>VNJN01006875.1:212785-376504 GCA_008042485.1 Drosophila mayri | reverse complement strand
TCTGCCTGAGGACAGGCCAAATTCAAAGATTGGGGGAGTGACATATCCACAGTCCTATAGACTTAGTACATGCCTACTTAGTTAAATATGATTATACATGTAATATAATCATCATACCCTTTGCTACCCTACAAGTGTATAGACACACAACACATACACCCCATGCTACCCTACAGTTATGAATCAGTATCGTATGATGAGCCAACCAGCAGTAGACCAAACAAAACCATTGTCTAAACATCCTGCCCTTATTTAATCTAAACATCCTACCCCTTTTTCACACGCTTAAGATCAGACTCGCTAACTCGTAAACAGATATATCAAATTACAAAAGAGAAATCGAATTCAAGAATAATCGAAGAGTCAATTAAAGCTGTCACAATCCATAATTAAACTCTCTCAGAATCTTCGAGATTAAATCAAGATCCACAAAAGCTCAAGACCGAGGCTTGAACGTCAACCCCGGTAGTACAAGAAGATGAGTTCAGTTTGAGATACGAAATTATTCGGTCGGTGTTCTTCAATAAAAATATCATTGTAACAATTCGGTTAAATAAAATAAAACATTTTTTTTAACTTACGAATTATATGAGTATTTAATTATATGTATATAAACCAAATATAATTAAACTAGCTTTAAAATATCCCAGAAGGAAAATAATAAAATTGTGAAATTGTCAATCATTCAGCAAGTGTTATTTAAATACCCAAAAAAATATCCAGCAAACAGCTGAAATTATTCGCCAAAAACAAATTTAAATTCGTTTAAAATCCTTTCTGTGATGGCCACCATCTTTAACCAACCGACAACAACCAACGACCGACGACCAACAAACAAATCAACCATCCGCCACGTTGCCAGCCATCAAACAGCAATAATAACAACGACAGCCAGCAGGAAAACAAAACCCGCAGGCATCAGGCATCAGGCAGCAGGCAGCGGGACCCTTTTCAAATATCAGTTGAGCGAAAAGAGGCAACACGAAACAAAAGCCGCATGCACATAAATAATGGCATTGCGGTTGAGAAGCCCTCACAAAAACCCCACCAAAGAGGGTGTTGTATATGTATATATCCTCGCTAGACCCTCCGTCTCCCCCATCTTGGTTCGTCATAAAATAGATTGGAGCCACCTCTAACGAGGCAAGACTTGGGCCAAGGAGGGAACTCGTGTCGCCATAGCTACCGCCGCCATTTCTGTGGTTTGACCCACAAAAAGTATCCAGAAGATAGACCGAAACAACAAACCAAATGTCTAGACCTCAAGCGAACCGAGGACAGAGATGTATTAGACAAGAATAAAGAGGATGATGAAGAAAAAGAAAATAGAAAAAAAGAACAAATTTGCATATTACGCATACGCAGTGTTGCCAATTGGCATGACCTTGGCAGACAATTTTCTTCAGTCTCCCTTTTGTATTACGAATAAGACCATTTCAATGATTGATTTCCAGGGAAAATTTGCCAGGTGACATGTAAATATTAGAGAATTATGTAAATTAAACAAGCTTATAGACGATGAAAATTATTTCTTTGGAAAAATTACTGGAAATCATTATTAGGTATTTGGAATATATAATAATTTGTGTTGATATCATCTTTATTTTGATATTAATTTACTTGTATGAAATAAATTTAAGTAAAATAAAGCTCAAACAATGTTTCTTTTGGCTTAAAATCAGGTTTTTAGGCATTTAGGCCCTCAGGTAAGACTTTACCCTCTCTAGATATCAATTTCTGCTATCCATAACTCGGTGTGCAATTGAGTTTGGCAAATTTGCCGGACTATAGTCATCCGAAATGCCATGCCGGTGAAAAATGGCAGTCGCAACCGTTCAATGTCACACGTCATCAGCACTCCAAAGGAATGCCTGAAGGCAATCAGGGAAAAGAACACTCGACTTCCGGAATGCATTGATGCATTGATGCGATGATGCCGATGCTGAGGAAGGAGAGCTGACATGACGGTAAATGGCTTTTCTGAATAGCTAAGCAAATCAGGCGAACTCTAGCTTCAGTTCGAACTCCTCATGTTGCCCAGTTTTCGAGACTTTCGGTTGGTTGGAAAATTTATGTTGTCGCCGCCATTTGCATGCGCTGCCTGTGTCTGTCTCTGCCTTCCGCCAACTCATGTGGGTGTGCGAGTGAGTATGTGTGGGAAATGGCAGCCATTGCAAAAAATTATTGAAGCGCAGCAGGGTGAGGGAAATCCTGCACTCACCCAGCACATCCATCACTATTTCGAGTTGAGCTTTTGACATTTTTCATTGACTTGTGACTGTGCCAGGGTTACGCAGGGCTTCGACTTCAACTTTATTCCGCTTCAATCGATGATGCTGACTAAACCGATTCGGTATGAGAAGGACACTCTCACCATTTACACTTGAATAATTATTTAATCACGAGTTTAAAGAAATTTAAATTAGTTTTTAAATGGGATTCACTTTCTAGGCTAGAAATCGCTATTAAACCACATTTTTGGGCTAAAATCTTTTCTATATTTTTATTTATAACTTCAAATCGCTTCTTTTTCAAGTGCATTTGGGCAGCATAAACGCTTCGAATTTCCCTGCTATTGAGCAAAGACTTTTTCCTTTTATGCAACGAGCCCTGCCAAATCGTACCTCAATCCAGGACCATTTCGTCCTGTGTCACTCACTCAATGGAGGCAGAAAACGTCGAAACTGTCAAATGCCAAAAACCCAAATGTGAATTGCCCGAGAGCTCAGCTGCTGCTGCTGCTGACCCACAACTCCGGTTCGATTCGGTCGTTGCATGCAACACAACCTGGGGGCCACTGCCCCGCCCCCAAACCAATCAGAACAGTTGACCAGGTGGCTGGTTTTGACCTTTACCCCCAGGCCAAGTCAGCTGCAGAACGCCATAGGCCAAACATGACAAAGCGAATTGGACTTGGCCATTGAGCGGTTGTGGTATTGGAATATTCTCGATTAGTCTTCAACTATACATATATTGGCCGATATTGGATACTCTTTATGAAGCTTAAGGCAAACATTTAACTGCCTGTGGGATGTGTTCTTGTTCATTGTGTTAGCTTGAGGCATAACTTGACATTACTAATTGGTTAAATAATGGGAGTAAAAAGGTTTCAGAGGGACTTTCTTGGAATGATTTTAAAATATAACATTTATTGAGACTTTTTCCTTATATCTTTAGAATTTATTTATGTTATTTTAGATATTTATATACCCATGATAACTCTTAGAACTTCTTCTTTTAATTAAAACCCCTATAGTCCTATTCATTCAGCCTTTGCTAAGATGTAAGTGATATTAAACCCTTAAACAATGCCCAGCAATTCAATTGAAATCCTTTTAGCCATTCATGTCCAAGGCCTAATGGAATTGGCAACACAAAAGTGGACTTAAATCGCTAGAAATTAGCGGATGCGTTTTCTGCATTCAAACAGAGGCAAGCGGCACACGGAAAAACCAGCGAGAAAAACCAGCGCAAACGGAAATGAATTTGCGGTGCAAAAATGATTGTTGTGCGGTTGCACAAAGGCTCAGCACACACACAACACACTCTACAGAAGAACAAGGACGAAATGAAATAAAAGATGGACATCGCCATGAGAGTGTGTGCGAGCCAGAAAAAGGAAAAATGCATACGAAAAATTGGAATGTCACAGTGGAGCCTCTTATATTGTGGGTTTTATGAAATATCTAACTAAAAAATTTGAAAATAAATATATATATATATAAATTTGACCGCTTCTGATTTATATTTTCCCCTAAAGAGTTTATTTAAACTAAAACTAGCTAAATAGTTATCCTTTTAACCACTGTTCAATACCATTGCCTTGAAAAAGACGTTAAAAGCCAAGAGATAGGCCGACATATAGAGCACCATTTTGGTGTAGAATAAGGGGAAAAACTGTGGAAAGCTAGAGATAGAGACAGAGAATGTGGGAGAGAGGGAAAGCATATGAATCAAGCTCCGTTAGGCAACGAAATGGTTTTTTTCCTTTGTTCGTTTAGCAATTTTATTTCCGCCTTTGTCGCGATTTATTCGATTGCCTCTGCCAACCTGATATGGCGGGAATGGAACGGAAGCGAACAGAATGGGATGGGTATATAGGAGGTATGGGATATCGGCTATAGCCTGGCATGGCATGGCATGGAATGTGGCAGTGACAGCAGGGAAAACCGTTGGCACATATTTTCCATCTTAATGTGTTAACCCAATTTTCATGTCGAGCGCATTGCAGGCAAGGCATGGAACAGATATATACATATACATATATATTAAGATCCAAGGCAAGAACATTTTCCGCCAAGTTAAGAGCCAGCGATTTACATTACAGAAAGAGGCAGGAAAGAGGAAAGGTGTCCTCCTGGTTTAGACAACAATTTCCAGCTAATTTGCAGTAATGGTTAAGGTAGAAACTGTAATGAGCTTAAAGTCTAAGCAGGAATTTGTATTTAATAGATTTGCGTCGATATTTCCTTTGGGAAGGGAAGGCGAATCCCAATTTAAGGCTGACACTCTTTGGACTTGCTTTCTACCAAAGGAAATAATTGTTAATTTATCCAAAATCAGTTTTAGTTTACAACTAATAGAAGAAAACGCTCGATATTTATTGATTTCTCATAGTTTATAAATATTATTTTGATACGTTATTGATAATTAAATATAAGGTTTATAATAAATGATTTTATTGCAAATTGTTGTTAATTAATTTTTTACTATTCACCTGTAGAAAGAAATTATAGTCTTTGCACCTGATTAATATCAATTTCATCGATTTACTAAAGCCCCAAATTTATTTCGATTACAATGTTAAATTATAAATAAAATTCTCGTTTATGTAAGCAAATTTTCAAGCCATTTTTGAGGCAATTCCAAAGGAGAAACCCTCTTCTGTGGCTGGTTAAAGAATTCTTCTTGACATGGCCTCCGCCTTCAGGTGCGGGACACGTAACACGGTACCTGCTGTGCCACAGGAAATGTAACGGTACAGCCATGTCAAAGGGGAATGGGACGGGGACAGGTGAGCCAAGGTGCAATTCTGTTGTAGAACTTTCCCTTACCATTTTCCCTTTTTTATTTTTTTTCAGCTTCTGCTGTTGTTGTTTCACATTGTTCATGACGTTTCACATGCAAAACGCGTGTCACATTCGCATTTCCGCCTGTCATCCTAGTTTAGAGGGGGGTGCTAGGGGACAACCCCCACTCCCCCCCCCACACACACACACGCACATACTATACACACTTAAGCACACGTGGCACTTTTGGGGGCTTCAACAACAGTCGCCAACGGTAAAGGTTTTCCTTTGGTTACTTTGACTCTTTTGGGGTCTGATAAGTGGTTATGTGCGTGTGTGAATTCCCGCTTCCAATGTGTGTGTGTGTGTGTGTGTGTGAGTGTGCAACTTGTTAAAAATCCATTAATCACGTAAGTGGCAATTCTGGCAGCGACATTGCCGGCATACAAATTCGTTCATGCGTGCGGAAAAAAGAAAAGCTGAAAAGCCTCCATGGATACCCCACCACCTCCTGGCTGCTTGTGTGTGTGTGGGGTTCCCCTAATTTTCCTGCTTTAGATATGCTTTTGCATTTTACTGCCTCATTATCCTGGCATTGTGAATCCGCTCTAAACGGAAATAGCTCTCAAGGTTGACGAGCAAATTATTTTATTGAAAATATTTTGACTTATTTCTGGACGAAAGAAATAAGTTATTAATTAAAGTGACAAAATTCTATCTAAAACTAATTTCAGAAATTCTAAAAAATTGTAAATCAATTAAAATTGTGCTCTGTTGTATATTTTTTACAAAAACCAAACTTTCTAACTTTATTTCAGAGATTACCTTGAAGTAAATGAAAAGTCACAATCACTTAAAATAGTGCTAAAAGGAAAGCTTTAAAATGTTGACTTTTTTAGACTTTTTAATTCGTTTTAAGTACATATTTTTTGTAAGTCTCTTCTCTGTTCAGTTTTAAAAGATATTATTTTCATTTATTTTCACTTGGAATTGTTGTGGCTTTCTCGCATTGTTCTGTTCCGAGACCTGGGCTCCGATCCAAGTGCTGAAGTCTTGTATTACAAGCTGCACGCATTCCTTGGTCACACAAATTTCGAGGACACCGCATACTTATACTGTGGCACACACAAACACACACCCACTCACACACAGACAAAGAAGAAAGCTGGCAAGTTTATTAAGTCCGGTTGGGCGCTCCGAAGTATGCAACATTTTAATATGTATGCCTCTGCGAGAGGGTTTTTGGTTGAATGTTTATGTGGGTATGCGTGCTCATACATATATGTATTCCTGATGCTGAGGACATTACATTGTCTAGGCAAAATATAATAAACTCAGCATTTGCAGCAAACATCTTTTGCGGTCCTGCCAACGACAAAATTTACAAAATACAAGCAAAAGCCGACCCGCCGACGCCGTTCACGAAAAACTAACAGCGACGACAACAGCAGAGTCCTAACCTTGGCAACCCTTTAAGTCTGCCGGGAATCCTTGTGGAAGGAAGGAAATACTACTACGACTACTACTAGTCCTGGTACTGGTGGAAACTTTAGCACAGTTCCTCATATCTTTGGGGCACCTGCTGCAAAAGTTTCCGCTTCCTTTTGCTCTTGGCTTTCTTTTTTGTTTCTCTTGCCAGCGCGTTGCAAAATCAAAGTTGCCACGAACGAACGAGCTAAGGAACCTTCACTCTTCCACTTACACATACACTACCCATATTTGGGCCCTGAGAAAGTTTGTCATGGTTGCTGTATGGGGGAAGTGAACATGGTCGTATCTTCTACTTAAATTAAATACAATGTGTGCGAAAAGTAAATTGAAGTTTGCTTTATGTGAATTTTCCACTAGTCTGCTGTATCCCCAAAACCGTCACAATTTCTCATCCTCCTTCCTTGCTTCCCCACTCCTTCAATAGTTTCTCCTTGAACTTGTTTAACAAATGTTCCAAAGCAGACTTACATGGATGGAAAGTATACATATTTACCTTGGGGAATTGACAACGTAGTAATGCTTAATCGACAGTTATTAAATTTTTTAGATATATCCAAAAATTCTTGGTTTCCTAATTTAATATTTTAATAAATATTTGAAATCTTCGGAATATTATAAATCAAATTCTTGAAAATGATAATAGATAAAAACAAAAACACCAAACATAGCTTCCTTTCTAAAGAAAGTTATCTAAGATATTAATTAATTTAAATTAAGATATTTAATTACTAAAGAAACCCGCACAAAAAATATAAAATATAAAATATTTATAATTCTTCTGTCATTTTGTAATCTTTCACTATTTATGTTTTATATCCTAGTTAAAGGATAAACTAAAACTTACCTGGCACCGATGAGCAGACTGTTGCCATCCTTGGTGACAAGCTTGAAGTGATCCACGACACTATCGTTGCCCAGAAACTTCATTATATCTTCGGGACCTGCAAATCGGAAAATAAAGAGGATTATAAATAAATTGCAACAGGCAAGGGCCAGGCCAACGCCAATCTGGGGGCGGGAAATGGCTCTGAGACAGATGAGTTGGCGGAGGGATGGGTTTTTTTTTGGGTCGAAATGCAAATGCCTAATTAGGCAATTAGGCGGCGTTAAAGGCGACAAAAAGCAGTTGAGGGAGTAAAAGAAAAGGGAAAAACGAAAGCGGATGAGCCAAGGAAAAAGCGTCAGAGGGACTCTGTGTGAAAAGGACGCGGCAAATGCGGCAAAATGGCGGCGCACAAGGGAAACAATGCAGCTGGGAAATGGAAATGGGTTTGGGGATCAGGATCAGGGAGACGATGATATGCAAAAAAGGGAAAAGCCCGTTTAGCAACGGCAACATAATCAGCAGCTGCATCAGCAAAGGCAAAGTACAATTTTTGTCGTTTTGTTTACTTTGCTTATTTGCATCCACATTTTATTCCAAGCAGCTCCGGAAAATCTTTTTGTTGGTCGCCACTTGCCACCACAAACTGCAGTTCTGTTCATATCTTCACTTTGACTGACCGACAAACAAAAATTAGGAGTTTTTATAAGTGTACAAATGATGATGAGGGAAGTATACCAGCCAGGAAAATATTTAATTTAAGGATTTTTAATATAAAATAATGTTTAGTAAACTATTTCAAAATTAAACTAAAGATTTACATTCCTTTTTTTATGATTTCACTGCATATTAAATACTTTTCTCCTGATCGCTGATGCGGCAGGACCAGGTGAGCATTAATTTTCCCTTATTTTAACCCCAACTTTGCTCCTTTTTTGTTGGCTTTTTCAGCGAGCTTTTAACTTTTAACTGCAAATGTTCGGTCAACCACACAAGAGCGAAAAAGTTTTCCCCGCTTTTTTCAACTCAATGCTCCTTTCAACGTCGAACGAACCGGCGGGAAAACGCAGCGTGGGAAGTGGGGCAGGAGTCGAAGGATGGCACCTGGTTATTGAAAGCACATTTGGGCGCTTTTCCTGTTCGTCCACTTTTCATTTCAACGGGACGCACACAAATGAAAAGAACACAACTAAAATAAATGGGCAGAATGAGCGTTTTTATGTGCGAGACAGGAGAGCCTTTTGTTTACTTGACATTTAACGTGACACGCGGGACATGTGCACAACTGTGTGGGCGGTGGTGGCAGGGGGTGAGGGCGTGGCAGCTACAGGAAAAGTTAAAACCTGAACCCCTGAACAAATGAAGCGAAATTTTTGTAATGTTGCTTCTGTAATTAAAAGTAACAAAAGCAACCAAACTGACAAGTAGAAGAAAAGCAGCAGCGAGGACAAAAGCTGGCGAAAGTCAGGACAAAATTAAAAACAGTATGGAAAAATAATTATTGCCGAGAAAAACGTGAAAAGTGTGACAAGAAAAAGAAAGTAAAGTAAAAGCAGGAAGATGGTAAGGCAGGACAGGAAAAAGTATTCAAGTTGGCAGAGAGAATAGAAACAATTGCAGGAGAAAGTAATGAATGGAAATATATTAAAAGTAAGAATTTTCTAGGAAAATATTTCTAACTTTTGCCTATTATTCTTTAGAAAAATATGATTAAAAGAAGAATTTTTGATCTAAAATATAAATATTTGGATATTATTTAATTCATATATAAATAAATAGAAATCAAACCTTTATCTTAACAAATTGATTCGAAACCTAAATTATTAAGACAGGAAATGGGATTTAAAATATATTTTACGGAGAAAATCCTATTGCTTTAATTTAATATTTATATCTATTTACAAAATTTAAGTCTATTTAATTTCAAATGTTATAACAGAAATTGATATAAAAATAACAGTTTAGAACACTAGCTTCCCCTTATTCCCAATCCCTAATTTGAAAGAACTAATTTTCCAAATTAAAAACAGAGTTTCGATTGTAACAATTTCCAAAATCTCTTCACAATTCCTTGGGTGGATTAATCACAATTTTGTAAGTCTCCCAAATGCCTTTAAATTTGCCCTATTATTTGCTTTATATTCTTTCGAGTTGCCAACCGTTTTAACCATTCTCATATGTATGATAATGTCTCGCATTTGTTGTCTCTCAAGGCGGCTGCTAGCTCGTCATTCACAAAGGACCTGCCATCTCATTACTCACCCTGCCGCCCCGGGGCACCCTTTAGAACGCTAGTAGAACGTCCAACTTTTGTTTAATGCCACCACCACGGGCCTTTTGTCGACCTGGCCGACAAAAAAGCAAAAAAAAAAAACTTTGTAAGCCGAAAATTGTAAGCTAATATTTGCATTACCTACATCTGCACACAGCACAGACACACACACATATCTGCATAGACGGCAAAGTGGAACCGGAAAGAGGCGAAAAATTCCGCAACCAAAAATCTAATATTTACCTTGACTTTGCAAAACGCCAACTGCAAACGCCAAGCGCCAGCAACGGCCATGTTCCCAGTCCAATTCCGGTTACCCATGGGTGTACACACTCATGGGTCCTGGGCCATTCCAACAAAGGACTTGGCCGCCAGACAGGAGCGAGGGGAAAATGTAAAAGGCCAAAGGAAAAAGGAAAAAAAGGAACAGTGTCAGAGAGTCCATCACTTTAATCAACTGGACTGCTCTCCGACTGCTCAAAAATTATGCAAATTCAACGGAAAATAAAATAAAATTTCTGACGTACGGCTTTTAGAATGCAGAGAGTGTGAAGTGGAGTAGAGTCCTTGCTGTTTGACATTGACTTGCGAACGTGACTGGGCAAGGACCCAGCCACTTAATGGTCAACTTCCTGGATGCCAGCCACACCGCTTGTACAAATCACACACAGCGGTGGGAGTCGGCAGACAAATAAGCTGATTATTAAATATTTTCTTAATGAATTTTTCATTCGCACTTGCGGAATACCAGGCCCAGTCTCGGCTCCTTTTTCTCGTCCTCCTCCTACGGCAAATATTTGCTCAAGATGGCGTCCACTCGCAGGTGTGATGACCATTCCGCGGCCTCCACCATTCCCCACGTACATTTATATGTAAATTCCGAATGCATTTCGAAGGGGGAGCAGTGGGGCAGACAACAATGCAGCATTAAAAATGCAAAAACCTTTTCAGAAATGCAAGCCAAATGTTGCTCTTAGTGCTGCCGAGAGAAAAGCCGGACTGATGACAAGCGGAAGTAAGGAAACTGGGTATAAGGTATAAGGATCTGCGCAAAAAGGAAGCGACGAAAGTCTGTCAATAATAAAGGCTTCCGGCAGACAAATGCAAGGCGGAGATTCCGTAGACTCTTAAAAACAGCAGAAAAAACAATTTCCAATAGTTGGGATTTAAAAACAATTAAAATGGCGCCTAAAATTGTTAAAACAAATTATAGAAAGTGTGCCTAAATGACACATTTTAAATGTATTTTAGTTTCAAATAAATTTTATTCAAAACTTCTATTTACAGAAAGGATTTTACCAAAGTTTTCTTAACAATTATTATAAAAATATATACATAAATATTACTCGCACTTCTCTCAAAGAAAAAATTTAACTCAAGAACGTGAGAAGTTTAATCTCCGACACTTCTCATAAAAAATATATGAGTAAAAAAAAAGAGGCAAAGCTCGTACTTTTGGTGGACTGAAGGCGAAAAGCGGCTTCGCTTTCCGGAAAACAAAATGCAGCGACGCGTGAAAAACATTTCCCGACTTTGGAAACGTTTCCACACTCTGCACCGTCTCCTTCTACCTTTAAGCAATGGAAGGGCAACAATAACATGGCGGCCAGGAAAAAGGGAAGGTGCAGGAGGATGGGCAGGAGCAAAAAAAAAAATCCCTCCTCGTTGAGATTTGCATTTAATTGAAATGAACGCCAACGGTCGACGGAGAAGAGGACACATGAAATGGCCAGACCAGACCAACCCAGACAGCATCCGAATCCGAATCCGAATCCGCATTGGAATCTGAAACCAAATCGGACGCACAAAGGGCAGAAAGCAAAAGGCAGATACTCATTGGCCGATGGAGGGAGGAGTTTTTGCTTCCCGAAATGAAATCTGAAATGAATGCCGCTGGCTGACCCTGGAACAGGGGGACAGTTGTTCCGCCGCCATCTCCTTCGATTGAGTACCGGCGGCGGCGACAGCGGCTTATCGGAAGGCTGCTCCATTGTCCTTTTATCTCGGCTCAAGCTCTTGGCCCAATTGCAGCGTTTGATTTGTTTTGTTCTGGCCTTTCCTTTTTGGCCATTACCAAAGTTGTCAATTTCGTTTTCTGCTGAAGTTTGCATCTTGATGGAGTTTCGCCATACTAATGTCAGGGGGGTGAAGTCAGGTGTGAACGGAAGATTGGTAAAGCTAATCTCCGGAAATGCCACCACAAATTGATCAATGTTACCTTATTTCACATTCTATTTGGAACAGAAATGAGTGTTCACTGATTTCGTATAATATTTATTTTTTGTCGTTTTTTTTAAGCTTCCCTAAACATAAATATTCTCCGCACATAATTATCGATTTGGGCGAAAAAAATCTGTTGGCATTGGAATTTTTTCCCCAGTCATTTCCGCATATTTCAAACGTAAATCACCCAAATTATCCCATTAAATATTCCGCCTCCACCCACATAGCAAAAATATTACAAAAAAAAAACAAGCCGCAATCAGTGGGAAATATTTTTTCCACATGATAAGGTTTTTTATTTTTTTTTTTAGCTTGCTTTTCAATGCAAACATTTTTGACCAAATCAAATTTATTTAGCGCATGTGACGACAGCCAACGCCCGGGTTCCCTTATTTTTTATATTTTTATTTTAATGTGATGAAAAACCCACACAAATAGCTTTGAGGCAATGAAATATGTGTTTTTTCCCGTCATTATTATTTCAAATCGCTCGCCAATTACATTGAAACTCATCAACAATTTAAGTCCGAACAAAATATTCATAGAAATCAAAGTGGGGAAAAAGAATTATGCAGATATTGTGGAATTTATTTATTTGCAAGCGAGTAAGCAAAAACATTAAATAATATATCAGGAATTGTTTAAGAAACAACCTTAATATAAAATCGATTTTTTCACACTACGTTGCATGGCTGTGGAAAGGCGTGCTCAGTGCGAAATGAAATTAATTGCGAGACGTTAAAGGAAAGGCCATGAAGGCCTTTAAATTCATTTAGGCCGAGAGGAAGAGAGGGAGGTAGAGAGAGTGGACCGAGAGCTGCAGGCCTTGGGGTTCTTCTCACGTGTCCTGCGGTTGCCACGAAATGTGACAGGATATGAACTACATGCCATTTATGCAGCAATTAACGCCAGGACCAGGCGCTGCAGTCCGTCGCTCATGGTTCCGCCGCAGCAGCAGCAGCAGCAAGGACCTCGGAGTCGAATTTTATGCCGCTTTAATTATTATTGTATTATTTTGCATTTATTTACACACGTCCCAGCCAACGTCCACATATCCTTTGTGCGTTTGCCGAGAATGGCAAAGGATGTGCCACACATCGACCCTGGTGGCTGCGGCTTGTTTGAACATCCGATGGGCCACAGTCGGGCTTCTTAATGACAACAAATTGTCGTAACCAATTGCAGGTGTTTCCGCAAAGGAACGCACAGCGAAATCGAAGAGTTTCCACCGAGTTTTCATCGAGTTTCCATGAAGTTTCCGCCATGGAGTTGCCTCTACATGAATACGCCGAAGCGCAGCGATGGCTCGTCAAGTTTAATGCCAAGCAACTTTATGTGCAAAGTTCATCAGTGTAAATATGTCTGATTAAAAGGTGAAATGGCATCCAGGAAGAGGATGATGATGATGATGAGGAGGGTAAAACTTTATTTCTGAGAAACTCACAGGTAGAGTTTACGTTCTTCTCCTCTTTTATATATAATAAAATGCTAATTATGAAATTCGTTCCAACGTAAATACTATAATATATCGAAACTATACTCATACGTTTCCCTTAAGAGCTGCTCCTTTTCCAATCTAAGTTTTTCCTGGCCAACTTTCCTTTTTGGTAAACATTAAAAATTCACAATTTTTAAGACATCCTTGCCTTCATCGTCGTCATTAAGGACTTTCTTAACCCCTGAAGAAACGTGACGTGTTATCCCCAAACAGGGTCTAAATGATGATACTGGAATTTTCACATGCCGCACACCATTTTACCTGGGCCATGTGTTTACTCACATAATCCCGGCTCTTGGCTCCTGGCACCCAAGCTCGCAGCAGCTCGACCTGATTCAGATAAGATGTGCTTTACATGTGCCTAAACAAACAAGGAGATGGGGTAGCCGGGATATGGGGCTGCGGAGTGCTATTCTGTCAGGTGCAGAGGTAGGCCATACCCACATCCATTTACGGCTAAGAGCACGCATGAATGAATCCCAAGCGGGCTTGGGATCAGTGTTGCCAACTTGGCAACCGAAAAGTAGCAACAAATTAGAGATTTAGGTAACTAGGATCTTTTTTTTACAAACTAAAGGAATTATTAAATATTTCTAAAGGAAATGCTGAAGTTTGTAAGTCATCTAGGATTTATTTTATTATTAAGACATTTTTAAAATTAATTTTGTCTAAGAAAGAATGTTAAAAATAGCTTACGTGTCGTATGAGTCATTTTTCTTACGGGTCGTACTAGTTATTATTTCCTACGTGTCGTATGAGTAATTTTTAAAGACAATTCTACATTTATTACATTAATTTCTGTACACTATTATATAGATTTTGGGGTTTCCCAATTAAATTATAGCTTCTTGTGTTGCAATATTGCAAAAAACTTTTGCGTATTGAATTATTTTCCTTTTTTTTTGGCTATAAAATCTAGACATTGGCAACACTAAAGCAAACTTGGGGCTCAGGTGTATGCACTAAGCACACGCGTCACTTATTACAGTGACAATGATATGCGTCTTGCACACAAATATGAGCACGAGCATGAGGGAAAGCCAGGCTTCTGGCTCCCGGCTCCTGGCTCCCGGCTTCCAAGGTTTCTCAAGACCCTAAGGCTCCCAGGAACTAAAGCTGCCAAACAAATGTCGGCGGGTGTAATTGATCAGGACTGACTGGGGCACGCACACAATCAAACAATGACTTGCAGTTGCCCTATAAATCGGCTGCACTTAATGCCGTATACTACAGGACCTACAGGGGAACCCATCTAAGAAATGCTCGGCACGAATTACAGAATGTCAGTGTGGGTGGCAAGCAGACATAAACACGTATCCGATGCACTTATACCGGAAGAAACTGAGCAGGAATACGAGAGGATGCGAGAGAACTATGCTTTCAGGCAGATAGGACACGTGTTTGGTGGAGAAAAAAAATGGGGTGCAACTAGTTCATCATTCCCATGATCACTTTAAGCTATTAAGCTATGAACTTTGGCTAAGGAGGAAGAGAGGAGAATAAATGTCCCTTTTTTCCTTTCACCTTGTAATTCATTAAAGGATTCCAAAGTTTTAATTTTTTACAGTGCCCGCATGAAAAGCACGTCCTGAAACTGATGTGTATTGCCATGTGGCAATACAAGAGCCCATCCTCCATGGAATCCTTGCCAACTGGTGCTGCTGCTGATGATGATGATGGAGCTGATGATGGCAACAACGACGAGGATGGGCACTTTGCCCGTGTTTAATGATGCCGTTTGGCTGTCACTCGGAGGACATCTGCCCGGCTCATCGCGACGTGGCTGCTGCTGCTGCTGTGCCAGCCAGCCAGCCAACCAGCTAGCGCAATGTCCTGACAGCCCCATATAGGTTACGTTCGCTGGCTTTTCATCAGTTCGGATCGGGAGCGGTGCAACCGTAAGTCCGCTATCCAGCTTCTCCTCTATCCCCCGCTGCTTCTCTGATGAACCGATGAACCAATGACCCATAAAACGGACGCTGGCACCGGTCGGAATCAGCTTTGGCCCCGGCTTTTGTGGTTCCCAGGACACGCGCGCTCAAACATAAAGCGACCAGAGTTGGGAAGAGTTTATTTTACTTTAACCAGGTAAGAACTAACCAATCCCTGATATATGCAAAAACTATATTAAAAAACCTCATAGCAATTTGGAAAATTCTATTGTTTTTGCTGGGTTTCATTGAATATTTTTGTGAATTTGAATTTTAAAATATTGAAAATCTAAACCTCTGAACTTGTATATTAAATTGGCGGAAGTTTGCATTCAAAGTTCCCTCACATTGTACTACTCTGCGTATACGCAATATCAAGTATACGCCGTGTGGCTACAACAAACTAATACAGGTTTGTATATTTTGAAACCATTTTGATTATTGTTGAGTAAAAGTTATTCTATTCATAGTTAGTACTTCGAATTATTAAATTTAGTTAATTTTAATTTAATGAAAACAAAAAGAAATTCTTGTATCTATAAGAAACTAAAATTGATAATTGATTATTTGATAAACGAAACTCTTTGAGCCATAAAAATAATAAACTACATTATCCCGTGGAATATTGTTTATATTTTTTTAATTTTTTAAGTTGGTTTATACTTTTAAAAACTTAAAAAAAATTAAATTATTACAAGAAAGTAAGTACACTTTTGCCATCACTGTTAAAGGACCCTGCCAAAATCTCTGGAAACTGCAAAGGGAGAAAGAGTACACCGGATCAGGGCTTAACTTTGCAGCTCTGTCAGGGACCATCTGTCAATTTGTATCGATGCTTCTGCCCCAAATTGGGGTCAGCGAATTACTAGGGTGGTGTTTATGTAATCGAAAATATACACCAGGTCAAAAGGGGTTGAAAATATTTAAATTAGTTATTTTGACGCAGCATCTGCACAAGAATTTAATAGATTTTCCATGGATTTAGGTAAGATTTATAACATCCTTCTTATATCTATCACTAAACTGCAAGAAATAGTCATAAATCCACTGAAGTGCGGCTTTCCTCCAGGATTTATTATTGTGCAGACTCTTTCAGGCATAGAAATCGTCAATGTCATCTTTACAACCATGCATACTTCAAGGCACACACAAAGATATCTCTATCCTGGCCCCCCATGGATCCTTCCGACTACTTGTAGCTCTTGGTGGTCCTTTGACGGCAACTCTGCAAAGAGTTTTCAGCCTGTTCAGCACTTTGCCGGGGTAAACTTCTTTTGCTGCGTTTTATTTATTTAAACGGAAAGCCGATGAAGCCGAAAGTCTTAAGTGGAGGGCATGGGCATGGGCATGAGCTGGGGCTTGAGCCAGGTCCTGGGATGGGATGGAAAAACGCTTGCTTTGAAATCGGCCAAGGAGGCCGGGGCGCTTTTATAATTTTACGCTGTCGAATGCGAAGCGAAACGACCACCTCACGTAGCAGAAGTACAAAAGACATAAAGAGTACAAAAGATATAAAGTAAACTGAAAGTAAAGATAAAAGCGCCACGGGCTCAGAAAATGTGCAAAGACAATGATAAGAACGGGGATAAGAGCGAGCGCAGGAAATGCTTCATGGAAAACATGGAACAATTGGAAAAGCCCTATAATAGTCGACTACTACACCCGCGCTTTTCACTTGGCATGTCACTGGGGTCGCGTCAGGCCGGGACCCCTACTCAAAGGCAATATTTTCACTCCTTGGCATTTTTCACCTTGGAAACGCGACAATGAAAACCCGCTGATGAATTGAAAATAAGAAAAACTGAAAGTCTTAAGAAATGCTAATGAAGTGTAGTTATTTTTAAAGGTAAATTCATGTAATGAGTTTGTACTTAAGAAATGTGACAAGAAGTTGCAGTTGTAAGTCGCAGAACTTTATGGCAGGTTATATTTAAAGATTTATTTGCAGACATACCTGTAAGGAAAGGAAGAGAAAATTGGGAATTAGTTGATGTTGCTTTGAAATTTTTAAAATATTAATAAAGTATTAAATATTATTAAGCTAAAGATTTATAGAATTCTGTCAGTTTTAGTCAACTATTATACAGATTTTGTGTTTATATATTTTAAAAGCCCCACATTGTTGCAAGTGTTTTTCATTTCGTCGCCCCAATTTTAGTCAATTTAGTCAATTCACTGATTAGTTTTCAATTGGAACGGCCATTAGAGGTCGATTTGAGTAATACACATGCACATGGCATTCTGTAACTGAGTTGGCCCGGTTGCCCGGCGACTGTCAGCCAAAATGAATAATCGAATGGTGTGCGGAATTGGGAACAGAATGGAACTCCTACCACTTTGTGCATATTGCCTTTTTAGTGCAGTTTGGCGCTCGCTTGCCTTGCAGCTGTTTTTTTTTTTTACCACCACTTTTCCCCCAGTTTTCCTTCGATGGTTTTCATTTTTTATTTCTATCTACTATCCAGCTAGCTAGCTAGCAATTTATTTGCTTGCGACAAGAGACAAAACAACATTTTAAAGATGCAAATACGACGGGGGTTTTGTTGGCAAAATGGCAATAAAGAAAACTAAAATCAATGGAAATATTCGCGCTGGCATAAATTCCCTTTGAGAGCAATAAGCGAAAAAGAAAGCAGAAAAGGAATGCAATACGAAAAGTTCTTTTTCCCCTTGTTTGGTGGATATTTTTGTACGAATCCTCTCTTTTTTTCAGTTTATTTTGGCAACTCCAGCCGCAGGTGTTGCTGCGTGTATATGAATGTTTGTTGGGGGGCTTCTCACCACAGCTGCAAATGGCGGAAAATGTATTAAAAAAAAAGGAACAGAATTTTCATTGTTTAGCATTCGAACCAAAGGGAAAATATTTTTGGAACGCACTTTTTTAGCGGTCGGTTTTATATCTACTATAGTTTCAAAAGGAATCTGTTTTGTTTGATATTTTTTAGGCAGAAGAATGAATCAGTGCCTGCCGAATGATTCCTAAATGGAATTGAATTTCTCACTGAAATCTATATCTTAAAGATTTTTAATTTAGAAAACATAAAAGTTTAAGAAATTTTTTATCTTTAATTTAAATTTGAAAATAGCCTTTAATGCTTAATCATTTTTCTAGAAAAACATATATAAACAAATTGTATTAAACGTTCACATTTATAGATAGTTTTCTAAGCACTTTCTCTTAGAAAAATAAAGATCCAACTCTTCAATAAGTTTCCTTAATTACAAAAACCGACCCCTTCCTCTTTTTTGTTTGGGAAAATATCCTTTGTGCGACGCCACTGTGGCGGAATGTGTTGCCTTTTCGTTTGGTTCTGTGGTCTTCATATTACAGGAGCCCGTAAAAACTTTTTTCACTTGGCACGGCACTTCCTGTTTCTGGTTCTGTTATTGCTGCTGCTATTTTCTTTGCATATCCTCGCATTCGCTTCGCCTGTCCCAAACACATACACACGCACACCAACTCACACCCACATGTCCTGGGGCAAATTTATTGAATTCGCATAGCAGCCAGGAAGGCAACTTAATTTTCAAGTGAAACTTTGTTAAGGTTCGCCATGTGCTCAACACAGGAAAGAGGCTCCCCAAAAAAAAGGGACAGCCAAAAACCCCCCAGACAATTTCAAGGACCTTTCTTATGGCAGAGTGGGTGGAGCTGGGTGGCGGGGGCGTGACCAACAACAGCAACAGAAACAACAAACCAAAAGCAACGCAACTGAAGTTTGGGGTTTCGCTTGGTTTTTGCATTTTGTTAAGTGTTGAAAATTTATTAGTTTCACCTTAATTTGTTTGCTGACTGCTCTCGGTGGAGGCGTAAAGAGCTGCTGGGTGAGACGGTTGCTCTCCCCCCAGGAAACGTTTAATTTTTCCTCTAAGGAAATTTATCATTTTTATTGTTCACGACAAACACAATACAATGTTAAGAAGAACCGAGAAATGAGTTCATCAATCACCAAAGAGTTTCTGTTTTACATGTGGCTGTTAAATTTTAAAGTCAGGTGATTAGTTTAAATAATTTAAATATTTTTGTAAATAGTTCTTATAAAATTAATGCATTATTTAATAAATATTAAGCAAGATAAATCCCTTAACAATGCCATAAGTATATTTATTAAATTGAAATAAATACAAAAAAATAAAAACAAATTAAAATGTTCATTATATTTCTCTTCACAATTATACGAAAAATATTATTGTATTTTTTTACGAATTAAGATCATTATCCCATCTAAAACAAGGAAAATTAATAAACATTATTTTTATAAAAAAATATCATCACCTAACATTTTATGTAAATAAAAAACAAAAACAAATAAACCATACAAAAAAGCAGAGATTAGTGGTCTTTCGCTAACCGAAAACTATTTTAATTCTAATCAATTTCAAACTATATCTGCCTCAGCCTTAAGACCTTAAAGTAAAATATAGCACAGTGGGCGTAATGTAGGAAATATAAAAACAACAACAAAATGCTGTTCATTGTACAATTTGAGGGCGTGAGAGCGGGATGGCAAATCAAAGTCAGCAGCGCAGCCAAATGGGGAAACATTGTTTTAAAACAATGAAATACAAGCTGCTAGTAGCTAGCCGGGGAGCCAAGCCGATTCAGCTAGTACAGAGCCCAGACCAGACCAGAGCTGGGCCCAACAACACGCAATAAAAGACAAAAGTGGAATATGTGCCACAACGCTGCACAGATGCCAACTACCAAGCACCCACCCCCCGATCCCTTACAGAACTCCCAACTTACCAACCCTCCTCCTGGCACAACATGCGAGTCCACTTGAAACTTTGCGCTATTGTGCTTTCACCCCCTGCCAACTATAGTATATATATTCCTTTTTTTTCTACAGCCGATTCCAGCTGCGGACTTTCTCTAGAATCTTTGGCCAACTAAAGCCAGTTACAAGCTTCTCTAAAAAAATGAATTTTATGAAAAACCACTAGGGATTCAGGGGTCGAAGTGCTTTGACCCATTAATAGAAAGAAGTTCAACTTGTAACTAAATAAATGTATTATTAATTGGAAGAGAAAACTGCTTGTTGGGCCATCTGGAAACATTAAAATTATGAGACACACATATTAACTTAACCTTTAATTTAATTTTCTGATAATATATCAGCTTTGTAACATTTTAAAAATTATTTTCAAGATTAAATTTGGAAAATTTTATATTATATTTATCTTTCTTAATAGTTTATCTCTTCTTAAGACTTAAAGAATTGTTTTATTAAATTCTAAAAAATATTTTAAAATTCCTAAAAACCCTATTTGGTGCCTAAATTACCTAACTTTAATTCCAGGGTACATTTTCAACATAAAAACTTTAACATATATTCCTTTTCCATACTGCTGCTGCTGCTGTTGGTTGAAACAAAAAAGTTTAACAAATATAATTGCTGCTCTGCTTTGGCAAACTCCATTAAATTTATAAAGTGGGCAAAGTTGCATGGCAAATTCTTCTTCTGCTGCTGCTGCTGGCCCAGCTTTTTATCCCTACTTCAGACTGTGTGTGCGACGAGTGTGTGCATATGAGCACTTATTGATTAATAGTTTTATTGCATTCATGCAGAGCCCGGCCATTAATTTTGCATGTTAAATAAAAGAGCACTCAATTATGTGGGCTGCATGCGGGGGCGGGATGTTAAAGGATGAAATATTCATGCACTTTATGCTGGGCCTACCATCAAACAATGCATGTTTGATGTTGAATTAAAGCCCTGCGCTTCGGCTTTGGCCATTGAGGATTGGAATATTGATTGGTTTTGGCCGGAAAATAGTTTTTGTAAACTGAAAAGAGAAGGATTATATGCTTGGTGCATTTTCCTAGTTAAGCTCTTTGACTGACTGACCCCTGATAAGGCTTCATTTGCTAGCTTAATGCTTAGTTAAAATTTAAATACTTTTACAAAAGTCCTGGTCATTATTCTGTATATTATATATTCATAGAGAGATGTAGGGGTTTCTCTTAAATTTCCAGAAAAAAAAAGGAAAGCCAAGCTGGCAAGTCATCAAAGTAATAGTTATCCGACCCCAAAGATGAGGCGCCAAAATGCCTTTAACGCCCAAGAACATGAGTGGAATATTAAAAAAAGGGACAGCCAGAAAAAAATGCTTAGTCTATGCTTAATAAGGACGAAGCTGTGTATACCCTTACATCCTAAAAATTCCTTGATTTTAAACTTGATAAATAAATTTCCAACCACTTTAATTTCCTTTTAAAATAATTAAAGTAACTTTTCGTTATAATTACGTATTTCCCACCTTATTAAAAACTTCTGAATGAAATTAGAATACTTTTGCTAGAGTATAAAAATAATAGAAGGAAAACCGACACCCAAGAGATTTTTGGCTACCGTCCGCAGCGGGAGGAGCCAGCTGGCTAGCAAAGGTTTTTCCATTTCATTTTCATAATTTCGCCATTTGGCAAGTATCTCACGCATTTGCAATTATGTGAGGATTTTTCATTTCATTTCTTCATTTCATTTACGGCGGAGACTCCATTCCCGGACCGCAGTTGTTACAGATTCTCCCATTGTTGCTGATCTTTGGTCGCTGCACATTTATGCGCAACCGCATTTCAAAAGCAATAAATTCTGCAGCTTTGCGCTAAAGTTGCGCAAACAAAATAAACACAAAAGAAACAAAAAAAAATTATACAAAATAAGGACAAACAAACGTAGAAAAAAAAAATTTCGTGGAAGCTGGGCAAGAAAACTTTGCTCATTTGTGGCCAACGAATATTTTGATTTCCAGTTTTATATTCACTCAACAAAGCTAGGGGTAATATATAAATTAAGAAAAACAAATTACACAGCAAGAAAAAAGGGGTTATAAACTACAATTTATAAATTTCCAAATAATATTTGCTAGATCTACTAAAGAAATTGTGAAAACTAATCAATATTTTCCTTTAAAAAGTTCTTGGTTTTCTTTAGTCGAAGATTTTATGTCCTTGATTATGCATCAGCTTAAGGCTCTTGAATAAAATTATAACAATCTTTGTGCAAGGATATAAAAATACGTATAAATATCTGACACGCTTACTTTTATTGAAAAGAATATTTCTTTTTTGCTGTTCCGGCAGCTGTTTACTTGGCTGGCTTTCATTACTTGGTCTCGGTTTTCTTTCCCATTTTTTTTTTTCTTCATCATTGCTGCCTTCATTCTAAGCAAAGTTTTGTGGACTTTTGGCCAAACCCAAGCAGCTTGTTATTATTATTTTTTGCCCTTCAATGGCAAAAGTTGTAGTAGGAAACAACAATTTCACTTCACCCCAACTTCTCGCGCCCTTCGCAGCATCACAACCTTTGGTCCAAACAAGATTCTGTGGAGTTTCACCATGAAAATTAATTGCGCATTTATTTTGAGTGAGTTTTCGCGTCTTGGCAGGAGTAAAAGCAAAAAAGGAAAGAGCGAAAGGAGTTTCCAGAGAAGAAGAACAACTTTGGAGCATTCGTTGTTGCTGTTTCCTTCGAAGTGCTCTTTTTTTTTTTTGTACCTCCCCAGTAGCGAGGCGGTAAAAGTTAACTAACCGTGCTCGAGTGGCAACCAGGTGACGTGCAACTGAAGATGTTTATGCGTCTGTGGCTTGTACGCAATTGATGAAATTAATGTGTTTGTTGAATGGCAATCGAAAACAAGAAAATACAGTTCAAACTATAGAGTTGCTTGCAGCGAAAACACACGGCGATTCGTATTCGATGCAACTATAATGGTAATGGACTTTCCAGGCAACACTACCCCCGAGGGGTGGCAGCCGCCAATTTGCAATTCGATAACAATGCGGGTGCGCTTAGTGGCACGGATACACGGATGCAAACAAGAAACGGTTATTGGTTCCCCCCGATATCGGAGTAGTCACGGTCCATGCAAATCGAGTTAGGGCCCTCTGACTTTGATGTCTACGAATTGAATCACAAGGCAAACACTCCACTTGCCAGGCTATCATTCGATCCGTTAAGGCAACCTGATTTGCTAACGATAATTTCTTGTTATAAAGGCCATCAAATTAGCATTTTAGGGGAAAGTGTAGGCAACGTAAATTTGGGGTAAAGATTAAGTACTTTGTATCCACAAAGGCTTCTCGTTTGATTGCAGCGCAGAAAGTCAAAGAAGTCAGCTATTAATTGGATGTACTTGCTTTGACAAAGCTAAAAAATATACAATTTTCTTTTAATTTAATTCATGAAAAGTAATTGAGAGACTTAAGATTAACTAAAACTTCATACTTCTTCCAAAATATAAACTAATATCTCACTGATTCATCGAAGAGATGCTGATGTCATAGAAAATGTTGAAGCTATTAATTCAGAGCAGAAATATATACTTGTGACTTAGTTACCCGTTGCATTTAAAGATAAATGTGTGTGCTTTACCAACTCCCTTCTCCTTTCATCCCTCTATTTAATGGGGGTGTATATATATATATATACATGTATGTCAAGACTGCCACCGACACTAATCAGAATTAGTTCCCCGATATCCGCTCGGCAGTCAGTCAGGCTCCTTTCAGTCCTTAGACTTAGCCAGTACTTTGTGTCTGCAATTTATTTCAGTCATTTTAATTGATTCTGTCGCTTCCTGCGCTCAAGGCGCGTCCCAGGATCCATGGAGAGACTGCACCCGGCGCATCTTGTTATTTGTAACAATTAATATCCAATATCTGGGTGCTGCCTTCATTAGTTTGTTTTTCTCTCCCAGCTATATTTATTTTTTTCTCTTTCTTTCTTTCTATACTTTTATGTATATATATTTTTTTCCTTCTTTGTTATCCTTTCTATCTGTCGGAGATGTTTCACTTGGCGCTGCAAAAAGCTGATTTTATCAATAGAGAAAACTACAACAAGGGCGCGTATCAACTTCAGCTGGGTTATTAAGTAGCAAGGAGGAAATTACACTCAAAACAACAAGATTTCGCAAATAAATTTGTATGAAATCAAAGGATATGTATTTTTATAAATAAATAAACCGAAAAATTGATTAGATCTCATCATTTGATATACAATCCAACTTTCCTAAGTATTTCTATATATTTTTTAATATATCAACTCGGAAGTTCCGCTTAGTTAAGGATAAATAACTTGAAAACAGGACCTCAAAGCCCAACTTTTCCCACGGTGTACGGAATGGCGAGGGTTGACTGGCTTCTGGTTGGCTCCTTGCTGATGATGCTGCATTTGACAGACCATTTATCATCGCACTAATTGTGTATCATTAAAAAAAAAAGAGGAGGCGAATCCGCGCGTAACCCAAAAGGAGCCGACACAAGGCTGAAAGTCCGGAATAAAAACCGCTCCATCTCCAGCTACACAGCCGGCGGTATCGATGTTCGCTGACAATGGCAGCCATGGCGGCGGCCAGCAACGGGGCGACTATGACAAGAGCTCCTGCCAGGCCGGCGACGCAAACAGTCGTGACAGTGATAGAAATCTGTGGCCAGCAGATTAAACGTGTTCCCAGTTCGCAGGACGAAAGGCAGCCAGGACGAGAGAAAGAGTCTTCGTAAAAGTCAGTCATGATTATCGGCACTTTGGCCTTACCACCATCCAATGGAAAGTAATGACAATAAAATACGGTAATCAATGGACCAAAAAATATTAGAAAACTTAAGGAGGTATGCTTGAAAATAGGGAACTTCTTCTATTTTATGAACTTAAATATAACCTTTGATTAATCACAACCACAAATTTGTATTAATTTGGTATACAAAAAGAGAATATCTGTATGAAAATATCATTTAAATGTATTTATCGACTTTCCCTCTTTATCAACCCTTTCTGCCAATAATCCCCAACTGTTCCACAACGAGGAGGTCAGCACAATGGCCACTGATGAGGGAAGCCGGACTAATGAGAAACGTGCTCCATGAGTTGCGATAAATGGTTAGCTCAGCTGAAAGGCTGATAGTCCAGCGTCTATCGTTGCCCCTCGGAACTCCCAGCTCGCAGCAACATAATAATCATAAAAATTCAAAGCTCCTTTGCTCCTTTGCGCCTCCCCCCAAATGGCATCGATGATGGATTACCCCGTCAACAACTCATTGGGGATGAGAAACGCAGGCGGCTAGCCCGAGGCCTGATGAAAATGTTAATGTCGTTGCCAATCGCTTTGTTAATCCATCCATCCAGGACGGGTTAGTTGATTTTCCGATCCGGCATTGTACCCACTCCCGTTCCCATGGTGCGTTTGGAAAACAATTATAACCAGCTTTCCTCAAGATTTCCCTCAACTATCGTCAGGGAAAGTAGGTTGAGACTGGACTCGACTGGCTAGGAACTTGTCACGTAATACACACTAATTAATATTGATATTTTCTGATAATGAGCTCTACTCTGGGCTTTGTAGTTTCTGCTTAGTCAATGGCATTTTGATAGGCCGAGCTCAATAATATTTCGCCCTTAGCTAAATTGGTCTTAATTAAAGCGAGAGAGCAGTGCAAACTGTAGAAGGGAGAGTTGGAAATTCACTTAACTTGGCCCTGGGAATCTAATTATGCAGGGGAATAGAGATTGTAACTATAGAGAAAATGAGAAAATCAAGCAGGAAATCTACTTTAAATAAACTGTAGCACATTTTTTAGCGTTTCAGCACTTGTTTGAACAGCTTTTTCTTAACTTCTTCTCTTATATGTCTCAGTTTATAGCACAGTTTCCTTATGACTCACATGAAAACTGACTTCCAAAGCCAGTGTTAAGCTTTACGGACACTTTGAAGTGCGCAGGCAATCATTACTTTCAGCTGCTTCAGTTTACAAGACGCGGACAACTGTAATCTCTCCCTGCCAGTAATTAGTTATGTTTAACTACAAATCTCGTGTGCCATAGCCACACCCACACTACACACCACACACACACCACTCTTTGTAGCCATTAAAAAGCCCAACACGTATCGTGTTCGACACTTGATAGAACAAACAATAGCACAGAGAGAGAGAGACACACAGCAAAGAAAAGGAAAACTCATCCCGACCTCAAAGGAGGGTCGTAAAGGAACCAGTAACTTGGTAAGGGGGTCCAGGTCCAGTCAGTATGCCAGATGCAATCGGGGTGGGGTCAGAAAGGTCCTGCAGATCACACTTAATGGTTATGCCCATGTCTACGGCAGTCTCGTAAAACCAAGAGGGGAAGGCAGCAATAAAAAAAAAAGAAACTCCTACACTGCAGAAAAGATCTAGAAAATAATTAATATTTAAATTTATCTATAAGTACTTTCTTCTAAAAAATTTATTTAAATAAATACATTTCCGCATATAACTTTGGCCTCTTAGAAACCATATTTTAAATAAGTTTTAGTGTACTTTCTGTCCATTTCTCTCCATTTGTTAACCGATAAGGACGAGTGGAGGGCAACAAAAATATTTAATGAAATCAGCTGTGGCACAACAATGTGGAGATGGAAGCATAACAAAATGCAATTGTTGCATTATTAATTTATATTATGCGCAATTGCTGCAAAGCCTGGCCTGAGAAACACCCTCGCCCGCACACACACACACACACACACACACACGTGGCTACTGTTCATGCGGAAAATCATGAAGCAAGGACGAGGGGAGCTGGGAAAACCTAGGGGAAAGCAGGGCAAGGAGCAGACACAGGCCGCAAGATAAGCACCATGTAAAGCTTGCTCGGGCTGAAACCATAAAAGGAGCACAAACACAGCAAAAAAAAATAACTAAGAGAAGAAAAAAAGAAAACAAAAAGAGAGAAAAAAATACACGGCAAAGGATAACGACAGCAGGAGGAGGAGGTGGAAGTAGAGCCAACCAATTTGCCACCGCTCCCGCAGCCTTTGTTTCTCTCCGGGAAAGGTGAAGGAAAATGTGGTAATAAAAACAACAATTGAACACAGTTATGATTGAAGTGGAAGCAAATCCTGCACAAAAGAGAGACCACAGAGCGAGCGAGCAGGAAGTTAAGGGATCTGGGGATAAGCCACCGAGCCCGAACTTGTACCCGCACCCATATCCGTATCCCGTATCCCGAATCCCGAATCCCGCATCCCAAAAACCCACCACCATCGTCATTGGAACCACCATCAGCAGCACCACCATCGGCACCACAGGTCCATCCCCAGTCGCCTTTGGTTTTGTGATTCGAATCGATCGATTTGATGACACACACTCGCAGCATCCCCCGCAACGAGGATACACAATGGGTTGCGGCAAAAAAGGAAATCAACAAATTATTTGAGATTCATAAGGATAACTTAAATAAACTGTTAATATAAGTATCGGATAGTTGGAAAGGCTTTTTATTACACATAAAATGTGATGTTCTTGGGGTTAGATTGGGGTTTAATTTAAATAAAGTTAATCTCTCTTTTAAATGTTTAGGGAAACTTTTGTTTTTCCTTAAACATTGAATGGCTTTAATTTCAAGGAAAATAAAATATATATATTTAAGTTTCAAGAAATATATAATAATTGAACAAAAAAATATTAAGATATTAATAAACATTTGTATAACTGAGACAAGCATTTAAATAATAAAAATAAAAGCTTTTAGTCTTCTCTTTTTTACCTTCAGAAACTATTTATTTAAAGAAAGCTAACTCTCTTGTATTAATATATATTTAATTTAAACCATTAAAATACATTTTTAAGAAAGTCCTGCCACCACAGTTTAAACTATAATCAACAAGAAACATAACTCTTATCTTATCTCTTAGATAAGCAAAGCAATACCTGAGCAAAAATCCATCCATCAGCCGCCTTGCATTTCATATCACATTCTCGGTTGGCTAATTTGAGATGCTTGTTTCTGGCGCATTACTTCCAACCGAGTTCCTCGATTGATTGAACTAATCAAAGTTTCTGCCTGACTGAAGGTTTCTTTCAGTGTAGCCGGGGCTACAGGAAATGGTAACTTTGCCAACAAATATGGTCCGTAAGCCCCATCAGCAGTCTCCGTGAACACCGCCCTTCCCCCTATCTTGTGTCCCGTGTGTGTTTGTGATCGAACTAAGCGCTGCTCCGTTCACCACCACTCTTGGGGTAAATCTCTGGCGAATGGACAGTGGTTGCCGTGTGGAGGTCGAGGAGCCAAGGCTTTGATTATGTTGTTGCCTCAATGGTTGATGGAGGTGGGGGAGGGCTACAAAGGGGGAAGGTGCTGGCGCCACAGGCGGGGAGTCAAGGGTCTTATATATACATACATATAAAGCTGGAGAGAGAGAAAGAGAGGGACTAGCCTTCGGCGGTCCGTCTATGTTCGTCCATACTGGTTTGCGTTTGCATTTTCAACTAGTTAGCTGGGTCTCGATGAGTCAGGCAGCCGAATTGCGGTCCACTATTTCAATGAGCCCAACTTCACACACAAGACATACAGTGAGAGAAAAGGATATTAACAATAGGAGCAGGATAATATCGATATCGAAATTGTTATCGATATCTACTAAGATTTTTCGAAGAGGAGTTACTAAAGCAAAGGTTAAGCTTAATTAAAAATAATTCGTTAGACTTTATAGGTACTATTTATAGACTTATCAAATGCTGAAGCTAGTTCCTTCGAGCATAAGAAAATAAAATCCTAACACATTTTCATATATAAAAAAACTGAGATTTAATAAAGATATTCTATATTTTCTATATTTAAAAACTAACTCCTTTAATTGATATAAATTAAAATTATAGCAAGAACTTTTTCTATAAAAATCTGCACTAAAGGGTTATCAAATTATAGTAAATTAAATTTGTTAAATTAATTTATCGACAAGATTTTCAATATTTTCTTTAGAATTTCAAAGTAAACCCTTTCAATTTTAATAAATTCAAATAAAATCTTAATAAAATATATATTTTAAAATATTATCGGTAAAGAAAAACTCTTAAAAACTCGAATATTGATATGTTAAGTTTTCCCTCAGTGCCAAAAGTACGTTTATGTGTGTGTGTTCGCTTGGTCAAAATAATTGTTATTGTTACTTGAGTGGCAGGCGGTGGGTGGAGGGGTGGGCAATGAAGAACCGCATCCTCCAAACATTATAACGTTTGTGGTAATGTGATTAACATTTCGGCCAAAGCCCCTAATGACCAAGTTGTCGACTTAGGACCGGCCAGCCAGACTCAGCAGCGGCAAAGTTATTAAACTCGTATATGTCCATACACAAACATACATACATATGTACATATGTATTGATTGGCGCATTGTGGTGTGCGTGTGCGGTCAACGGAGTGCGAGTGTGTGTGTGTGCTGGCTTGTTTGTCCAACGCCTCGTATACGTAATGAGTTTGCATGTGCATTTTCAATAAAAATTCATTTCACAATCGCTTCACTCGAGTGTGTATGTACAATGATGGAGTAATTGCATTTTAAAAATTGCTTATTAAGGCAGAATACGCCACACCCCCTCCTCAATCCTTTGTCCACCGATTAACCCTCCCGTAATGGCCATTAATTGTAACCATGGAATTTCTCATTAGCCCACAAAAACAGGAAATTACAAATATGTTAAAGTACAGCAGTATTAAATATCTTACTCAGTTACAAGTTTGGTCAAGGAATATTGGAAGTACATACCTGAAAAGAGAGGAAAATATAATTAGAACAGGTATAAGGATATCTAAATATTAAAAATAAAATATAAATGGTATTAACTTAGTAAAAAAAAAGCTTAGAAATATTCATTTAAAAACACAAATATTAAACATAAAATTTGTGTGAAAAATCGTACATGCTTAGTTTGCAACCAGATGCGACTTTTCCATCAACAAGTTCCTCAACACATGAGCTACTATATATTCCACTAATATAACAAATGGAAAACCTTACTCAGGGGCGAGGAAAACCTCAACCGAGAGCAGAGCAAGGACTAGACGACGGATCCCGTCTGTCAAATCAACGTGGAGAAAGAGAGCGCCGCAAAGTATGCAATTTACAAAAATAACGTGAAATATTTTCGCAACGCATCGTTGGCGCTGAAAAAAATAAAATATATATATATAGAAAGGACCTCCTGCTACAGAGAAGTCAGCCCTAAAACCTAACTTTAGCTTCGACACGAACTGATTTATAAAGTTTACAAATGCGTGGCAAAAACCTCGTGACTTGACTTGACTGACGACGAGTACGACGGACTTGGCCCCGGCTTGAGTTGGCTTCAGTTTTTCGGGATTTGGGTTGAAAAACGTTTGCCACTTAACACGTACGCCGCATATTTTGTGCCACGCCCTAAGCCCTTCGTCCCGTCGTCCCTTCTTTCATCCTGGTAACCCCCAGTTACTGTGTTTTTACACTAGAAAATTTTTGCTGATTTTGCGGAGTTCGTTTGCAGCCGGCGAAATTTATACGCTGAGTGCAGAAGTTGCCTCCGCTGACTGCTGCCATGTGCTTTGTTTGTGCGGCTCTGATCCTTGAATAATCAACAACAGCAGCAGGCAGCAGGGAGCAGGAGCAGGATGAGTCGAATAGATAAACACACACACACACAACACGCAGAAAAAATCGAAAAGAGCCGAGAGGATGCAGTGTACGTTGCTCAAATATTAATGTTGACCCTGGACAGAGAGGCAACCTCCAGCTCGTTAGGGCAGAGAGATTCCATTTCACAAATGCGCGGCATCATTCGTAATCAGAAGTCGAACATTTGGCATTAGCAGAGGTCATTAGTGGCCATATTTGAAGGGATATTTTAAAGTCTTTAAGAACTTCCAAAAGGATTGAAAATAGTTTTGTTATTAAACTCCAATCTTTCTGCAGGAAAAATGTAAATAGAGACTTTGTTGTTTGTTTATTAAAACAAATCTAATATTCATGCAGTTGGTATTTTGTAAACAAATTGCTATTCGATTCCTCATCTCTTGTTGGATGCTGAATGCTGAATGCTGGCTGCTTCTGTGCAACTCTGGAAAATCGCAGAAGTTATTTATTCCTTTGTTATTGTTTTTCTGCCACCAGCTGGCACTATGAGGTTTTTCCTATGTCTGCGCTTGGCTATTAGATGAGGAAAAACTTCTATCCCGGTCGCTTATCTCTTGCCTTTAGCCAAAGAGCTTTTTGTTTTACTCATTTCGTCCTGCTTTATGGCAAAGAAAATACAACAAAAAAGAGGGGGGAAAAACAGGAAGCCAGATGCACTAGCAAATAGCATAGAGAGTAGTAGTATTGTATATATTTTCCAACTTATTGTGCTCATGTTTACAGGACATCATCCTGCCACTGGTCCCTCCTTCCTTGCTGTCTACGCTGGCGGCTATTTCAATCGGTATTCCAGCGCTTAGTCCCAGTGCTCGTTTAATATGTATTTCATGTTTTAATATCTGACACGATTGCCCAACAGTTGCTAGCTGTGTGCTGTATTTTTACACAATTTTTTCCTTGTTTCCAGTTCCCAGTTCCCAGTTCCCAGTTGTTCCCATCTCCCAGCGAATTCCTCGAATTTTTGAGCAACCAGCTAAAAGTTCTTGCCATTGCCTTCTGGCGCGAGACTTTTGGACCCAACTCACTCTGAGCCAACCTTTTCTTCATTTTGCGATTGAATAAGTTGGCTCCCGATACTGGTCCAAGACAAGAGAGGTGACAGCAGCAGGCGGAGGGGGTGAGGAAAAAGTTAAGAATAAAATATGACATTGGAAAGTTTATGACACTTATTGCAGGCGGCAGAAAAGTTGAAGCGATTGAGATGTCCTGCGAGCAGTCGGTCAGAGGGGTTAAAATTAAATTGGAAAACTCCTTTGAATTAACTGACTTATTTTGACCTTTTGTTTAAGCCTTTACCATTTAGGTTTTTAATTTATTTTAGGATTAGTTATCCGCCAGCAAAACGTTTCAAATAAATGTTGCAATCATAGATATCATCCTATATCCTTGATTGTCCACACTAGTGGATAGCCATTATAAAATCTTGAAGTTTATTTCAAATATTTTCCTTCGATTAGCCGACAAGCTGAAGGCCAACTTGACAGTTTCTCGTTGAGCTCAACATTTTTATTTGGTATACTTATTTCCCTGAAATCTTCTTTCCCCTCTCACCACAGTCCGCCAGCTGTTGACTTCGACTTATAGACGCTCTGGATTTAAGTGTTATTGTGGGCAATTTGATACTTTCGATTGAGCAACAACATTTGCTTGTGCGTTCGTTCAACTGAAGCGTGCAATCCAGACGGGACAGCTCCAGCTCTGGCTCTGGCTCTGGCTCCACCCGACCACATACTCATCCCCATAGCCCAATGACACCGCCATCATCCCCACACACACACACCATGGGCAGAAAACCCACCACAGAATGCTGTAAAAACACGCAAAAATGGCTGCCATACATATACACAGAGAGGAAAATATTTTTCTCATTATTAAGAACTTATTTTTCTGATTAAAATATTTTGTGGCTAAATATTTGTTCCCTTTCAGTTTCGTTTTATATTTATTTTCAGTGTAGATGGCCCCCCAATCCTATGATTTTTCCACAAAGTTCTGCAGACGCCTGAAAAACAAGTTGAATATAAATGATGTTGTGTGAAGCGGCAGTGGAATAAGAATACGAGGGGTCGAAGAAGGATAAGCAGGGACTCGCAGGACTAAGAGAGATGTCTTGTCTGCAACTCGCCGTGTATGTGTGTTGGTTATTTATTTGTATGCTAAGCTGAAACATTCAAAATATCCAATATAAATCGTTAGCCAACTTTAACCAATCAAATATAATGCTCACACAGACACTTATAAACTGTCCCTAAAAGGGACATTTTTTTGTATTAATCTGACAATTCAAGGATTAAGCCATTGAAATAAATTCAGTGTAAAGCCAAATGTATACCAATTTACTAGGTTAATTTAAAGAAAAGCTGAATAGAAACATTTGAATGCTTTAAATTAGGAATCCTTTGAAATCAATACTTGTATCTAATTATCCAGAAATCTTCAGAATTTCTCGAGAACATCACATAGAATACAATTATCTCTTAATGCGTACACAAGGTGCAATGAAATATATTATAGTGGCAATGCTATCAACATATTCCACACACATACTGCTTATATGTACATTAAATCCCCTTTGTTCTGTTGGCAAAATTAATCAGGCTTTGGTGCTGAGCACAGATTTGACTAATAAATGGCTGGAGGCTTTAATTACAAAAGGGCGAATAGAAAACCCAATTAACTTGGGCACCGGAGTTGCAGCAATTTGAACAATATTAAATGTTGTTAACCCACTTTGTCCGCACACACAAAGCTAGTTCTGCCGGGAGGAAATCTGAAAAGCAGAAATACAATTTGTGTGTTTTTTTTTTTTGTTTTTTGTTTTTTGTATGTACTTCAAAATTTTGTGCAGAACTTGATTAGAGCGGCGGCGGCACACGACAGAATGCAGAATACAGAATACAGGACACAGGACACGACCCTTCACTCCAATCCACTCCATTCCACTAGACTATATAGCTGCCCTGGCCAGTCCCGCCACTTTATTTCATTTTAACTTTTCTATGACGATGCTGCACAAATTTGCACAGCTGCGAAAAAGTTTTGCCACCGAAAAAAGAGAAGGTGGGCCATGGAAGCCCAAACGCTATCAGTGGCAAATTAATCCGACTCCAATCTGATGCCCGGACTGGGAGTCACACAGCACAAGTTGCCGTTGAACTTGCACAGTTGGATGCGAAAAAGTTGAGTCCAGGCCAGGCCAGGCCAGGCCAGGTGCTTGGGATTCGCATTCATCACAGAATGCAACAGCGTTAGCGGCCAGTACTGCTGGTTTCCTTTGCAGCTCACAGTTACCACTTTCCCGAGTTTCAGTCCAAGTCCCAGTTCACTTATCCATTTCGCTGCAGTCCATATAATTTGTTACACCATCACCCCAATGGCACAGTGGAAGCCCAACCCACACTGAGAAGGGGTTGAGGGAAATCAAAATGCAAAAAATTAAGATTAAGGTACAGTGATGCAAATTTGAAAAGGGTTTCTAAAGGGAAAAAGATTTTAATTTCTTTAAATTGAAAGATCAAAACAATAGCTAAATTTAAATATATTTCACTTTACATTTCTCTTAGCATTTCTCTCTCTTCCGTCGCATCTCTAACTCAATGTCCAAAATGTGGTTGATTACTGGCTTTTTGCACATTTTTCCCATTGAAAATCCCACTACGTATTTGCAATTTGTTGGGAAAAGCAGCATCACCAGCAGCAGCGCACTGCAGGAGAGGTGGAAAATTCCAAAAGGGGCGCAATGGCGTGATTGAATGGGTCGACGGGTTTTGGAGCTATGACCCAAGCTTAAATTGGACGCCACATAATGAGAGTTATGGCTAATGCATTCGGGGTTTGGACTATCCGTTGGCCACCCACATCCCACCCCCGCCATTCAACTTGATGGATTGCCCAGGGCGTAACCCCAAACTAGAATCATCCCGTTTTTCCACCACTTCCTCTAAATCCTTTTTAAAATGAAACATCCAACGAGTGCCATGGGTGGTGCAGGTGCAGGATTTGCATAGTCAAATGTCCATCTGAGTTCGAGGGGCGTTTTCCCTATTCGCTTTTGTGGCCTTTTCCTGTCCTTGCCTTGAACCTAACCCCAAAGGCAAGGTGAAAGTCAAGTTTCTCTCTGACCACCGGACACCACTTGATAGCTGCGCTCTCACATTTGAAAAAGTAACCTGAAATCAATGTGGTTGGCTGGCTGGCCAATTTTTACCCTCATTTTTAATTTATTTAATGGCCTGTCTGAGGGCTAGAAACATATGTATGTATGTCGGTGGAGGAGGTGGTAAGACATAGCCAGGACTCGATATAAAAGGGTTGGTAAAGCTAAAACACTTTGTTTTCTCAGCACATGTTGCAATTTAATAGGATTATAAATTAGATATGGAAATAAATTGGAATTAGTTATAGGCAAAAGTATCCCTAGGTAATGGGAGGGGAATTATTTATAAAGATTATTAATGAAATAAGAATCTAAAACAAAACTCCGCCACGAATCAAACATCTTCAGAGTTCTTTGTACAAGTTTTGTGTCTATTTCTTGGCTCCTTATAATTCCTTCTTGTCAAATTCCAAGCTCTTCCCTTCAGTTCAATCTAAGAAAGTGACCTCCTAAGCAATGTAAGAAGTACCGCAAAACTGAATGGCCAAGTGGTTGTCCTGGGAAAAAAATCCAAGGATATGGAATCAGGCGGCGAATGTGAGAGCAAAGAGCAATTGTGTAAGCAAAAGAAGAATGTTGCTGAACAAGCAAAAATTTTATGACATTGCGAGCCAGCAGTGGGGGGACCTGAGGCGCAAAGGAGCGAAACTGCAGCAACAAGGGAAAACAAGAGAAAATGGTTTCGAAGGAATATGATATATACCCAGTAATCAAGTCCTTTTAATGAATTTAAAGAGGAAAATACCAAGGAGAAAAGGTTTTTTATAAAAAACTTGTTGAATTTGCTGATTTTTGGGTAGAGACATAACGATAAAAAGTATTTTAATAGTTTTTTTATATTCCTTAACGAAAATTCCTCGTTTTATAAAAGTTTTCTTGCAGTTTTAATGGTTTCTTCTATTCTTTAGCGTTTTATAGAAGAGTCCTTGCAGTTAAATTATAAATATATTTCATTTAAAATCCAAGTTCAGGAAAATAAAGACATTCATATGAAAATAGGCATAAGAAATCAATAAATTATTATTATGCAGTTTCAAAATTAAAAAATACCAGATTATAAATTGAATTATTTAAAAGTTTTGGGTTCAACATAATATTATCCATAGAAAAATGATCAAGTCGCCAATTTGAACTTATTTGTGAAAAAGAACCAAAGCCTAGATTGACTCTACTGAAGATTTTATATATATATATTTTCTGAAAACCCAATATACCCCTTAACTCGATAAATACCCTGTACCGAAATAGAAAAAAGAAGGCAAAACGAATGAAAAACGCAAACACAATTATAACAAGTGGCAGTGGGCAAAAAGCCACTCCCCCTTTTCGCCCCCTTTCGAGTGTGTTGACCAACAATGTTGGTCACAACATGTACACACAGGACTCCGGGCCCCACCCAAGCCTGGTCGTCCTTCCACTAACAAGAACTAATATTTGACAGCTGCCTCAGCCCCAAAAAAAAAGGCCAGCAGCAGAGAGGGGAAGCAGCAGCGTTCAACGACTTTTGGCTGATTTCATAAAAGGTCAACAGAGCGCAGAAAAAAGGAAGGAAACAGAGAAAAACAAAACAAAATGGCCAGGTCCCTGGCCAAGTAGCCGGCCAGGAAAAAAATGAATTCTTAAAAAAATTGTACCAACAAAAAGAAAACAATTTAGCATGCACAACACATGCTGCCGCTGCTCATTTCGCTGGAAACAAAGCGCACTGCAGAGTCCTCCCTGAGGTGCCCACATCCAGCAGCAATGATGAAAAAATAAAAGTGAAACAGGAAAAAAACAAAGTTCCAAAATATACGTTTAGCAAAAAATCCAAAGCCAAAGCCAAAAGCAATATTCCAACCTCTAGATACCTATATGTATTGCACATAAATATATATACAAAGTTTTTATGCCGCAAGAATGTTGCAGGTTTTGCAGGTGCTTGCAACCAAATTAATTTAATATGCAAGCAAACTTAATATTTGCATAAATGGATAAAAGAGTTAAAAACATTTTAGAGTTTATGGTAAAATTGAATTGAAATTTAATTCTCATAAAGCTAAAATATAGTTAAACAATAATATATGTATATCAAAATTTAAGGGATAATTTATAGCATTTGATGAATTTAAAGTACCATTACATAAAAAATGGTATCTTTTTTAGGTTTAAAATCCTCCTTTTTTTACCACTACTAATAAGCTCTCGCCCAGAGCCCCCGCAAAGTTCATGAAACCATTTGACCGGTTCAGAGCCCAAATAAGCGCTTTAAATAATTTATTTATTTCCTTGCCTAATCCCACAATCCCAGCCGAAGCACATCAGCCACGCCCTTATGCACAAACAGCCAACTTAATGAACCATTCAAACAAGCCCAAACAAGGCAGGCAAAAAAAAAAAAAAAAATGGTAACCCAAACGCACATCAAACAATTTCACAAAATTTAAGCGCACTTTCAGTTATTGTTATTTGAACCCTTTTTTTTTTTTGTTAACCCACAAACGTGCGCACACACACACACTCACTGGCAGCATACTCATCAACAAGTACAGTGAAAACATCCCCGTCATGGCCATTTTAATCAGCAAATGGAAAAAAGAAAATATTATATCGTATATATGCTGCGTAATAGGATTCTTAACAAATGTGCAGAAAAAGGAGGAAAAATAAATGCTGCATAATTTGAAAATGTATGCAAAATCCCCTCGAAATGAGCAGTAGCAGTGTGTTGTCCTTCTTATCAATGCTGACACTCGTCCTTGGCAAGAGCTTCCTGCGTTCACTCTTCTCGCCGCCATGCCTCGTGGCACTTTCTTTGTTGTCGCTCCAAAAAAGAATCTAATTTGAAATAAATGAACTAAATATGCTTAACACGCGCGCTCACACACACAGTACCCACCATGTCCTGGCCGGGCAAAGCAGAGTCCTTGGTGGGGTCTTGCCTTTTATTTTTCGGTGGGGTTGTTGCTAGACTGTTTTGTCTGGCGCATATGAAATAACTTTTCGTTAGGTTTTCACTTATTTCGTCCCAGTCGAAACAATTGTTGCCACACAACCAACACATACACACATTGTCCTTGCTGGTGGGGGGAGGATTACTCCCACTGCAGTCGCCATAAACGAATTTGCATGGAATTTTAATAAGGCTAACAAATATTTTTATTTGCTTTTTTGTTGGGGCTTTTCTTTAGCTTTTCTTTTTTTTTTTGTGTGGCCTTTATTTGGATATTTTTCGTCGCCATTTTGGTTTGTAGTTGTAGACTGAGCAATGTTTATTTTTTTCTTGTGTGAGTGTGGGAAGTACAAATAATCATAAAAATGGCAAACTGATGACAAGCAATCATGGAATTTTAGCAAAAATAATGGTCTAAAATGTGAAAACAACAATGTAGTTGCCATTGCTTTGGCTCCTTGTAATGTTAAGTCTGATAAAAAGAATCGCAAGAGCGCTTATGTAACTGCACATCATCAAGTGAAGGTCATAAAAAAAGGTTATGGCCACAGGCAATAACATTAGCTATGGTAAATCAGCAGCAAATAAAGACCAGCACTTAATTCAAATTTATTGCCCATTTCCCCAGCAGCTCTCCTCCACTCACAACCCATTTTGATGGAGCCCAAAAAAGTATGCTAAGCTTTTGTGGAATCGAAGTGGAAAACTGATTAGGCGGCAAAAATGTGAAAGGGGAAAATGGCTTTAAGTATCGGTTTCTCAATGTCCTGCAAAGATGGCATTTCAGCATTCAAATTGATCGTATAGAATTTCTATAAATTTTGTCTGCTAATTTTATCTAAGAAATAAAATATTATTTTTATAAGTGAACTAAAAATTAATCTTATCCTTCGGCTCAATGTTAAATGGACATTAAAGCAAACCCAACATTTTTTACTATATCTTTCCAGTAATAACATCTTTTCAAAAGTCCGCTGTAACCAATGTTCAGCATCAGCGCGACAACATTAGCGACACACGAACATGGTCAACAGCCTCCGGATAGGGATGTTTCAGGGCGGTTTTTCCCCTCCTGAAAAAGGAGTTCGCATCAGTTCGCCGATGTTGAACAGGGGTCACGGGGTTGTGTGGCAAAACCAAAAAACTTGTTCTCTGCCAGCAGATGGACACGGAGTACTCTGCTTCCTGCCTGTGAGTCATCTAACAACTGCACAATGATGTCCAGCCAGCATGTCCGGCTAATAGTTTTCATTCTGGCTCATGCTCATGCACATTGACCACAGAACCAGAAACTAGATCAGCCCAGACCGGACCACTTCACTCGGCCCATTTGTCATTCGCTTTTTGAGTCCGGTTTTGTCTACCAAAACGAGTATTTCCCAAAATTATTTAGACTCTTCAACGGGTGGAGGCTAGGAGGCAGCTTAATAACCCATATAAGTCATGGAAATTCACTCATAATTTCGCCTTTATTGAGGACATGCTCAGGCAGTGCAACGAGCAGGATTTTTCACTTTTGTGTCCATCTGTCGTTTTGTCTCAAGTGGATTTATGATAGTTTTTGAGTGCCCACACTAAGGCTGTGCATTGTGTATGGGGCATGGCTTGACTCTGTAACGGACTGAGTCTAATTTAGAGAATTCCTGTTTCTCGGTAATTTAAAAAAATTATTTAACTATTTGCATTGCTATTAAATAAATCCACATGAAATCTAATTGGTGGCATAGCTATGATAAGCAAGAAAATAAAGGTTAATTATTGATAAAATAAAAATATTTGGTAAAATCTAAGCACAAGAAAATATATTTTCCTTGAAGATATGCAATCTTAAGCTATAAATTCCCCTATAATATATTTATTATTAACATGAGCATAGCTGGAATCCAATTTTAAATGTCTTAGCAATTTCTGCATATAAATTATTCACATATTCAAATTTACTTGGCATAAATTTACACCTTAGAAGATAATAAAAACAAAGTGTTAAGTTGTATAATACTTTTTAATGGCTGCCAAAGAAAACATCAAATAAATACCTAGCAAAAAATAAAATAAAGCTATTTGAATATTTGTCTATATACAAATATAAATATATATTTTTGTTTCAATTAGAAAACGAAAAGGAGGAAAAATCCCATTTAATAAAAATCAATTTTGTCATCAATCATTTTTCAAGGGGAAAGCGGCAAAAAATAGCATTAAATCCCAGCTGCAGCAGGCGATTTCTTCTCATAACTCTTTGGCTCTGACCATCCTACCATCAATTACATTTCTATATAAAATATATATATGTATATATATACATAGGTACATTTTTATCCATTTTTGGTATATTCGGGGTAGTGAAGAATTTTCACAAAGACATTCTCGGCTCGTTTTTTGTTCAAAGCAATTGCTGCTGCTGCAGCAGCTGGACAAACACGATAAGGATGCTGCTGCTGCCACCATTCGTTTCATTGCACGCACAGAAGCTCGAGAAAATTCCCAAAAATACTATAGTATTCAGATAATTTACATACACATATGCACGGCATGCGCAAAGAAAATTCAATTCGGCAATTTACATTCGAAGTTGAAAATTGATTTTTATCTTTTGTTCCCAGAGTTTGGTAACAAGGAATAATTGCTTCGATTTGCATTTTATAAAATGAACTTTAAACCTGGCCTCGGCTTCTGCTGATTGGTTTTTTTTTTTTTTTTTGTGGGTGTAAAATGTGTGTGTTTTTAGTATATATTTGGAGCACTATTTGGGCCAATAAAACTGCATTTAGAATTTGGAATTTATACCATATAATTTATACCTTTTTAAATTTCTTAAGTTTTTCTTTAATTTAATTATGCTAAGGACATTTCTGTGGTATTCTCAGTGAAAAGTTTATAAGAAACTGTGAGAAATAGTAAAATTTAAAATAGTTTTGGCCATTATAAATCCCCTAAAGGAATTATTTTATAGTAATTACCCGAAATTCTCAATGTTATGACTACCGCAAGCCTAAAGATATCTAATAAATAGCATAAATAAACCCCAGATAAAATAGATAGACACTTTTCTAGCATCATTCTTATTAGGAGGGTTTTTGTATTTCAGGCTGCAGCTGCTGTCGCTTTGGTAATGTCATGCGAAAACTCAATAAATTTTGCGCCAACGATTTATCATGAGCTTGATTACGAAAATGCAGACACAATCAGGACCTCTTCGTGTGTGTGTGTGTGTGTGTAAGTAGGACCCAGTTGCATGCATAAAATAATAATGCCAATATTATAATAGACATACAACAATGCTGGAGCCGAGCAGAGTAGCACCCAAAATGGCAGCCATTTTTCACATGTCAGGACATTGATTTGCAGTTGTTACACAAAATGGCGGCCGGGTACCGTTAGTAACCCACTAATGGATTATTGCCAGTCAGTCAGGAATGTGTCTGTGTTTGGGTTCAAGAAAGGTTATAACTAAATTAGCATAAATTGCGGCACGAAAATTGACAAGCCTTGCCGTTCCTCTGCCTTCGTTTATACACTGCGAAGTGTCGAGTAAATGTTTGTCCCTCCCCTCAAAACTAAAATTAACAGGTTTCGCTTTGATTTATGAACGAGGACATGGCGTCAATTGAGTGGGTGGAATACAAATTAATAGATTAATATTTTATAATCGAATTTCGTTCGTGATTTGCATACCTGGTTTTGGCCTCTCAAGACTACGAAAACGAGCCCTGAGCCGGAGTCGAGGCTAGAAATTGCAAACGTCACACTGTCAGAGAGCAGTTCAAACATTTTCCATTAAATTTAATTTACTGCACAACGCACCTACCTACACACCTCACAATGGACCTGACAGGACTTCGTCCAATGCATCTGTCAAAATGCCTGCCAGAACCGAACCGAGGACCAAGTCAAAGAACCTGGCACGGTCAATTAATTAACTTTATTGTCTGAGACTGTCGTCCTGTTCGTAATTTGATTAAACAGCTCCAACTGCCACGTGTACATGCCTCTGTCTCTATATATACTCTTAGACATGGATGATTATATATATAGATGACATTATCAATTTGATGGAAGCATTTATCATTTCTGGCTACATTTTTGAAATGAAATGTGATTTGACTGTCATTAAAGGTGAAGCATAAGCAACGATTTCTCTTCTCTCTAATTTGATAGACTTAAGCTAATGGACTAAATAGTGAACTCACAGAAAATGGCAGCATTATCTGTGATAAATATTGACACTAAAATCTGAGATTTCCAAATGAATTATCTTGAAAACGGGAGAAGACTGAATTTGAATAATAAATAATGTAGAAATAAATAAAGTATTTTCAGCCTGAAAGTATGGTAAGAGTTTTTCAATTTTTTATCAACAATAATTGCTTGATAAGAATTGTTTACATCGCTTTAAAACATTAAATCATACTACATTATTATTTTCTTTAATCTTAGAGAAAATTAAATAAGTCTGTTTATGTCGGAAACCTTAGGAACTTTTATTAGATAATAAAAAAGTGTGAAAACGTGACTTCAGGTCACAATTAAAATCCCTCATTTACAAATATATATATATTTACTATATATTAACAGAAAAATAGATAGGAAAAGAAAATAAATAGGGGGAAAAGGCCATAAATTAAGGAGATGAGAAAGAAGATAAGGGAAAGATTGCCAGTAGAGAACGGTGAAAATGCATAGAAATTTTCGCAGAATTTTGCAGTGCGAAAGCAGAAGTTGACGGGAATACACACAAAAACCTAAACAAATCTTTAGATATATCTTTATATATACGGTATATATATACATCGTGACATTCCCTCCCTCTCAGTTGATTTCCAAGTTGGTAATGCAATTTTGGTTCCCTTTTGCACTCTGCATTTTGGGGGCAACGAAGTTTTCACTTCCAACTTGCAAACCATTTTGATTGACTCTTTTCTTGTTTTCGATTGATTTTAACAAGTTTTTCTCATTGTTCGAAGCAGACAGAAGTGAAAAAGTGAAAGAAAAGTAATTGTAAAATACGGAAATATTGGGAAAACACTTCAATTTACAAACACAAAGGGCAAGAATTCTTTTTTGGAAAATTTCCATAAACACCATGACGAACCGTTGTTTCCTGCTTAGAAACCCAGATCTTTTCAAAAATTTGGAAATACGCAAATAGTGGGAAATTCCCAAACTCAAGTGAATTAAATGTTCTTAAGAAACAATAAAATATATATTAAAGGAAATTGAAACAGCTAAGTTGCTAATGTGTATGACTCAGGGCCGGAAAACGTAGTTTCTCTTTATAAATAGTGAAAACTAAATACACAATGCCAAGCGTCCCAAAGGTATCAGCAACTCAATTTCCGGCACTTATTTCCGTCATCATTTGATAAGAAAAACTTTACTCAAATATCGATCTTTCTCCACAGAGTTTATGGGATAAAACCGTCCTACGGAATCCTATATATTACATATGTTCCTTCTTAGAGGGCTCAGTTTTACTTCACTCGGCAATCGAATAAGTTCACATCCTTCAAAATGAAGCTCCTAAAATACATTTTCGTTCTTCTGATGGCCATCTATGCAGTTAGTGCCGAATATAAATGGTGATTATAGTGATTTTTGAAATAAATAAGTTGCAAAATAATTATTTATCGATGTTTAAACAGCGGGAAGACAAGAGTGTGTCCCGTTCGCCACCCGGAATTATCCATACATAAACCTTCGAAATGCGGAGACGTACTTCATGACGACTCTGCTTAGACATAATGAAATAAATATAATAAAAAAAGTAATCTTCAGTTCATAACAAATAAATTATTGTTTATAATTTTTTTCATAAATATTGTAACTTTTTTTGTGCTAAAATAAACAATAAATAATAAAATAAAATAAACAACAAACATTATTTTAAATTGTATATGCAAAAGTGATATAAATCCAACTTATATATGTGCAGTAAAAATTATTATAAAATAAAGTTGAATATGTAAAATTATATAATAAATACAATAGATACATTTTGCTCAAAATAAATTGTGTTGACTAAAACGAATAATAAAATTAAGAAAGTACCAAGGAGGCAGCTCGAGGTATATATAGTATACACATAAGTATAAGAAATATTCTAAAAATTTATTATTTACCAGGTCCCTTAAAAAATATATATAAAATAATTTTAAAACAAATTTCCCTTTTTAAAAATATCATACTTCTTTTATTTGTTTAAATATAAACAATTTTTAATATAGCTGAAAAATATTTAAAACAAAAAAACAAACCACAAAACAAGAAAAACTCAAAGCTAATCAAACTCATTCGAAATAATTAAAACAAATAAGTGACTTGTTCTTTTTATTTTGATTAAACTGGTATCTCATTATCATCTTTCTTTTCTCTCTCGATTTTTATTAAATTAAATAAAATTGAGACAACGAAAGTGAAACAAATTTATAATATTTTTTTTTGCATAAATAATTGCTTATTAATTGTAAATATAATCCCAACTTAAATTCTTACAGCATCTTTAAATTAATATTTATAATCATTAGAAAATGTACATATTTCTTAGAGTCACCTACATATGCGATGCATATTATGCATACAAAAATATATATATTCACAGACAAAAACAATTTTAAATCCAGCTTAAGAACCATCATAAAAATAAAAACCTGTTCCCAAAGCATTCAAAACGAGCTATGACGTATTTCTTGGTATCCAAGCAAAGGCGAGATATTGGATTTTACGATTGCCTGGAACGCTGCTTGTCAATCAAACGCGCTTAGCAAACGAGTTCTACATTTCTCCAGAAAAGAGACCGACCCCCAGAGCCACAACCAGCCGCATGCAGCCGAGTTCAAGTGCAATTAACTGCAGCTAATTGAACCTGAAATCGGAGGGACAGAGATAGAGACCCGGGAGACCGGTGCCGGAGTGATGGGATTTTCACAACACAGCGTAGGGTAATACCACACGTAAAAATCAATAATGCGGTTTTGCCCCATCCAAAAGCTGATAACGACCGACGACTGATCGGTGCTATATAAGCAGCGGGATGAGTCTGGCAAAGGCATCAGTTCAGTTCTCGCTTCTGTTCAGCAAATACAAAAAGATGAAATTCCTCTCGGTTGCCTTCCTGCTCGGCCTTCTGGCTCTGGCTAGCGGTAAATATACCAATGATAATCCTTATCAGTGATTTGTAAGTTAATAATAAATTGTATTTAACCAAATTAGCCACCCCCCTGAATCCTGGCAATGTCATCATCAATGGCGACTGTCGTGTGTGCAATGTCCATGGCGGCAAATAAGATGGGAGACCTCACCAAGGGATAAACAGTTTTGGAATATTTTATGGAACATAACATAGGCTTCCGCCTTATCAATAATTACCTATTTGAAAATAAAATTCCCACACTAATCTCTACGGCACATATCGATTTAATCTGTGACCTAATTCCGATTGCAATCATCATTGAACATCTGTCGGTGGGGCATTAACATTTCATTTCATTAATGCCCGGCCATATGCATATTCCATATTCGAGAACCAAACGGTTGAGTGCAGTCCATTGATTTGTTGTAAAATTTCATTTATTTGCTGTGGCTGCCACCGCATTGTTGGGTGCTTTATTGTCTGGATTAAGGAACATAATGTACACTTAATATGCACATAACTGTTATGTTAATGCCGCCGCCATTGACGTCCCTCCTCCTGTCGCTATGATTTTAATTTTCCCCACGCTTTTCGCTTATGGCATTTTGCATTGATTTATTAGTGTTTTCCAAGAGCTGAATTTTTAAAAATTTTCGTTTATTTTCTCACCCTACCAATATATACACTTTGAAAATTGATAATAATTAATGCGATATTCTCATTTAAAACTCTGCGAATATGTTAATGACATGGTTTAATTTCGTTGCAGGCGAAAATTGTAATTTGATTGTGTTCAGATAATTTGAGCATCGAAATAAGTCTTATTAAGGCTTTTATAAATCCCAATTTGTTTACTTTCGGGCTGGCTATGAAATATAATAAGTATATATAGGTTGGAAAAATTCCAAAAATATCATGACGAACTGATGTTTCCCTTTTAGAAATCCAGATGTAGTCAAAATTTGAAAGTACGCAAATAGTGAGTAATTACGAAACTCAAGTGAATAAAATGTTCTTCAGAATTAATGAAATATATAAAAAGGAAATTAAAACAGCTATGTTGTCGTCAATTAAATGTATTATAAAGCTTTTTATGGGACTTCTGAGACTTAAAACGTAGTTTCTCTTTTTATAAATAGTGAAAAATATATATACAGTGCCACGCGTCCCAAAGGTATCAGCAACACAATTCCCGGCACTTATTCCCGTCATCATTTGATAAGAAAAACTTTGCTCAAAGACCACCGAGTTTATGCGATAAAACCGTCTTATGGAAATTTATATATTACATATGTTCCTTCTTAGAGGGCTCAGTTTTACTTCACTCGGCAATCGAATAAGTTCACATCCTTCAAAATGAAGCTCCTAAAATACATTTTCGTTCTTCTGATGGCCATCTATGCAGTTAGTGCCGAAAAACAATGGTGATTATAGTGATTTTTTATGAAAAAAAAAGGTGAAAACAAACTATTTATTGGTGTTTCAACAGCGGAAAACCAAGAGAGTGTCCCGTTCGCCACCCGGAATTATCCGAACCCCTTATATAATAAATAAAAAATATATTACAAGATGCGGAGACCTACTTGATGACGACTGTGTTTAGACATAATGAAATAAATATAATAAAAAAAAAACAATCTTCTCTTTATACGAAATATATAATAATTTAAAATGTTTTTCATAAATATTGTAGCACCTTTTGTTCAATCAATACTATAAATTGTGTACGCAAAAATGTTGTGAATCCAACTTATATATGTGCAGTAAAGATTATTATAAAATAAGTCGAAAATGTAAAATTATAAAAAGAATAAATACATTTTGTAGAAAATAATTTGGTTGGAATAATTAAAACAAATAACTGACTTGTTCTTTTTGCTTTGAATAAACTAGTATCTCATCTTTCTTTTTTCTCTCGATTTTTATTAAATTAAAGAAGAAATTGAACCAAATTTACAATATTTGTTGGCATAAGTAATTGCTTATTAATTGTAAATATAATTCCAACTTTCGGGAATTCGGCTGGCTATGAAATATAATAAGTATATCTGTTGGTTTTAAATCGATAGGGTAATATTCTAACATAACACAAAATACATACATAATTCATCAAAATATTTGATCAGTCATAAGTATTTGAAGCTTACCTGCAATGAAAAAAAAGCAGAAAAATATATAAATATTTAAATACAATTTTAAGGTTTATTTAAAATCCATCAAATAAGCTGCATATATGCTTTATCTTTTCTCTTAAAATAAATATATTGCGATTATTATTTTCCCACTACGTTCATATGAATTATATAATTTATTTTTCATCAAAAACTAACAAAAATATTCGTTAAAAGAGACGTTCACCTATGCGGGATATACGAAAATTTCCGTTTATTATTAGGAATAAATTTCAAAGGCCTTTGTGCACATGCCACGTTTAAATATTCGCCTCAATTGATTCAGGCTGCAATTGGAAATGTAGATTTATGTCCCAGCAGCGCGCCAATCATCAAAATGCACTTTCTGTCGTTTTTAGACTACTTTTTTTAAGCCTCGTCTTTGGCATGCAAACTGAAAAATAAAAAATCTCTTTTCATTTTTCCCGCAAACAGAGTCACAAAGGGAACGAAGCTGTGATGGGGCGGTGAATCTACGTCAGCCGACATGAGCTAGGGAGCGAAATAATTTCAGAACCCCAAAGAAGCCCAATGCGCATAATTTAACTGAAGAGCCGACAGACACGGTCATAAAAATTGGAGTTTTATTATTTAAAATAATGAAGGAAAAATGTTTATAATATAAGAAATAATTTATATAGTTTAAAGTCTAAATTTGCATTATATATGTGCATACTATTTGCTTCTGATTATTGGATTCCTGCAGTCTGTTAATTTTTTGTTGTATAAAAATAATAAGTCTAGGTAACTTTGGTAAAAACAAAGAACCATTAAGAATTTACATTTAATAAATTATTTTAGCAATTAAAAAAATATTATTACTATTTATTATGACATCAATAAATATTTAAAGAGGTTAAGGAGTTTAAAATGCTATTAAATATTAAAAAAAAACTTAAATTTTATTTGTATTTTCGATTTCTTATTATTAAATTTGTAATTTTTCTTGTAAATAATATTTCCCATCCCTTAAAATTGTTTGTCACAGTGTAAAATAGGAGGAAATGCGGTTGTGCGGGAGTGTCGGAAGTGAGGGCGTTGACTGCATTTCATTTTGAGTTTTCGGCAGTCAGCAAAATGGCAGCATGCTGTGCGGCTGAAAGCCGCAAAAGGACAGCGGCACACAGTGGGCTAAAAAGGGGCATTGCCTGGCCATCTCAACTTCACTTCATGTGCGGTGGCTGTGTATGTTCTGGCTTTATCTCATAATCTCGGCCCCTGGGCCTTGGCATCATTTTTGGTGATTTTTCTTCTGGTTTCGTTTGCGGCGATGGACCCCCATCGATAATGATGTTAATGATGGGGCCGCTGACTACTTTTTGGCAGCCCTTTGGAAGCTGTAAGCCCCTTGCTCAAAGGAAGTCTTTATTTTTGCTTGGGGATACCTTCAACTTTTTACTTCAATGTTTTGCAAAATGTGTAGAGTGGAGCATGTCAAAAAAGACAGAAAGCCCCAACGTATGCAATAAACAATTTATTGTAACAACTCGTTCAACGTTAAAGACACAACACTAAAAGCGAAAGAGCATTAAACCATAAGAGGAAAGCCCTGAGAAAACTCCTGACCAACCCTGCTTTTCCAACCCATTTTTCAACTGCTGTTTAGCATAAAATTTACTGCAGCAAGAAAAGCGTTTGACGTCGACCCGAGAGCCCGTAAATCCTACTAATCAAATTTATTACCCATATATAGAGGCAGGCCGCCGCCACCGCCGTCGCCGCCAACCACAAGCTTTCTCTACCTCGGAAGGGTTTCCTCCGTCCGACCTCGTGTCTGGCCACTTCAAATGCCCCGGCAATATGCATATCAAATTTAATTAGAGCGACGGGGTAAACAGAGAACCAGCCACAGCAGGTCGAAGCTCTAAGGAAGTGAAGAACGATCAGGACTTCAAAGGCAAAGGGCAGCTACTTGGGGAAATTTCATTGTTTTCAGTTGTGGTGTTGTTTTCTTATGTTATGTAGAAAATAAATCAATTATTATAATAATTACAACAGAGTTTTTAACAGGGGGTTTTAATTTACCACAAAAAAGAGAGAAAATAAAAAGGTTCTTTACTTATTCTTAGAGTCTACAAAGCATTTATTTTAAGACTGTTTATTTTTGTTATTTACTAAATAAGTAAACAAATAATTTCTTCTTTAAAATTAATCCCATATATCTCTAACCATTAAGCACTATTTTTTTTAGTATTCTACCATTAAGTACATTAATTTTTCCCTTAACACTAAATTTTATATACCAGACTTTTATCACACAAAATCCTCTCTAATAAATTTCATCCCAAAAAAGACCCAAAACGGCAGTGGTGATTTTGGCTAATTTTGATTATTTTACTGCAGCTTGAAGAGTGAGGGAACTCACGTTAATTGCCTTACAGGCCCACAAAACGGCCACACACACACACACTCCCGTATACACACCAACAATTTGTTGTGTGCACTCAATTTAAATGGAGTTTGGGCCTGGGCTTCAGCCAGGTCCCAGTCTGGGGGATACTCTGATAGAATTTTTGCTCGTTTTATGCTCTTTCCGGAGTTGCCATGAATGTGACATTAATGAGCTCTTAGCCTATCCCACAGGCAAAAGGCGCCCGACGCTCCTGGCGACGCTGCCTTTATGGCTATAATTTGTCCTTGGATTTGGTAGAGCGAGAGAAAGGGACCAGAGGCAAAGCCTGAGTATGTTCATAATTAAATTGTTATTTGGCTGGAGAATATGGCCCCAAAACTGCCTGCTCATTTGAAGGTTATAAAAGGTCGGCCCAACCACTCTCCTCACTCGCCCATTCCTCGATATTCCCACTTATGTGGGTTCGAGTGGTTGCCCAAGAGAGATTAAAAAATTACGTTTATGCCTGAAATGAAATCCCCTTTTGGTGGTCACGCAGCAGGCTCCCCAGCTCCCATTCCGAGGGTCCTTTTTCAGCGTTCAGTTTCCTGATTCATTGTTAGAGTAAAAGTTCCTGAATTTCCCCAGCAAAAGTTAAACATAACTCCCGGTCAGGTAAGTTAGGTAGTTCGCTCAATAAACTTAATGCTCATTTCATTAAAATCATTTTTTTTTGCCCACGAGTTTTTATGGAAATCTCTAGCACAAAGAAGTGTGGATTTAATTTAATTGCTTATTGTTCCCGCTCGCGGATAAAGTTTCCATCTCTTAAAAGTAAGCAACAAGGGTCAGGGATCCTAAATCGGATTAAGAACTTGATAAAATAACTGAAAAGTTTAAGCAGATGAGATAAATCTCATTAATCAGGGAAACTAATTTAAAAGTACTGATAGGGTTTCAAAAAATAGGGATAAATCTAAGGTAATCTAGGAGGTATTAGGGTTTGTTATTATTTAAAATTAGTTCTCATAGAAAAACGTAAATATTTTTGGTTGAATAAGGTAGAAACTTATGGTACCTTTAAGTGTAAATTTTATAAATTAAAAAGGCATTTTTCTAATCCATAAAAAACTGTAACAAAAATCAATATCTTTTTTTGTATCACGTTAAAATAATTTAAATAATATTTCCTACAAATATTCAAACATTAGTTAATAAAACAATCTTAAAATGCTTACAAATTTAATAAAGATAAATCTATTAAAAGAATTTAAAAGCTCTGAGCACTTTCCCAACCCGTAAATATCCATATATTTCTTTTGTGTTGTTTTAATAATCGACAGAATGTCGCCTAAACAAATTTAAAATCATTAAAATAAACAATTCCTTGATGAGCAGAGTCAATAAAGTCGCCCCCTTAAATCTCATTAAAGTCTTATCACACATACACCGTTTGATTTCCCCCCCAGGGCGTTCCAATTTGCAGCGCCACATTGAGATTTATGTGGCTTATGTGGAGTGCATCGCATAAATCTCGGTCTCCGGCCCCCTCTTCTCACTTACAAGCTCATTTGATGTCAACCTCAGAATCTCTGGGGATGAGGGTGGCGAGCGGGGAGTTGGATGACGTTGAACACCTCAAATGTATCTATTATGAGGCGGTGCACCATTTACATGCCGCCAATTGGTGCCGCTTTTTCTGGCGCCATAATGAAGTTGCATTCGACATACGTCAGGGCGTTACGCAATCAACAAAAATATATATCTACATTTAAATATATTTGTATATATGTATGTTAGCACACACGACAAAGCACACGGCGATTTTATCTAAATCAATTCAATGAATGCAGGCAGGCAGCCAGATGCAGACAGGCAGAAGGAAGTAACATCCCGCATGGATGTGTTGGCGGATGATGCTGGCAAACATGGAGCTAAAAATATACACAGAACTTGAAACTGGGAGAGCTGGAAGAGCTGGGAATTTGGACTACAAAATACGGAAATACAGAGTACGGACGGACGCCCTACCTACCCTCCTCTTTGGCAAGGCAAACACAATAACAGAGTCAGACTGCGATAAGAGAAACAGAAACTCAAATTAAATTAAAATCTTTCAGTTTCAATTACGAGTTTTTGTGTGCGCCACTCTCCAATTCCAACATACAAAACACAAATTGCATTCAAAATGCATTAAAAGCAATTTGCACGAAAAATTTGCATAAAATCCAGGAGGGCGACACTGGGACGCAGATCCAGAGACCAGACAAGCGCGACCAACACCGACCCGGCCCTTAGTGGAATTGGTGGGAAAGGCAAAGGAACAAAATTATATTGCTATCAATTATAATGGCAATGACAAAACGCAAATGCAATGCAAGGTGAAGTTGAAGGAACTTTTCACAGTCGACAGCCGAAAAAAAGGGGGGTGAAAGGATGCAGGCAGGGTTGCACTCTAAATTTCACTGTTGCCAGGAGAAAAAAAAAACCAAGAGTAAACACCAAAAATGCAACAGGGAAGCTTCATGGAAGGAGGACAGCACTTCCATCTGGTTACAAATGGGGTAAAAGCATTGCATATGCATTTCTTAGAGATGAGACACCTGAAGAATTGTATTTAAGTTAATTAATATCCAAATTTAACATCATTTCTCAAGAATAGGGACCGTTAACAAAGATTATTTTTATTTTTTTATTATCTAAATATCAAAAGAGTTTCTGATTTTTTCTCAAGTCATCGAAAATAATTATAAAACTCGAGTAAAAAAATTTAACTTAGAAGTAAGGATTACTAAACATTTTTATTTTTAATAAAACCCCCACGAACGAAATGAGCTTGGCCTTTAAATATTCTCCATTACGAATACTCTGTAACACTCTTAGCAAAAATTAACCTGTAAATGGCAGTAAACTATAAATCACCCTGATAACAAAAATGTTGTTCTTCTTAAGCAATTTTACTAAATTAAATAATTAAAAATATCGCTTAACAAAAATCTTCCTTAGTAACCATCTCTAATTTTCTGTACCGAGCCTGACTATGCAAATTTGTTTTCGTTGACGCCGTTGGTGGTGCAGCAGCAGCAGCAACAGCAGCACAACACGGACACGCTTCAAAGGTGCAACCGATTGCTGTTGTGGCACTCAAGGAGGACGCATGTGGCAGTGAGTCTGCCTCCTCCAGCTCCAGCTCCTCGCTGCCATAAACCCTCCAACTTCATGCGGAATTGGGGGAAGATGCGGAGCTGCCTAGCAGACAGACTGAAGGACAGGGCAGGGGCAGGGGCAGGTGCTGGGGCTGGGGGAGATTGGCAGGCCAGACAGATTGCCGTTGCAGTTGCAGGCAGCCGGCGCCTGATGCCACCGCCTCCTGCCTGCTGCCCCGCCCCACATTGACAGCGACATTGTCGAAGGTGTTGGAATATATCCCAGCTTTTGTCTCCCCTCTCGACCCATCCTTTCATAGAACATTGAATTATTGCTTGCTGCATGCTACAAATCAGCTATAAAGTTGCTGCTGCTGCTGCTGCCCTTGGTGGCGGGCCACCAAATGGTTGCAACTTGCACTGCTGCATGCAGCACACAAGCGGTATCTTGGTTGGATAAATATTGTTCTACTTGTTCAACAGAATTGCGATTGATCTTTAAATTAAATTTGCAATCTTGTTTATAAGCTGCAGCCCGAAGGCAGCTCGAGGGTAAATGGTTGGGAATGGTTTATTGTAAATAAAATATGTTTGGAAAAAAGAGTTTCAATTAAAATATGAACAAATGGCTTCTGCATATATTTTATTAAAATTCCCTTTGATAAATGATTTCAAATTATTTTTTCAACATTTTTAGAATTTATGAATAGCTATTTTGCCAACTTTTTACATACAAATTATTCATAAACATTCAACAAAATGCAAAACACATTTGGCGCAAACATTTCGGCCATTAATGGCAGACAATATAAATCATATTGTGTGCATTAGTGAATATTCCATTAACTAAATGTTGAAACTATATTTTAATTGACTGAAATGGCACTCCATCTATACTGAAACCTAATATTATCCTATCACCATTCAATGTTTATTTTCTTTCTTTTTTCAAGAGAAAAGAAATATATACTGCACTCTGGAAAAATGTAGAAAAAGAAAGGACACAACAAGGAGAAAGCTTTTTTCAGCTTCTTCTTTTATTTTTTTTGCTCTTCTGCAAGTAGTTCCGCCATTGTGCAAACTTATTTCTTTTATCCCTCGCCATTTGCCGTTGCCGAGATTTGTTGAGAGTGAGCATAGTGTACACTCTGCTAATTGGAGCGGAAAATTAGCAAGTTTTATTGATTCGCTGCACAAGATTTATTGTTCCTGGCACTACAACAACTATGTACACTACACTATATAGCACAATAAAGGGATCAAGCCGGTAGCAAGGATGAGGAAAAAGTTTGATCAGCTTTAAAAAAGTTTTGTTAACTAAAAATGCAAAGTGCTCTTGGGGGTAGAGTCGAAATCATCCATCTATCTAACCATTCATGCATAATTCAAATAGATAGATTTACATCAAATAAATGTTGTGGAATTTCAGCAATGCACACACACTGAGTTTTTCCAATGAGTTTTTTTGTCAATTCATTCATTCTTTCATTATTTTAAAAGCGGATTACGAAACATCTCCGAAAGCCCCGCAGGGAAAGGCTGTCGCAACCGACAGAACACGAAAAATGCCTGCAGCAATATTAAATTTTTAAACAAAAAAAAAACATAGTCCAAGGAGAAAAAAGGAAACCTCCCTTAGCTAAATCGGTCATATATACTATATATTCCCTTTTTTTTTCTCTGGCAACAAAAAATGCAACTCAGCAAAACAAAATACAACTTTGCTTCCTTTTTACTTTTCTACCCATTAGTTTTACAGCTTGCGGGTAAAACAATTTTGTTAAAGCATTAATTATTATTATTAGTATAAAGAATTATTTTTTAAGTTAGAAAAATAAACATAAAAGTGTTTGAAATTTTTTAGAAATTAATATTAAATAAATTTATATATTTTATTATTTTTCTAAAGGGAATGTTGTAGGGGTTCTAAAAAGGATAAGGTTTTATTTGGTTACTATGACTCAATATATTGGACTTCCGTTTTCATTTTAAAGAGTATCTTATAGTCGAGACTATCTACTGCAATTTTTTCCTTTTTGTTGCTAAGTAATATGTATTTCATTTTGGCATTTGCCGCAAACACTCCAAATGCATTTGCCATTCCCTAGATTTCGCTCTTCCCTTATTTTGTGACTGTGTGTGTCTATCTTTTTATTGAAGCCCTGAATGCGGGGTGTTTTTATTTCCCTTGTTTTTCTTTTTGGGCATGGGATATATTGGGTGGACTGTTGCTTTTGTGGGGTAAACTCCTGCCGGAAGCGTGGATTTTTAATGCATGCACACTGGCTGCCTCGCCGCTTCACTTGTGTGCGAAGTTCCTTTTGGCGCTGATGCGAACGCAGACACATGTTTCTACGACTATTTCGCTTACTGTACTTCCGTTCTCCATTCAGCAACGCCCCGAGGACATGGCCTAGTGGGCGTGGCTTTAGACGGACGTGTTCTACATATGGCAGAAGTACCAGAAGTGGTTTTTACATATGATTCCATTTTGTTAGTGTCTTTTAAAAAAAAAATTTTATTTTTTTATTTCTTGTGATATTTGGAGTACTTATTTTGGATTTGATTTTGTGTTTTCAAGTATTTATTTGAGATATAAATAAACAAATTTATATTTGAAAATGCTCCTTAATAGTATGTTTTTGTGCAGAATGAAAGAATTTACAATTCATTAAATAAATAAAAAACTGCTATTAGAATTTAGTAATTATTGAATCCGCTTTTTTGTTAGGATTTATTGAAGTAACATTAATTAAATATGAAATATTAGTTCTATGAAAATTATTTTAGTCTATTGTGAACTTTAAATATATAAAATGAAAGCCTATTTATATGTTGTACATAAGTTATACCTTTCAAGGTATTATTAAAATTTTAGTCAGGTGTAGAAAATTGAGAAAGCCATAGTTTAGCTCTATTTTAACTCTAAATCTAACTTCTGGAATAAAAATTATTAAAAAAAAAAATACAATAATTTTTCTCGGCATAAAAAAATAAGTATGCTAAGTGAAAAATCAAAAATCAGAAGCTTTGTACTTTCGTTTCGCATTTGACATTTTTACGCTCTGCTCTTCCTCTTCAAGGCTAAGGGAAATCTGCCAGGACAAAGGAGTTGTGTGAGTTTCGGGGAAGAAAACTTAATCCTGGCGCCGACGAAATGCCGTGACAAATAGTTCTTCCTGTCAGACGCCAAGCATACTACTACACATGTATATATTTACGGGCTATAGAGTGGCTCAAGCTCCAGAGGTGGTAGGAGGGGTAAAGGGATATAGCTGGATCACGTAGCGAGGCGCGATTTTGTCGCTCGCAACTGCAGCTTACTTTCGACACGTTCACACTCACATTCACATTCACGTTCACGTCGAATGCATTTGCAGCTATCCCCCGAAGGATGCGCCCAGACAGACATTTACATTTGGTTGTGGCTCGCCTCGTTTAGAAGAGAGCTCAAAGATACAAATGTATCTCTCTTTCTCCCGCTGGCTGTTGCGTGTGTGGCATGCAACGCCCCTGAAAACACTTTGCAGGCGGCGCCACAGCCCCCCCACACACACTCCATCCGAATGGATGCAAGTTGTGTTTACACTCAAATATTTCTCGTTTTATAGCAATGCGGTTGCCGGTTCCCCCCCTCGGAGAGCCCCGGCACCCTCGTCAAAATCTTGCCACGACGGCGCTCATCGTTAAAGTTTTTAGGGCAGTGTAATTAGTAGTTTTCTCGTTTTTCTCCCTTTTTCCTTTTTTTTTGTGTGTTTACATCTCCCTTTTCATCTTCCCCCTCTCGGCAGTGTTTGAATAGTTTTGAAAATCCTTTGCGGCTAACACTAATTTGATGGTTTGGCATGTTTAATTTTTTGGTCTTTGTTTTCACGTTAATTTTTCGGAGCGTCGGTCAGGAGGTGAAATCAGCATAATGTGAAAATAATTGTTGGGAAATTGTGGAAAAACAAGCTGTTGGTCGGTCGGAGTGAGTTGAGATGGGGGGAAAAGTGAAGCAGACACTGATTGAAATAATTTGAAATTTAAACGAATCACTTCACTCAAATTGTTTGTAATAAATGGCAGGTCAAACGTTATTGAAATGATTATTTTTTGGGCAGACAAAATGCAATAAGCTTTAAGTGTTGATAAAGAGCATTAACATAAATTAAATTTATTGTAATTATTCAGGCTATACACGTGTTTTAACTTTGTTTAAAGGATTTTAATATGATTAGGTGACTTATTTTTATATTTTCATTATGTAATTTAATAATTTTGAAGAGTGAAAAATATTTTTTTTTAATAATTTATATAAAAGCCATACAACTTTTCATTGTTGACCCCTTAAATTTCCCCTAAAAACCCTGACTTTTATTTAGTATTTTCCAGTTTCTGAGTAACCAATCTGCTATCTAATAGAGTGCCATCGACTTTTAGCTTTTCATTTTCAACTTGAAGCTAGATGGTGGTTACTCTTCGGATACAATTGAATTCAATTACTTAAGGAAACTGTGTCGAGTTCTGCACACAAAAAGCAAGCCTGAGACACAAACGGGTAAAGACAAATATAGAAATAATTTTCGTTCTTCTTCTCAATTGGAATTTGTTCGATGCACCGAAAGGGAGAGGGGAATACATACATATGTCTCTTGTAATCGTCACGTGTTTGTATGTCGAATTGCAACTGTTGCATCCTCCATATAGGAAAGCAGATAGATAGATAGAGATACATTTGTATTCGTATCTTTCGCACAAAAGTCAACGCCAGTTGCTGCTAACAAATGCGCTTAAGCAAACTGTCAATTTCATCTGAACTTTTTGCTTCATTCCACTTGACTGTCTGACTCCCTGTTCACATCCCATGTATCCGTGAGATACTCCCTCCTGCCGCTCCCCATTTTCAGCTCGACGCAATAAATATATGTGTGTGTAATATAAAACTTTGATGGTAATTATTTTCCAGCACAACACCCGCATGGCGCATTCCCATATGGAAGGGGGGGACATAAATTCAAGTTGCCTGTCGCTGGCGGGGGGTGGTGGTAGATAGGGAGCAGTTGGGTGTGAAAAATGAAAAGCATCTATAATCTAATTTTATCATTATCACAGATGTCTGCGCTAAGTGACGTCACAAGCTGCATGTGCAAGAAATGTCGCAGTTGAGTGGAGAAATGAAATCGTAAAAATGATTAAAGAAAGTTTGCGGGAATGCTGGAATCGACTTTTTGATACCCAAAAATAATGGAAGATTTTTTTAAGAATTACATTTCCGTACAAAAATATTTTTAAATTTAATTTGAGTAAAAATTGCATATGAAACTGCCAAAGTGAATTCTAGAAATTCTTCATGTTGCTTCACTAGAAATTATAGATTAAGTCCCTATTTTGTATTCTAAGCATTTTAACAATTATTTTAACCCCACCCTGAGTTCATCATACCCTTCTCCCACGCATCTACAGGATATTAAAGTGGAGAACTGTCAGCGAAATGGGAAAAGTGTATTATTGTGTAAGAAAAATCGCCAGGCACTTGACTTTGCCGGCGGCAGCAATGGCAAAACTGCAGCTATTTCATGCTACTTTTGTGTGTGACTTTTGTTTTTGTCAGCCACAGGAGCAGCAGAGACACTGAGGGGGAAAAAATGAGAGGGGAAGCTCTGCTGGAGGGAGGCTGTGGGGTGACCACCATCACCGTTCAGCATCCTGCTTAGCGTTGTCCTTGCGCTTATTGTGCAGCTCGGCTTTCCTGTGTCTGAAGTTAAGTGCAACTCTAACATTGTGCAGCCGGCAGATAGCACGACATTCCATTGTTGTGTGCTGACTGCTGGTTCCCTGAAAGGACTCTTAATTCAGCCCCCACTCAGCCCAGCCCCTGGAGCCAATTTGGAGCGGTGTATACCCTCTTACCCTAATATATATGTATATATAGGAATATATACATATATGTGGGGGCAACTAACCGACTCTATTACGCCGAGTTCTTGTTGTTGCTCCTGCATTCAACGCAAATGGCGACAACAATTGGGCACTTTGCACACTCACACACCAAAAAATAAAAAAATAAAAAGGAAAAATGAATGCCAGGGGAGCAACAAGGTTAAACTTTTCACACTGCCATGAAAAATCCCTTCAAAACTTTAATTTGCTAAGCTGTGGAAATAAAACGCCAGCCAAAAGTCAAAAGGTTATTTCGGCCAATAGAAAAAACTTTTATATGACAAGAGAAATGGTTACTTTTTGGGCAGTTATTAAGTTACCTACTTGTTTTTATAGTTTTTTTTTTACCATTTTTAAAATGGAAACATACCTGAAAAGATACAAAAGAGAGACATTTATTAGTTAAATACATAAAATATGTATACAATTATATTTAGAAAAGAGAAAGTGACTTAAATCAATTTAAACTAATTAAAATAGGTCTTAAAAATCTATTTATTCCCAGCTATTAACCTAAACATGTGTTAAACTCATTCTTATCAAATCGAAACAATCCACTTAAGCAGGTTTTTACTGAAACTCACTTAAAAACCCATCTTAAAACTCTGCTTGAGATAACTATCGATTTCGTGCCGCCAAGAAAAACAGTTCATTAGAAAAAGAGGCAACGGCAACCCTTTTGGAGGCATCCCAGAACAATTAAAAACGATCTCTCCGTCAACCCCCAACTCCCACGCATCCAATTAAGGATGCACAAGGAACTCGTAAACTGAACCATTTACTGGGACTCTCAGACAGGTCAGGTACTCACAGATGTCAGCAGTAATTACGGGTATACACACACCCATTTGCTCTGTGTGTGTGAATATTTTCTTAACGGGTTCAGCGGGAAAGAGGTAAGAAATCAATGGATAAACACCGAGTCAAGTCAGTCAAGTCAATGAACCTCTGAGTTGGGGGAATGACATGCAACATGAGCAATTGTGACCTCGACCCCTCGCAGTTCGAATCGGACACGCCCACATCGCCGCAATTCATGCATCATTAAGTCAGAAATTAAAAGAACAGCAAAAGAACACACAAATAAATGCCAACTTGCGCCGACAGAACAGTTAAACAATAATAGCAATAATAATAATAACAATAAGAACAATGGCAGCCGCAGCAGCCAACAGCCAACAGATGCTGTAATTAATTCTATGAAATTTACGAGCGGTCAATGTGCGGGACGATAAACCCCAGACGATGACCAGATGACCCAATGGCCGGCAGGAAAGTGCTCAGCATTTAGACCGAGTCCCATGACTAAGCAGGTTTATCGATTAGCATAGACACTTTAACAGATAAATTGACAATAAATATAACCACATTTATATATGGAATTTCTCAACTTGGAGTGCCTGTAAAGTTTAATTGTTTTGACAATAAAGAATGAATGGTTGATTCATTGTCTTTTGAGTTCTGGCGAATAAATAATAAATATTTATTTCACAATCTTATTAAGAGCTATACATTTTAAAGCTATTTCTATTTAACAAACTGGTAAATAATATCCAAGATTAACACAAAAATTAAACTAAAACTTGGACCGAGAAATAAGATTTAAAAAACTTTTCTAATTAATTTTAAATTTCTATAAATTTTACCTGCTTTTTAGCCTTTTAAATATTACTAAAATAATTTCTCCAAAAATTAACAATAAACTTTTATTAGAATAAATTCTAATACCTTAAGTAATACAAAATTGATATAAAAATAAATCCCAAAACATCTTCAAACCCATTTTAAATAATCAATAAATTTATTTCAACCAAAAGTTAATGCCTGCTTGAAAATTGTGTAAATTGATATGTTAATCTTGTGATTTATGGGATACAATTCAAATGCAGATTTGCCTACAAATATCCTTGTGGCAATAAATATATGCGAATTTGCCTCTGTCAGAGCCAATTGTGGAAAATATAGAGGCGAATTTTTATGCCGACTGGACGGAGGGAACGACTCAATGAACGATTTATGGTGTCGCTTTGTCTTGGCTCAAACACACACGTTCATCTGTTAGATGTTTACATGGCTAATTATGATTTATTTGAGCAATCATTTTTCTCAACTGCGTTGGGCAAGTGGGCCAGCAAATACTCTTACATATATAGAACTTAGAAGCAGCCAAGCCACAGTTTTATGCTCTCAGCTTCCAGTTCTCAGCTCCCTGCTCCTTTAGCTTTTCCTATTTTCTTGCTTGCTTTGGGGTGGCATTGGTCCTTGGCCCTCGAAGGACATAGTCGCACTTTGCTGGCGTCGTCCCTTCGGCGTCTTTGTTTATCTAAGTTAATTACAGCAAAACATTTTTAGGGTCGCCCGCCCAGTTTCGTGGGAGGTTTGGGTATTCACGCATGTTTGGGTGCGGACAGTTCCGCTGATTAATTGCCGCTAAGCATACAAGCCGCCATTATTCAGCCGCCATCACATAGAGCCCTAAATATACATGGTCATAAGCACGACTCCAGGAGGGTAGTTACTCTCTATATACAATATATATACATATACATACGTACGAGGCCAAAAGAAGGGTTTATAAATAAGAGAATAATAAAAGAGAAAGCCCATATGGTTCAGGGTATCAGGTAGTTTTCTGGATTAATTTAATAGATCTATATAGAAAATTAGAAGTGAATCAGATTTAATAAACAATAATTGATATTGTTGATCATTTTCTTGATCCTTGTATTCCATTACATCCACATGTCCACATTGGCCACATTGCACCCTTTTGAACTTTCAACTTTAACCTGCCACAAATGGGAAAATCCAGACAGCTGCCTACTCTGCTATGTATGGCATTTCAAAGCATCAAAAACTGGTGTCTACAACGAAACCAGACAAATGTCAAGCAAACAAATCAATTGCTAAACTACCGTCAGAAGCAAGCACAGTTTTCTTAGAGAACGAATTTATTTATTTATTAGTACAACTTTCTGTGAGTGTCTAATTTAATCAAGTGGTAAATTATATGAATAGGGTGGGATTTTGATTGAATCAAACATAAAAGGTGATGCACCGAGAAAAAAAATGAAATCAGAAATAGAATTCGGTTTATAGAAGATGATTTTATTATTTTAAAATATTATTACTTACTTTGATTGAGAAACAGTATTGAAAAAATATATGCTAAATTCTAAAAGAAATTCTAAAATTTTTACGAAGCTATACAAAGAGAATGACACTCAAGTTTAGTATGTTAGCAGCTTTACCTTTTATATTTTCTGATATTTTTGTATCAGAACTGCTCAGGGATAGCCACCTGAGGCTCTCAGTACTTTGACATTTCTTACAAAGTCTAGCCAAAGCTCTTATGTTCGTTATCTAGGCAGTTCAGATTTTTATCTGTATATTTTGAGAAAGACCCTCTTCTAATCAGTCCCAAAAAAGAACAATTCAAAATGCAAATTCGAGTGAAAATAATTTCCGACATCGCTCCTATCAGAATTGATTGCCCGGTGACGTGGCCAAGTGGCCTCCGACATCCCTGCTGCATCCTGGCATCGCGACTGTCCGTCGCCCATTCATTGTTTGCTAGTTTGCTAGTTCGGTTAGCCTCTGTCCAAGCTCGCCGGCAAGGAAGTCGGCTGCTTGCTCAATGAATAAAGAAACAAACAAACAAGAATTTCGTACGCTTGACTGAATGTCTGCATGAGCGAATGAATGAATGAACGAATGAGCGGGCAGGCGGACAATCGGACAAGCGGGTGATCGGGTGACCGGGTGGGTGAGTGGTGCAAATGGCTGAATGAATTGTCGGTGGGTTGTATAAATCAACTTGGCGTTTATCTCAAAGCAAATAAGTCAACAGTGTAGACGGATAGCAAAATGCAATGTGAATGCGAATGAGAATGTGAATGCAGGGAGGGGCAAGGCGAGGGGAGGCGATGGGCGAAACTCTGGGTTTGTTTGCCTTCCAGGGGTCAGGGAAAACTTTCCCCTGGCTATGCGTGTGTGAGTGTGCGAATGTGTGATGACATGGACGATTTAGTTGCGCATCCGTTGGCAGCTTCAAGTGACCCCATCAACCTCAAGCTCCACTCCTGCGATGCGAAATGAAGATTTTGCACTCGACAGATTCAACTTGGAAATAGAAAACTTTGAAATTGCAAAACGAAACTCAGTGAATCCCAGAGCCAAGTCCTGAATTTTTAATTTTTACTTAAAGTTTTTGTCATTTCATAAATTTTAAAGATAAACATTATACATGTATGTATGTAATATGTATTTAGAAAAGTGAATATAAATAATAATACCTCTTTAAAGCTAAACCTGAGTAGTAAATTAATAAATAAAATCTATTAAATCCTAAATATTCTTCTTTTAAAAATCAAAAATGTTTCAGTAAGCAACCTAAATTTGAAATACTGAACTTTATTTTAAGTAACTAAAATTTAAGTTATAGGAATTTAATAAAATATATTGTTTTAATAGCTATTATTTAAAAGAAATTTACTTTATTTGCAATTCTGATAAATATCAAAATGTTTTATATCAAAGAAATATTTATAAAATAAATCTAAACTAGACCAAGTGCCCCTCAAGGCTTTTCTCCTCCACAATTATTCACAGGCAATTAAACCCTTTGTTCCCAAGACATTTCTGCACAATTATTCCTACATTCGGACAACCCAAAATGGTAATGTGATGACTCAGTTGCAGCCAAGACAGGAGTGCCTTGTCAGCTGTTTAAGTTATCTTCTCAGGATAAACATGAAATTGGCCAGCAGACCAAACCGCAAAAGTTCCATTCACACACACACACAGAATCACACAATGAGCATCACATGTAGGGATTTGAGCCTCCGGGTTTTGAGGTATTCTGGAGTGCAATGGTAATTCATCAATTAGGCTGCGCCTTTATAGAATTACCAATTACCATTCCTCATATGCGACACAGCCCACAAAATGCAAATGTGCACATCCCCCAAAAAGTTAGTGGTTTGGGCCCTATATCGGTCTAAGCTTTTACCTCCAATTCATTCGCTCTTCCATCCATCCATCCAGCCGATATAATGCCATGTCGTTGTGCAGCTTTTGGGCCAATTCGGCAGCCAACTAATCGATGGCGAAACATTTGCCCAGACACAAAGCGAGCCTAATGCAAACTCCAAACTCTAAACTCCAGGATCCATCCATATGCACAGTTCGTGCACTGTGTCGTTTGCCATCTCATAAAAGATGCACATTGTATCTCGTAGTATGCAGAGTATCTACGGCATCCAGCCTCCGCCTCCTGCAGCTTAACTCTGCGGACGTTCGTTGTGTGTGCCGCTCGTAATGCGCATTTGCCTCCTGCATTTGCATTAAAAGCGCTCCCAAAACCAAACTGTCTAACGGAGGGAGGGACAAGTGGATGGACACATTGTTAAGGTCCTATAGAAGGGCTGACAAATCACACAAAACAGTGGTCAATGAAAGAGGTGGAATTTTTGAAAGGAGACATATTTATAATAATTAAATATTGTTTTTTGGAACTTGATGAATATATGAATGACTTTTTCCAACTTGGTTTTATTAACAAAAAAAAAATCTAATGTATTTTAGCACCTAAAATACTATGAAATGGGTTGTCATAATCTATTTACAATTTTCTTTTAGTATTAAAATTAATTTTATTATAAATTATTATTCATTTATTACCAGCTTTCTTGCTCTTCTGAACTACTGTCCAGGCAAAGTAGCTGGCAATGCATCAAGCACATGCAAAGGAGAGGCCTAAATCAGGAGGAGAGGATGCCGCCGGTCTGGGCCACATTGCTTATTTAATGAGATTAACGTCTAAAGACAAATGTCATGTGCATGTTAACAGTGCGGCCGTGGCCGTGCTTGGGCCTGGGCCACTGAAAAAATATCTTTTGGATACAGATACGGCCCCGAATGTGTTTTGCGGATTGTGGTCCAGCAGTTGGCAGATGCTTTTGCTTCCGCTACCGCCGTCGATTGTCTGTGTATTTCTATGTGTGTGTGTGTATTTGCCATAAAAGGCAGAAGGCGGCACATTAAAAATTCTAAAATGTTTTTGCCAGCCTACCGCACCATAAGCTGCAGACAACACACAGGGCGACTGACGATGGAGACATAAGCTAAGCATTATATGTAGGAATATTTTAAGGAAGACTCTTAAATATCCTATAAATTCTAGATTTGTTGGTAAAGAACAAAATTTAATAAAAAATCTTTAACTATATAGTAAGCGTATATAAATAAAAAGTCTTAGGGAATGTTATTTATTTCCAGGTTACATTATGATGCTTTTAAAACTATTTTTGACTCACTTTCTAATAATTTCAATACAACTTTTGTATTGTTTTCCAATAAATAAATTATATAAAATATAAAAGCGAATATCAATTTAGACAAAAATATATTTTTGACCCTATTTACGAGGTATTCGAATTTTACGCAAGCCTTTACTCGTTCCTTTTTTGGACACCAACTCTTTTTGACCAACAACAAAGCCAGCTTACACTGTGGGCTTAATATTCATGTATCCTATGGGGTATAATTCCTAATATAAACTGATATAATCTTAGAGGGTTTAAAACAAATTAAGAAGATTATTCCATGGCATGTTTTATCCAAAAAGAGAAAGAAATTCCCTACTGTTAATCCCATGTGGTTAGGCCCTTTCTTCTTAGGATTCTTGGTTTGAATTTGTTATTGGCAGAAGTTGCTACATTAGAAAATGAAAAGCATAGCTATATAAAATGTATAATAATAACAATTAAAAATAATTCAAAACTTTTCTTTATATTTTGTATTAATTTAGCTCAAAGTTTATTAAACAAAATATTCATATTTTCAACTCATTTAAATCTTATTACATTCAATCCACTATAAACGCCCACTGTGCCAGATTGAACTTCAAAGTAGCCGAATGCCATTATGTTCACTGCAAAGGAGCGGGCGAACGAACATTCACTGCAGATGCCAGCCTGGAAATCGGTAAAAACCAGGAGGAGGACCACAAAGGACCCGCTGGAAATGATGACAGCTCAAGCAGCAGCAGCGACAGCCTTGACCAAGGTGAAAAGTGAAATGCTGTCAGCAGTTTCTGCCTCGCTGTCCGTCTATTAAATGTATATGTGAGGATATTCAGCCAACTATAAAGAGCTAACGAGCTGTAAACTATGAAAAGGCAAACTCTTTGTCGCTTCAGATAATTGCAGCTTTTATTCAGTGTTTTTTCCCTCTCATGAATGGAGCCATAAATGTAAAGTGCGATTTAAAAGATCACTTCAGATAAAGGGCAAATGAATTTGAGCGAAAAATAAAAATTTAAATGCACCGAAAAAGTGCTAATTCAATAAATGGTATTAATTTTTTAGGTTTAGAAATGCTTTTAGAGATTATAATTTTATTTGGTCAGTTATTTATATATATATATATTATAAGTTTTTTCCCCTTTTTCTATTCCGATTCTTTGATAAAGTTTGTGAAAAGCTTTTCATTAAAAAGCATAATACCACAAATTAATATAATGACAGGAAAATACACAAATGCCCACACACTTGCTATTCAAGAGAAAGCACTTGGATGTTAAGCAGCTTAGTTAGCAACTAGAAAATGACTTTTAAATGTAATCCCTTTTGAAATGCTGAGGGTCAGATACAAGTTACAAAGATACAAGTTGCTAAAGGCTCCTGGCTCAACTCATGTTGCCTTAGGAAATCATCAGTCAATGAAGGACACAAAAACAAATGCAGATACATTGAATAGATACAGATACAGCCAGAGCCAGAGTGGATTCCTGGCTGATTTGCGATTGTCACAACGACATGCGTCTCAATAATTCATCATGAAGGCCGAAAGGCGCGACATGGAAAGATTTTCAGCGTAGACATCCAGGGCTCAACGATCCCGATATGGCGGCAAATTGCGTTGACGCGGTTGCACGTTGTCACCGCAGAAAAATCGAGCAAAAACATATAGAACCTCAGCCCAGGCCAAACCTCAATCCCCCCCAAGGCAACTCCATGGTGACAATGATGTATAAATGGCGATAAATCTCGCCAAAAGAAACGGAAAAGAGCCGTAAGGCAAAAAAAAAAAACTCCACAACGGATTTGCCCCAAGACTAAGGAACAGAAGACAGAGCTTGAATTACACTGGAGAAGATACTTGCCTCAATAGTTTGAGATATGAGAATTATTTATGAAATCTATATTTAAAAAAAATATTTCAAGGTTTTTCTTTCTAAAGAACTTATTATACTTTGGGTCCTAAAGTAACACTCCTTTTTCTGTGGCTTATTTCCCAATTTTATTTCCTATTTTGAATCTTTTTATTAGGTTATATTTTACTCTATATTTAACTATATATTTTCCTAGTGCATCAACGGAAGCTGCCGCCTTGGTAGACATTTGTTTCGGCCTGCGAACTGCTGGGATTTACTGGGGTTTTCTTGCTAGCGGTAGGCCGCCGCCGCCTGCCTGATGACAACAAAGTGTACAGCATCCTGGACTGCGTAGGATGTCAACTCCTGCCGCTGATGATGATGGGTGCGGAACGGAATGGGAAAGGTTAATATTCCTTATTCTTTCGACGTCATCGCAACGAGGGTTGCTTGCACAATTTGCTTTGTATCCATATGAGACCCGTGTAATGGGTTATAATGGGAACGTTAAGGGTTGACCGCCCTATTTTAATAACGTCTTTGAGAATGATGGATGATGTGCAGTACAAAACAGATGTTTCAATTATGAACAGATTTCTTAAGAGGCTATATTTTAAAGGGAGTGGCTTATCCCTAGGCATGACGTCATTTGAAATATATATTTTTATATAAGAAAGAAATAATAAAAATTTGTTGATGTATTTAGTATAAAATATATATTCTTTAGGATTTTTCAAGGTTAATTAAGCAATAATGGTTTGGATTTTAAGGCTGTAAAATTCAAAGTTATCAGGGAACTAAAATACTTTTCTGGGAAATAACAAAAGTCAGTTTTTTATAGGGAAGTTGCCCCAGAAGTACCCTTTATCTCTACAACAACCGGAAGGCACTCAAACTACGCATTAAAAACTCCTCCTCCTACTGCCTAATAATAACACATCGATTGAATATTACTTATCGGAAGTTATACATCTCTGTTCCATGCGCAATCATCTAAAAGTCACATAAGCAATTGGCCCTCAACAGCCACAACTGTTGGCCAACTAAGTTTATACCTCAACTGGTAACAATATTCAGAAGTAGAGGAAGTAAAGGAGCCTCGACGTGGGCGCCACTGGATTGGATCATTAGCGCGGTGGCAGTCGCAAGTCGGGAAAAGCTATAGACAAGCGGGGGGAAAAGCGAGCAAGAGAGTGACACAAACGACGACAGCCTCTTTCGTTTTCTTGTAGGGTAAACGTTTACTTCATGCACGAAAATAAAATATATATAAAAAACTTTTCTGCCTCTGCTACTGACAGCCCCAACAACAACAACTACAACGGAAACAACAACAACGGCAGGATCTCAACTTGAAGAAGTTTATGTCCAAGACAAAAGTCTGATTTATGTTTTATGGCGAATTATTCAGAAGGAAAAAAAAGAGAGAAAAAAAAAAACAAAATAAAAATAGGAGGAAGCTTTTCCAGTAAAGTGTTTATTATTTTAGTTGCTTGGAGGCACAAACTGCGGCGGCCCAAATTGGTAATTAGGATCTTGGCAATATAACTTTGGGGCAAAGAAAAGTTTTTGCGGCCCAGAAAAACAAACGAGTTCTAGGTATTTATAGGCGCCGTTAATGTTTTATACCAGGGAAACTTGAGTTAGTCCAGGGTTTCGGCTTAAACTTTGAGCAAATGAATTATATATATAAATAATAGGATTCATGGATTAAGATCAGTAAAAAAATATATATTTTTAGTTCACTGAACTATCTCTAAAGTTCTGGCATTTATTTGTTCCCTTAATATTTAATATTTCTGGTTTTTATTAGCCTCACATTTATATTTATTTAATTTCAAATTCTCATTTAATGTTTATTTAGCATTTTATTCATAAATATCAATTAAAAAACAGAGAAGCTCATTTTAAATGTCTCTATCTCTCACTTGCCGTGTTGCCAACTGTTGAGCAACTCATTTTCCTGTTAATTAAATTAATTAGAGTAAATCGGGTGCGGAGATAGCAAAGCATATAAAAACGTACACACATATATAAAAAAAGATGGGAACCGAGCTAAACTTTTTTAATTGCATTCAATGTAGCTGCCAACTGCGGCAACAAGGATAAAACGACAAGAATACGGCTGGAAGGACGAAGCGAAGGATTAAACAGAGGCACAAGACGACGACGGCGGCACACTCTGATGATGACGTTGGCAAGTTGGCTGAATGACGCAGAGCTGCTGCTGGTTGGTAGTTGGTAGTTGGGCGAATTCCTTGCCGTCATTTAATGACATTTTCATCAAGACCCCCTACAGTCCCCCACAGTACCCGCCCCCTCATTATCATTATAATTGTCATGCTGATTTCTGTGCTCGCTGCCCCCCCTCTCGGCTCGCCGGTGCCACAACATTTTCTGCATTTGTTTGGGGCAAAAGTTTTGGCAAAAGTTCTTTTCGTATTGTGATTTGTGTGCAATAATGGGCGAGCTTGTTGTCGGAATTCATCAGCCTACACCTCTTCCCATTCCCTTAATCCTTGACTCGGCGCGACTACATTTTTTTAATGAGCGCAGAGAACGATGAAGTGTGTCCTGACAAGGACGTTGAAGAATGTCGAAAGTTCAGAAAAGGGAAATAATGCTGGGAATGGGGCACTAGTGGCATTAGTGTGCTGAGAACGTCTTTCAAGACAATATAATTCATTTAATTATAATCATATTGAAAGCGAGGAAAATAAATCGTGAAGTTGAAATTCTTAAAAGCATTAAACAAAGAAAAAAAATAATAATAATAAATAAAAAAAAGTATCAATTGCCGAAACCCGGGATTGAACCGGGGACCTTTAGATCTTCAGTCTAACGCTCTCCCAACTGAGCTATTTCGGCACTTGACGAAGCAGCGCCAAAAGCTCAACACACACTGGCGAACTATATGAGCAGAAAATTAAGCGAGAAAGTGAGAGAGAGTGGGAGAGAATTAGCCAGTGATAACCTTATAGATACTATCTGTATATGAATATATAGCGAAGACCTTATTAAAGAGAAGAGATAAGAAAGAGAAGATAAGCCAACGTAGAAACCTAAGAAATAAGAAATACATTTTTGTAATCTACTCTAAGCTAAAGGCTGTTTAAAAAAAAAAAATAGAAATAAACTTAAAAACTAAATAAATATTCTATAACTAAACGTCACTTTAAATGTAATTATACATTTTCATAAGCTGATTTCTAATAATTATTAATTTATAAGATTATTTTATTATTTTTAAATAATTTTTTTAATACATTTTTTATTTTATTTTTTTATTTTATTTTTTAATTATTCTAATTTATTAATATTTTTGGCTAAACCAACTAATTTTTAATACTTTCTCCTTCAACTTTGAGGTGTCACTGAGCTAATTTCTAGTATAATTAAATTTTCCACCTATCCCTGCAGATAAGTATCTCTTTAATGTTGTCCCACCCCTTTCAAAAATTAAGAATTATTAAAGTTTTTAATCAATTTATCTATATTAACTTTTTTACAAACTTTCCTAGTGCAAGTCAACTCTTCTTTCTCCACCCCCAACCTCAAATGTGTGTGTGTGAGGAAACTCTTTAACTTTTTCATTAGAGTGCAAAGCGGAGAAAAGCGAGATTCCCTTCAATTTTTAGTCGTTACGCCATTTCAATTACTGGCCAAGTGCCAGGAACCGAGGGACAGAGACAATGTCCATGGCAGGACCACAACGATCAGTGGCAAATTTATAGGGACAAAAAGCTAGGACAGTCAGGAACAAAGGGAATAAGTAAAATGTGTAAAAATGGTGGAGAGAATGGCGACGACAACGACAACGACAACGACGAGACTGCCATCGAGCTCATTTGTCCACAGGCTCAGTGGGGCTAAATGGGGAGGAGATGGGTTTGAGTTGGGTGGGAAATACTGCTGCACTTGTCGTATTACTAATTTCCCTGGTGACCAGGACCAAGCCATTGAACCCCTCATATAAGTGCACTGGAATAAACAAACTATACTGTCTTTTTTGTATTTTTTGCAAATATTCAAACTTTTAGAATACGAAAAATTAAAATAAAAGTATATAATCTCTACTATTTACTATTAGTTAATATTTATTAAAAACCTTTAAGCTTCTGAAATTCATTTAACTAAAAACCTTATTATAAATCTTATAATTTATGTCTCAAAATATATATTTCCTTAAGTGATTTTTAGTCCATTAATTATTGATCTTATTTATACATCCTTTAATACCATTTTTTCTTCCTGTGCATCTATAAGTTACAACCATTAAACGCTCAATCGTTCTCCTGCAACTTTGCTGCATCAACAGAATTGCATTGGCAACTTTTTGATTAACGCCATTATGAGGTGATTGTTCAGTTGAGGCTCTGGCACGACTCGGCCCGAAAACGGGAAAGGATAACGCAGGTTAACAGCGTTAAGGCTCGATTCATTCCAGCTGCATCCTGCGTTGGTCCTGGAGCCACGTTTGCCAGTGCCACCAAATTGCACTCATGTGTGTAATTTATTTTCTCGGCATGAAAAACTTCCTAACCGGAAAATGAGGCACTCAATTAAGAAAACGTTTAATCCATGAAATGTTCCAATTGCACAGACACACACAGAGACAGGCACTGCACCAGCCAAGGGAGGCTGGACACGGACACGGACACGGACATGGACTCGTCGCAGGAGGGCGGTGGAAGATGGAACGAGACATGGCCCAGTGGGGGCTGTAAAATTGCTGTCTATATAATTGATTGGGTGTGCCTTTCGGATTTACTGTGCAGCTTCCATTTCCCTTTTTCTTTTTTTGTTGGATTTTGTTTTTTATTTAAAGCACAAACCAGTGATTTGTAATTCCCATTTCAAATTACATGGCCGAACTGTGCTGGATTTTAGGGAAACTTTAGGTTGTTTAGGCATTTTGTTGAAGTAATAAAATAAATGGAAAAGGCGGAAAAGTTAAGTATGTTAAGCATGTTTGGTATTTAAAGCATGATATAATATGTATTTTGATAGATAATATTATTAATTTTTAAAGGTAATTGGAAATGGGTGAAATGCTATAAGAAATTAGTCATTAAATAATTAAAAAAAAAAACCTAAAATAAATCAGATTTTCAAGTTTTTTATTATTAAATATTCCACCACTTTTATGTTTCCTCAAATCATGATGTAATCTCTCTGATTTAACCCCCATAATCCCACCATATCATCGCTTAAACTATTCATCTCACATACATTTCAGAAATCCAAATACAGACACAAGACAAGCGACGACAGCACCGACAGCGATTATCAATTCACAATTTATTTAACAGATATATAAATGGAATCAAAGTAATATGTAAATATGGGCAAGTGGAGAGGAAACAAAGACAGACAGCGATGACTGCGACGATGGAGGCGAAGAGAACAAAGGGCCCCCCATTGCAGTTGGGTTTATATTTTGTAGCTGTCGCATTTCCGCCCTTTTTTTGTGGACTGCCAAAAATGCATATGGCAAGGAAATGCCAAAGGGGGAGAGTCAAATTGGGGGCGAGAGTCAAGGGGGTAAAATTGTGGAAAACTTGTGGGGTGGAGGAAAGACTCCGTAAGCTGTGTAGTGCATACATATGCGCGTTTTGTGGCACATAAGACGTGTGGAAATTATGCGAGGCGCGTGTCAAGTGGCGCAAAACTGCAAGAAAACTTTTTGCCAAGTCGGTGGTTACCCGCCTCCCACCCACCTCCCCTCTTTTCCTCTTTTCTTCTGCTTTTTAGTTTCTTAGTTTTCCTACACTCATGCGCTGGGAGTGTCGATGTGTATGTCTGCAATTACATTGTGAATTAAATTGTAATGAGGCGCATGCGGCGAAAAATATGAAAATGAGACCGAAATGAATTCTCCGACTTTCCGCACAAATGGCAATTAACAGTTATGTTTGCTGGTTCAACACGTTGCAGACAGTTTTAATGACGGCCAAGTCGACAAGGCAGCTGGGGAGAGTCGAAGGCGAAAATGAAGACGAGAACGTCGCCGACAGAACTATTTTTGGGCGACGCGACTTCGAACTTCGAAGGCCAAGGCACAGGAGCTTGACAACAGGAAGTGACTATGCCAGGAAAGGCCTTCACTTTACACTTCATTACAAAGACAAAATTTAATTTAAATTGGTCATCAACTTGGGGGAATTATATATATAATTAGCAGAGTATTATTATTTATGCAATATTCAGGAAGAGATTTTAGGCTTACAAACATATTACTTCTTAGACAGAAAACTACATAAACCTTATAATGCTGTGAATGCTTTATTATATAAACATCTACCTTTTATTTTTCACTGTGAGTTGATGTAGTCTCCCCTCACGCCCAATTGGTCCTCAGCGGAAGTTCGAGTCATTTAAACCCAATAATTGACACTTTGATCTCGATTACTTAAGCCATTAAATGCTCAATTTAAAGGAAATTATCAATTATCAGATAGAAAAATGTAACTAGAGTAATGAAATTTAATTAAAATTGGTTTTTAAAGTGTTTTTAAGTTGCCCAAAAGTACCATTTCCATTGAATTTATATTATTTTTATCTCAGCTTTTTTCTCGACCTCCCAGATTGGTTTGGTAATCCCAATTTCATTGCACGTACCAAGAAATAAGCATAAGATACATTTTACACAAGTGTCCACAAAAATTTGTGCCGAGGAAAAAACGTGAGTTTCCAGCAGCCTGTGTGTCGCCTTTTGTGGGGGGGAAAATGCAGCGCGAAAATGCCGCAAAACGATCAGCATTAGCTGCCGCCCCTTTGCCACCCTCTTGATGGACGTAATTTCGCTGCAAGAGCGGGGGTTGGAATGAAAGGATATGAAAAAGAAGTACCACCAGGCAAATGGAGAGAAGAAGAGCGCATTTAAATGACCGTTTTGTCGCAGCTCCTAATGACAACCACTTGCGGCTGTCAAATGCAACCCTGGCCACGCAGGATTGTAATATTTTATGGTCGAAAGGACCCCGAGAGGAGAAGACTGCGTATTAGAGAGAGTTTTGGGTGCTTTTTTATAGCCGGTGCTCGAGGGAAGTACGGAAAGGATATTGCATTTTCTGTATTTAACAGAAAGCAAAGAGCATTTCCGACCTTGTATCTCTTTTATATATAATTTGGCTATGTAAACTAATCTGATATTTAGAAATTATTAATTTCATCTTTAATTTTCATTAAATTTTTTTAACAATTAAAACCATACTCTTAGATTTTCCCATATCCCCAGTTCTCTTGTGCTGGAAAGCAGCATTTATTTAGGAAGGACTCTGTAAACCGAGTATACCTTAGTCGTGGCCCTCGACTAAACCATTCTTTCTGGCTCTCCTTTTGCTTTCTGACCAACAATGGCATATGAAACCCTCACACACACATCCTACCAACACCCTTTGCTCATTTAGTCTGCACCTCCTTGGGCGCATTCATAATTTCCCCATTAACCTTATTTTCCTGTTATGCACGAGTGCCCCAAACAGCGGGAAGATGGCGAGAAGAGAAAAATTGTCAGCCCCCTTTTTTTGAAATGACGGTTTTCCTTACCACCTTGCCTGCCACTCCTGTCCCCGGTTCCTCCCAACGGATTTTAAATGAACTTTAACACGTGCAATGTCCCCTGACAGTCGAGTGGAAGCAGAGGTGGAGAGACCTGGAGCTAAGTAATTGGTTTAGCAGTGCGCAGAGGGTTAACAGGTTCGTTTCACAGATTATCCCTGAGTTGATTTTGCAGTTAAACTAATAATAACAAAAAAAAATCCATTTCAGTTGGCAACAGCAGTTGGCAAAGAGAAATGAGTTTTCCTAATGAGATATTGAGCATGATGAAATAGTAAATTGAAAAGGAAAATGTGTAGAAAAATTTCTACAAGGGCTGAAGAGTTGTAATTTTAGAAAGGAATAGGAAATAGGATAGGAAAGGAAACGGATTTTAAAAATAAATTTTAAAATATGCAATGCTCTTTTTCATATTTAAAATTATGTATATCAAGGTGAAGTAATATATAATATTTATCTTTTACAGTTTCCTATATTTTTTTTATTAAAAAAATAATGCTCTAGCATATTGAAATTCATAATTATTTAGGTTATTATTCTTGAGGCTGTGCACCTTCCTGACACAATGTAACATTTTTCCCCTTGTCCTTGGTATCTCTTCCATTCGAAAGTCCCCTCTTTGGAATTGTATATTTCTGAGGAAAACCTCTTTATTTTTCCTTCTCCATTTTGTTCCCATTTAGTGTGTGCCAAATGCTCATTTAATAACGTAATTTCTGAAGCGTGCAAAATATATTTTTAGAATTTAGTTCTTCTTCGCCAAACTCCAGTGTCTCTCTACACGACTTTTCTCCATCTGCTGCCGGCAACTTTTTCTGCTTCATCTTGCACAAACAAAAAACCTGGCAAAAAGGCGGCATATACATATGTATCCTATATATATACCACTCACTGCTCTATGTACCAGGGTAACCATATAAATAGACAACTATATGTGCATGCTTATATCCGTCGCCAACCTACGTGAGCAAGTCGTCCAACTTTTTGGGCCAAAAAAAAAAAAAAGAAATGGGAAAGAAACGAAATTTGCATATGCAACGTAACTCCTGACGGCGATCATCATGGTAACAATGATGATGATGATGATGATGGTGGTGATGACGACGACGACGATGTCGCACATCGAGGACACACACAGGACACTAGAAATAGCTGCTGGCATCCCCCACACTCATTCCAGCACTGAAAGCTTCGCCACTTTTATGCAAATAATGTCTTCCAGGAATTTTTGTTATTTATAGTTAAGATAGCAAAACGTGTGGATGTCTGGATATATCTCAGAAAGTGTGTGCATTAGTAGCTATAGTATGTCTCCTTCCTTCACTGTGTCCAGGTTATTGCTTCATTTCTCCGGCAAACTTCTTCACCTGCCAAAAGTGGATACTTTCGAAAGATGGCAAAAAGGTTTGCTGATGAGTTGGGCGATGCTGCAACCAGGTAGGTAGATGAGTTTTCAAATGTCAAACTTTAACAGAATAACCCCCATCTATCTGGATGGCCTTCCATTGGCAGTATGTCTGGCAGACAAATTACATTCTGGAGCTCATAAAAATGTTGTCATTAAAGTTTTTGGCAGTTGACTTCGATTCCTTTGACTTCCTTTTTGCATCATCTGCTAGAATGTCTTTCACTCTCTTCCTGTTTCCATTTCTTGGTCATAATTTAAATTGACATTTTGTTGTAGTCTTAATTTCGTTACAATGAATGTCGCACAAAGTCACACTGCCAATTCCCTTGACTCCTTTCTGTGACAGATATTGGCCACATGTCGTTGGAATTTGATTATAGGTAAACGAGTATTGCAATAAATATGAAAATTGTATTTCTTGAGTGTGTAAAAAGGAATCAGTTTGATATAAAACTGATCAATATGTCAAGATAGGTTTTTGATACAGAGAAGAAATTAAAAAAAAAAATCCAAAGTATATCTTATGCAAAAGTTATTTCATTATCTAGAATTCTTCTGCAAACATTGAAAATTAACATTTTCTTTTTTGTTTAACCAAAAAGCTGAACACAAAGAGTATAAAAAAATATTTTTTTTTAAATTAAATTTTTGTAAAAGATAATTATTTTTGATTAATTTTGGTATACTCCCCCAATTATTTATATATTTTTAAACAAGCACTTCTTAATTTTGACGAATCTTAAGAAGCTAGGAGCTGAACATGATCAATATAATATCAATTAACAGATAAATAATAAATATTAAGCAATTATTTTAAAATTTCTTAACACTCACCTAATTCAACGTAGAGTTTTGGTCGAATATTCTCCTGCCAGGCACTTTGATTACCAATCACGAGGACTGTCAGTAGTAGGAAGACTTGCATCCAACCGTATCCATAAAATTTGCTTAAATTATGTTTCAGAATTGTTGTTTTAACTGTTGATGTTGCCGCTGCACTTTTTAAATGCATTTTGTGGTTTTTGTTATTATTGTTCCAGAAGCTTTTGTTATTGTGGCTTGTTGTGTTGTTGCTGCCGTTGTTGTTGTGCGTAATTTGGTTTGCTGAGTTGTGGAAATCGAACATTTCTATTTTGCATAAATTTACTTAAATTGTTGCTTGTTAAATTTTATTACTCTGTTGATTTACTATGTGTGTGCCTTTCTTCTTATTTTTATTGTATTTAAATGGTTTTGATTTTATTTATTTGGTTTTTGGTTTCGGTTGTTTGTGTGTGTTTTAGAGACTATTTGTAATTTATTTACTTCATTTAAATTTACTGTACTGGAATCTTTAAATGGATTTTAAATATTGATTTCCTTTTTTTTTTGTTTGTTCAACAACTTTTACTGTATTTTGGTTTGTTATAACAAAGTCAGATTTGCTTTTTATTATGTTAAACTTTTTTTTTTATGGAGAAACAATGTTTGTCGAAGGGTAGAAGTTCAATCATGGCTGCAAAGAAAAATAAGATAATTAAATAATTATTAAATTGTAAAGGGGATTATTTTATATATATAACATAATTTAATTATATTTTAATTCCTATTACTAAATTAAAAAAATTAATATGTAAAAACCAGCAACTGCTGAGAGTGCTTTAAATATTCGAAATCTGCAACAGCCTTAAATAAATCTACATCAACGGTTTCTTTTAATGAAAAATTATATAAAAGTAAAATTCATTTATATTAAATATTTTATAAAAGTTATTTAAGTTTATATTAGCATTTTTTCAATTTAGTCAGCATAAATTATTTGCTCGATTTAATGTAGGTCTCCCCCTTTTCTTGTTGTTCACCTCTCGCCCTTAAATCGGCTTATTGTGCAATCGTGTGTGTGCACACACACAATAAACACACTCGCACACAGTACCACGCCCTCCTATTAGTATTTTTTCTTTTCTCATTTTCCATGCAGATAAGTTGAGCGACCTTCGCCCACAAATGGAAAAGGAAGGCACAAGATCTGGCGAAAATACACACACCAGAAGACTGAATGAAGCGAGGGCAAAGGTGAGATGAAAACAAATTGAAAATGAGGATGGAATACATGGAAAAAGAGTACACAAAACTAGAAATACTCAATTTATAGAATGGAAATAATTATAAATATTTTAAGTTCAGAGTAAAACATTTTCAGAGAGCTACAAATCTATAGCACACTTTTTAGCGCAATTTCTGTTTTGATGGCAAATACCAGCTTAAATATATAAAGTAAAATGAAAACAATTTAAAAATAAACCAAATTGTATCTATACCCACACTTTATAGATATTTTCATGAATTGGATATCACATAAACCCGGTAAAAGAGCCGGCAAAGGAGGCAAAAGGTGCCAAGTAGCGTGCACAGTTAATGAGTTTTTCAAAATACCCCGCCACCAGCAGCACGAGCTCGCGCCCCCCCGCACCGCTGCCTGCCCCTGTGTAGAGAAATTAAAATGTGGCACGAAAATGTACAAATCTAGCACACGAAGGGGTTGACAGGGTGTGGCAAACAGGGCGGTCGAAACGGGGTTATTCGGTGTCATAAATCTGCCACAGGTGAACTTTGAGACGCAAGCTTTCCGGTGGGGTTCTGACTGTGGGTGCAATGCAATTTGTTTTTCCAAGTCATGTGCATCTGTGTCGGCTTCGTTCTAATTATGACGTCAACAAAGAGCCAAGGTGCCAAGGAAAACTTGTAAAAAAAAATCTAGAAATTAACAAAATTCATGCAAATTAAAGCTTGGAGTTATAATAAAAATCTTTGGATCTTTGATCTTTTATCAAACTACTTGGAATTTAATTAAATGTTTTATAAAGCATATAGTATAAATAATAGTCCTTTGTAAAACGATCCCACATTCCATCAATTCATTTTCAAGAAGGGTAATAAATGAAGTGTATCCATACAGAAAAGCCTCTGCAATTCCTATAACAAGAATGACCCAAAACGGATAAAAGGTGTTATGGGGGGATAGTGGGTGGTGTGCAGGGGTCGAGTATCCACTTTGCACCGCTCTTGTGATGCTGCACTTCACCGATTGTTAGTTTAGATAGATAGCAGACAGACACACTTGCCGTCATGGATGTGAATATGTTTTTGAGGGGGCTATAAGTGGCAGTGGGTGAGTTGAGTGCCAAAAAGTGTTTACGCAAAATTTAACTAAAAAGCCTGTCACCAAAAAGTCATTCAATAACAAGATACTCATCGAGAGCTGGCGATAGAGATTTGAAATTAATGCAAAAATAACATAGCTGGAAAATAATGTTTGAAAATTAATAATATCAATAGCTACTTTGAAATTCTTTTTATTTAAATTACATAATTTTAAATCATATTATTATAATTTAAAATTCCACAAAGAACAACAAAAGCTATAGTAAATATTTCCCATCTTGTAGCTCAAGTAAGCCATGGCTTTAACTTTAAATTCAAAATAAAATTAAGTAGGCTGAGAATTTAATTTTATCTTTACCTTTCCACCTAATTCCTAAAGGTCTTTCATAATCATTTTGGAGTTCATCGTGAATATACGCTCTGTGCTGTATTTTAATTTAATTATTTATTTTGGTTATTATATTAACATAACCTTTATATTTTTTTTTATTTTAATTTTTGTTTTACTGGGCTGATGGCAACAGATTTATATATTTATTTTTCTTATTCCGACTTGTTTTCCATTTTTTGGTTTTATTTGTTGATTTATTTATCTGAAACTAATTGTGGCATCGCTTGCCACACTTCCAAAATCACAATGTTTCGTAATAATCAAGAACGAAACACTAGGAAGCTATCTACTATTTTAGCCCTTAACCCGCTTACAAAGTGCAAACATAAAACATTTTTGGGGAAGCCATCAAAAGGAGAGACGTTTCCAGGCATTTAAAATTATTTTTCATTCCGGCGCACAGAGACAGGCACACAAAAGAGGGGCAGCAACGAGAAATAGGGCTGCAGCCTCGTCCTGCCTCTGGAATTGCATTACACAGCACAGTCCCCGAAAATGGTATTTCCGTTGTGGAAAGGATTTAGGGACCTGGGGCCTGTAAATGGCTACCAAAAATTAAATGCTCCGAATCCTAGCAGACAGCACGAATATGTCAAGTGAATGTGTCTGCTTAAACAACGAATGCAAACAACAAAAAACAGTGGCAGGCAGTGGAGGAGAGGCTGGCTACGTCCAGACCCTGCATCTGAGCCTGATGCATTGCCCATATTACTCAAAAATAATGCCACTTCAAAAATAAAGAAAAAATAACAAAAATAAAGCAACATAAAGGACAGCTCATACATTGTCCAGTCACGGCAGGAAATTACCCTATGAGGATTAAATAGGATGTGTTCGAGGTTTGGTTTGAATACGATCCATTATAAAGTTTTTATTAAACCTCGGAAGATAAGAAAGATCTTAATTTTAACTTTATTTTCAATTTATTTATTAATTTTTTTTATAATTCTTTTTATTTTTCTCTCCTTTATTTTTATTGCTTTTATTTAGTAATTAATTTTACATGTTTCTCTAAGGAATTGATATGGTTGTTTCTCATTGCTATTATTTATTTAAAATTATTATTTTGTTATTATAAAGTGATTGCAATAAATTTTAAAAAAAATGAAACATTTGTATTTTGTTCACTTGCTATATATATATATATATATATGTATATATCCCCCTGCTTTATTTTATTATTAAATAATATTTGTAATTGTTAAATGCCACGATGCATTTTTTGAAATGTTATAAATATAAATAAATAGTGACTGTCGGAAGGAGTTTATTTTTTAATGTACTAAGTACAATTATATTAATAATTTGTTTAGTTTTTAATTTATTTAGTATATTAATATTGCTAATTTTCTTTTTTTTTTGGATTTTTGATTGACTCGGCATAACCTTGAGTCAAGATGCTGCTTTATTTATTTTATTTGCAAATAATATTTTTATATTTTTTCAAGAATATTATTTATTAAACTTGGTGTAATTAAAAATTTATTTGGTATCTTTTTAATCTCAATAAAAATGTCATCGGTTTGTTTCTTATCTTTTGTTTTCTTTAACCAAAAGACTGTTTAAAAAACTTATATTGACGGAGAATTTTTATTTCTATATTATTTTGATTTATTTATAATTCACCGCCAGCCATAAACAGAATGCTACCAATTGCAAGTAGGAAAACCCTGCAACACCCACCCACCCACTTAACACTCGTCATCAGGACGATGCAATTTGCTTTTTTGTGTGGCCGCCATTTTGTTGCAGTCCTCGCAAAATGGCCGACGCTTTTCCAAATAAAACGATGAGCGCAAAAAATCAACTCTTAATATACAAATAAATGCCGCAATTCATGTTTTGTTTTCCATTTGGGTTTGTTTATTTGCTTTTATTTTTGTTTTTACTTTTTATAAATCGTTTTTCACATCGTTTGTCTGGAAATGGAAAATATTTATGTTGCAAATCTTTTGCGGCTCGACGAGTTTTTCTTCATTTTTCAGCCTGGCAGTGGTGTTATCGTCCTTTTTCCTTGTTTCGTTTCTTTTGGATTTTTGGTTCGTGACTTGTTGTTTGCCTTGTCTGCATATCCTGCAGCGATTTGTTGTGCTTTCCCCTTTTTTTTTTTGGTCGGCCTGCAATTGCTCCAAGGCTCCTTTATATATCCTTGTAAAATGGGATTTGGTCTTGTTGTCGCGCAAAAGTTCTCATTTATTAGCTTTCTTATGTGTGTCTCTGTCTCTGTTTTAAAATATTTTACAATTTTTTACCCAGCTTTCAAGTGTGTATGTGTATGTGTGAGTGCTTGTTTGTGTCCTGGCAGCAAGACAAACAGATTTATTCGTTTAGAAAACTTTGTATCCTTATCTTGGCCCATGTGTCTTTGTTTGTGTTTCCTTGTTTTATGTTCATTTTCTGTGGGCGGCGAGGTCTGGGTACTAGAGTAAATAATCATAATGGAATTTTTAAGGCTTATGACAATTTAACATGTTGCGTGTACATATAGTACATACATATATATGTATGTATGTGAGAAGTATCTATCTCCGTTTCTGTTTTGGTTTTGCTGCGTAAAGCTTAACCATGAATTATGCCATTTTTTGTCTAAGGTTTTCTGGTTCTTGGTAACTGGAATTTATGGCACTCAAATATTTAAAATGCATTTTGAAATGTTGCGTGGAAAATGATGGTGTATATTTTTCAGCAAACCATTTTTTAAAGAGATTAATAGCAGACGGTTTGTATTTATGATTTGTGATTACATTTTTTTTTTATTTGTAGCTGACAAGGGAATGCCTTAAAAAATTCTAAACAAATTAAAAATCAAAAAAGAACCTAATACATTTTAAGTAAAAATAATTTTAAGAAATATTCAAATAATATTTAGCAAGTAAAACTTTTGAAATTTGTGGTCCAAAGTCTGAAGATTAACTTGATATCTTTAAAATGGATTTAAATTATGCTTTACAAGCAAACCTTCCCCAACTTCTAGTCTAAAGATATGACTTGAATAAATTGAGAGTAGCAGCAAAAACAAAATACAAATAAATTAAAACCCAAACACCTAACAAAACAAATCCTTACAACATAAGTTATAACCATTTATTGTTTTTGTGTCTGCCAAATCCAAGGGACTTTAGCAATTATTTACTATTATATATTTACTTCCCCTCCAAAAGTAATGTCTAATTAGCATTATCTTATCCTCAGCCCATCTCATCTGCTAATATATATTTGCTCTGCAGAATGCAAAGCTCATTTCGAGCTGGTAGTTTATCGTCCTTTAGGAAAAAAGCTTCAGTTCAGAGTGCTTTGAGGGGATTTATGCTTATTTCTTATGCGATGTCACGTTCTCGGAATTTTTTCGCCTCGACTTGCAGCAAAGACAGCAGCAGCAGCAGCACTGTGGTTGTGCTATGTGACTTATTTTTTAGTAAATACTAGTTAGTTAGTTGGCACTGAGGCGGAGACTGAGGCTGAGGCCGTTGCCTCTGTTTTCCCTCGTAATTATTATTCCGATTCCGGGCTTTCTTCCTGCCAGCTGGTGCTTCCTTCTTTCTCTTTTTTTTTTTTTTTTTTTTTTGTGTGGAAGAAAAACGGGGAATAGGGGCGCCCAAAAAGCTTTTCTTTACTTTTGCCGCATTCTGTTTGGCCTGGATTAGCATAATGCTATTTATTGTTGTACTTTTCTTGTTGCCAGCTCTCATTGTTGGCTCTCCCAGCGTTCAGTTAATGTTGCCCGAGCCACTTGAATTTCATTCTATTGTGGTGGCTCTCAAGTTTTCGCAACTTTCGTCCTTTCCATCTGTCCATTTTTGGGCAATACTTTGTGCAGCAGCATCATCATCAGCAGCAGCACTTTCTTGTACTATGAATATCCTGCTCATACTTCTGGATTTGTTTGTTTTCTAGCTTGTTATGGATAAGTTTGGATGCTAGCTGCTGATTCCTCCAGTCGATTCATTATTAATTTTTCCTCTACAGCTCACACTTTTCAAACATGCAAATTGATGCTCTCTCAGTCAACAATTTTCCTGGCAAAAGGAAGGAGTCCTTCGATTTTTATTCAAAGCTGGCAGCATGGAAACCAATTTGAAATTTTCCGATAAACCGAAACGTGGATAAGCAAAAGTTGTTGAATTTGAGTAGCCAAAAGGTGCTTCATTTTGTGCACATTATTTATTGTGTTGGAATACCGGAATTTCTTATAAACTAGAAGTTAGGAAAATTCAGATTAAATAAAGTACAAAAGTCTAGAAACTGCATGAAAATTTTATATTAAAAAATACAACTAAGGAACTTCTTATGAAGTGTATGATAAAGGTGCCTAAAATTACCTTTACAAAATTTTTTTATTTATTATTTTGAACATTGCTTAATTATTTTTTTAACTTTATCATTCTCAAATGTCCAGGAAGTAAACTCTTATATATTCTTAACGTCATAACTCCAATCATAATATTGACTTATGAAATTCTCCTTTTGGATAATCAATTCACATTTCCATTTCCCTTTCCGTGTTTTGAGCACGCCTGTGTAAGAAATTGTTGTACAAATATTTTCCCATAAATATTTTCCACGTCACGTCTGCGCACTGTCACATTTCCCCCCGCACCACACGCATTTTCCACCCACCCCCGGCTCCATGTTGACAAGCATTTAGTACGTGTTAGAGCCCGGCCAAAGGGCTTAACGCATTCCCCCGACCGCCACCGAAAACCCAGTCAAAAATGTGGCACTTTGATTCCATGATTTATGGGCTTCAAGTAGAGGAAACACACAACCGGCCCTCACAGCTCTTTTGCATTTGATAATCCCTTGAAAATTTTGCGTATGGCCAGTGACGGACAATTTGACTTGGGCTTTTTCGGCAGCTTGTTTACTTTCCGCTTAAACTCGGTCATAAACAATGAAGCTGAGAATTGTAATCCCCCAAAGTTATAAGGGGGTGATATATATCAAAGGATTTGAGGGATTTAATAAGAGTTTTAAAGTAGAAGTTAATATTTATAATAATGAATATATTTTCTAATATTTATTCTTGAAATAAATTGAATTTATATTCAACCTTAAGTTTTAAATTATCTCAAATCTTCTAAAGTTCCAAAAACAAAATGTTATCTGCTTTATAAACAGCTTGAAATCAAAGGGAAACTATTATGAAGCCCATAAAATATTCTTTACAAAAACCCATAAAAAGATCAACCCACACAAGTCTTTTCAAAAACGAAACGTGACTGAAAAATGATGCTAACTGCCTGCCCCTTGTCCGTTGACATTTACAAAGCGCTGAAAAGTTAACCATTAACAATAACCAAAAAATAGAAACACAATCAATCAGAACCGTTTATATGGTTAGGTCCCCTCCGACCTTATATCATGTGTATCAAATGGAGCGCCAGCCATAAAATATTAATGGCTCCATTTTTTTGTGAGGGGAAATTTTAAACCAGATTTGAACTTATATCATTTTTATGTTTGTCACAAATTAGTGAGATACTTAACCTGGTAAAGAGGAAAGGCAAAGTACTTGGAAATTCAAGCAGCATACTAAATGTATTTACGATCTGCTCAATCAATTGTGAGCAGAGAAAATCACATTGAGGAAACATTTTGTGGGCAGCCAATGGGGGTCATCAATTAAGGGCAATAAAGTCCATAACTTTAAGAGCACCAAGATACTGGAAAGAAGTAAGAATATGAAAAGGAAACCAAGAGGAAAAGTCATACAAATTAAATAATAAAACAAGCCGCATAACCAGAAGAGTAAACAATTTTTATAACGACATGGACAGGGGCGTAACTAGGTGAGGGTGAGTTAGGTAAACAGAGTGTGTCACATCATAAATGTCACGGACACATTTTGTTACTCTCCTTTTTTTTTTTTTTTGTTGCTTTAGTGCTGCAACCATAAATTTTTATTTCGCTCTTCAAGAGTTCAAACAGCAACAAACAAATAATAAAACCGGGCAGGAGCGAAAAAATGTTGAGCAGGGTCAATGGAATCAGAAAAGAGGTCGTGGATATATATTTTATTTCCTTCTTTTCGTTTTCTGCGGTGAGGCGGCACGAACTAACTGTCCATTCGCCTTGTGGCGCCCCATCCCGAGAGAAAAACTCATAAATCACTTAATCACATAATTAGAATGTAGGGAGAGCGAAAAAAAAAATTGATTTACGAGATTTTGAATGCGAATTATTGTGCGAGTCGTCGTCGCGTGCTGGGGATTATTTACTAACTTTCAACCCCAAAAACTCCACCATGAGATTGCATAATAGTTGTGTTGTTTCGTTCATTATATGGAATGCAAATTGGCAACTCATGCCACCAAAAGCAGGGTGGCCGCCACAAAACAGAGACCCGCCCCAGCAACTGTGGGGGCAAAAATGCAAATTGATGGATGGTGGATGCAACGCTGAATGTGGAATCCACATTTTCCCGAGGGATGGAACCGCAGGAGGTGAAGCAAAGGAGTTACCATAAAAGGGGTGTGATTGTTGAAGTATAGATCAAATTTCAAGGTGATTTGAAAAACGTTTGCATAGAAATACTATAAAAAAAATATACTTGAATAATAAATAGAAATTTTAGAAAAGTAAAAAAAATTATTCAACTTATTGAATGATACTTTTTATATTACCAGGAAAACCTACAATAAAATATAAATATATATATTCCTATTACTCCTTGAAATTTTCAAGTATTCCTGGAGAAAAAATTTGATAAACATAAAACTAGTTCTTTATTTCTATGAATTAAATTAAACACTTATAAATTTAGTTATCAGAAATTTCAGTTAGGAAATGACACGGTTTTTTGTTTAAAAAAATTCAATTTCTTCCCCGATTTTTCGATTAAAAAACCAACCTTAAAAAATTACTCTCACCACCTAGAAATCTCATTATATTTTCACAAGATCCACTGACCTCGATAAGACTAGTAAAAATAAATAAAAAGGGACATACTTTCCCAACCAATCGAAACGACATCACTCAAAAGAATGATAACGCCACAGATGATGGCACGTGCTCATATTATGGCAAATATCCTGGCCTGCCTAGCGGATCCTGTCGCAACCGAAAAACTCGTCGACGAGAAGCAACATCAACATGAATTTCCACAACTTTTTTCGGGGGGCTGTCAAAAGTCAAAGTAAGCCGACAGACGGCAAAATAGACGGCGAGTGCGAGTGGGAAATAAATAAGACCCAAAAGGTTTGAGGTACGTGACACCGTCGATTGCCTCCACAGCTCACCACTTGGCTGGCTGGCTGGCTGGCTGGCTGGCTGGCCACCCTTGCTCGGTTGTATCCCTGCATCCCTTTAATCTCGTTTGACTCGAGGGCTTTGCAAACAGTTGACATCGATAGAAGTTTTCCTTTTTCATTTTACGCTCTAAAGATCATTTCCAGGGGTTGGTTGCTGGCTTGCTGCTTGTCATAATCGTTTACGGCAACCGGTTGTCCCAGTCCGGTGGGTCATTCCCTCACTGACTCATTGGAAATGTTCATTTTGCACCCTAACCTTCAGGCTTTTATTTAACACCAGTATTTTATTTTGAATATTTAAAATCAACAGTCCTACCTAATGAAGCAAGTATTCTACAGACCTCCTTTTTTACAATTAGGAACGATTAAATAACAAAAGGACTGGAAAAGGATATACCCAACAATGTCAAATGATTTTTAAAAGAAAATTTTATCTAAAAATTTACTTAACATAGCTCTGAAAATACTATATATATTTTTGGGAATTTGTTTGAAACCAATAAATGCTTTGTGGTGTAGCATTTATTATGTATTGTTTTAGGTATGGAAAATGAAAAATTAATATATCAATAATATTAATTAATAGTAATATAAAATATATAATTCTTTTTAACATATTAATGCGCTTATTTAAATATATTTCAACATATTTATTTGTTTATTAAGTTTTAACTGCGACTTTCTGGAAAGATTTACAAAACTAATGCAAATGACCACCCCATAAATGTATGAAAAACTTTTATAAAATATACAAAATAATATAGAAACAACTCCTATTTCTACTTTATTAATAATTAATAGCTAAATCATATTTTGAGCCTTCTAAAAAATCTAAATATATTTATTAAAGCTTTTATTTATCGGAAATCATCACGAATAGTGATGTTCACTAGTTCATCGTCCTTTCCTAGACCATTTTCCTGTTGTGTTGTTAATTCCTTTTTCGTCCTGTCCAATTTCAAGGCGTTTCTGGCACGCACACACGCATGCCTCGCCCACTCTTTCGCATTTTTCTTTCATTCCCTCGCTCTCTCTTTCTCCCAGTTTTATTCTATTTTCTTTTCCCCTCCATGCCGGCAACCCCTCTCTGTTAACACTGTGTTTTTTTATTGCATCATAAATTTAATATTTTTATGTAATGTTTGTATAACGGTACACGCTTTTACTACCCTCCTTGTGGCATGGCCATGTCCTTGCACCCTCGCCATTCCCCTATTTTGGGTCCAAACACACGCACACACACACAAAAAGGAAAAATTCACAACATGCAAGAAGCGTGCGCCCTTGGCTTTTCCTTTCCTCTCCCTCTCACCCTCCCCTAGCCACCCCCTACGCAAACAGCCAGGCCACCCGCCTTGGAAAAATGTTTGCTCCTTGAAAGTGTCGCCAGCGCGTGCCATGGGAATTTTTTTCGCTTTTGTTTTTGCAAAAATCTGACTACGAAATAAGTGGGAGGTTTGGGTTGGGATTCGGGAAAATTTTCTGTTGTCATTTCTTGAATGTTTGAGTTTTTGTTTGCACCTCCACACAAGTCCTTGTGCCTGTCTTTGGGGCCCAATCAAAAAATCTGACTTTTGTCAGACAGCCAACGAAAAAATTGGAATCTTTCAAAATCGTCGTGTGTCATTCGTAGGAAAAGTACAAAAAAAAACGAATAAATTTGAAGTGTTTGTGAAGTCACATTTGGAATTAATGAATTGGATTTATGGATATGGGATTACGTTAACATTAAATAAAATTTAATAACAAAAACTAATGGAATTTCTGGGTTTCCTTTTTCAATTTATATCTTAAATTAACATTTACCATTATTGCAAGTTGCCCAAAAATACATTCACTTAGGCCCCATCATCATTGTCATCAAAATATTTACCTGCAAAGAAAGAGAGAGTGGGAACATGTTGATAAATTAAATTAAATAAGAATAAGTGTGTACACTCAAGAATAAATACATTTTATTTTATTTTTCTTTTTTAGGGAACTGCGATACGCATCAAGTCGAGCCTGATATTGCAATTTCCCTAATGGCTCACGCAGAACCTTTAAAAAGAAATTACCCATCATATTTACTTAGGATATGGGATGAACGCAAAGACAGAATAAAGAAAAGCGAAGGGAAAGCCCATCACAAAGCCACGCCTCGCATACGAAATTACGAATTCCCACGGCATATTCATCCCGGATGACAGGCCAAGGCAAATGTGCCGCCTAACACTCGTCGTCGTCAAGCCATCAAAGTGAAAGATGACACCCTCTCCCTGCCAACCAAAACCAAAGCGAATCGAACTAAGCCCAAACCGAATCGGAACCACACAGCAAAGGCCAGAGATAGTACAGTGGTTGCCCCCTCAATTGGCAATAAAATAATATCAAAAATTCTATAAAAAAATAAATAAATATATAAATTGTAGAGAAAAAAAATGGAAAGGTTTAGATATTTATGTAGAGTCTTCCTGCGGTCAACGATTTTTGTGGCAATTATTTGTGGATATTTTATACAAGATTTACAGATCTTGGTTTAAAATTTAAAAATCTCTTAAAGTTGTATTAAGAACTATGCTAAAAATAATCTAAACAAAATAATATTTAAATGTTTTAAGAGATCTTAATAAAATGATATCAAGCTATAGAAATTTCTTTATTTTATTATGTCATCATTATCATATTTAAATATATTTTAAAGTTGAAATAAAATGTATTAATAATTTAAGTATATTACATAAATGTTTAGCAAAATGTTAGAAAAGAAAATACATTTCAAACCTATCCAAATCTACCGATTTCAATGCTGTTTTTTCAAACCCACCATCCTAAACCCAACTCAATCCTCGGCCATTAGCGATACGCCAACAACAATAAAGAGAAATCAATAAATCACAGAACAAAACAGGAAAAAAAAAAACACAAAATCGAAGGTGCCGCCTCCGCCTCTAAATGATCGAATGTAATGTCCCAGAGCCACTCGCAGTGCCGATAAAAATAAAAGAAAAGGAGAAGCCAAGGAGGCTCAGGGAAGGTGAACGAAATCAATTTCAATAAATTCCGACAAACAAAAGCCAAGAATTATGTGTTCGTGTGTAAGCGAGTGTTATCTGAATAAGGAGAGGGTTTTGTCAGGGAGAAGGAGATGTTTGACCACCGACAAAAGCCTCTTAGTATGCAAATCGAGACTTTGGGCTACATTAAGTGAGTGAATCATACTCGGCGCAGCATCTCAAGATGCCGATAATTTATGCTGTAATAATTAAGCAGCAGCAGCAGGAGCAACCAGAGAGACCCACCAAATGCCAGCCAGCTGTCGTGGGGAAGATATGGGGGTATATCTCGACGGAAATGTGGCCGGTGGTCGCCACACACACTCCCGAATAATACATATTCCAGGCGGCACCATGCCGAGCTGCAGCAGCAGGAGATAAAGCCAAAGCCAGAGGGAGGGGGTGGTGTGGCATCAACCACACATTGTCAGCTGATGACATAACCAAAGAGCCAGGGAAACTTTTGGGCAAAAGGGAGGACTCTGAGGAAGCACTATAAGGGATAAAGGGAATTTAAATTTGCTAAAACAATTAAGTAACAAAATATACCATATATGTATATTCCTTTCTTTATATCTTTTTATAATCAAACTTTCATTCTTGCTTTCCATTATCGACTTTAGTTAGATAAAAATGTTAAAATGTTATGTCCCAACTCTACATTTAAATGGTGGGTTGGTTATTCTGACAACTTTATGTTTTAGTTTGAAATATATCTGTTTTTTTCAGCTGTTTTTCGGAAACTTTCGTCGACAACAAAGAGACAAAATGAGTGAAAACAATTTGACTGATGACGACGACTTCAAGCCATTGCTACTGCTGCTGAGGAAATTTCATTTGTGTGGCTGGAAAGTTGACTTGATGCACTTAGTTGTTGCACTTGCAATTGAAATTTAGCAACAAGCAACAAGACAACCAACTGAGAGCAGGTCGGGACCGAAGGGTTCCCCCATTGTCTCTGGGAATTGAATTGAGCTGAGTGACTGCATGAGTGACTCGAGTGTCAAATGCCAGGGCTTTGATTGATGAAGATGAAGACATTTTCCGTTTGGCCGGCGACGACGTTGGCTCAATTTGCTTGGAGAACAACAATCCTGACCAGAGAGACAGATGCAACAGCGGACTGCACTTGACCAGTGGGACCCACCGCCGTGGTATGTGCCACAGCTATGGCCAGTCGTCACCATCCTTCCATAGTCACCAATCCTGGCCCATTCCTTTGCCGGTCCAGCATTGCCACCGCCACACCAGAAAGCCAGCGAAGCTGTCAGCGTGGCCTGAACCCGTCCTCGTTTCCATTAAGTCCCGAATGTTGCAATGATAGCATTAAATAGTAGGAGGCACAGTGGTACTAAATTCGAACAAGACTTAATGAAAAGTATATCTAATATCAAATGAAAGTCAATTTAATAAAAATTCTAATAAATCTTTGAGAGATCTTCAAGGATTTTGAAAATATTTGATTTATTTTTGAATTATTAATCAGGTTAATCCTGAGCGAGGTTTATCAATCAGTTAAAAATGTTTTAATTGGAAATTTGGCAAAATTGGCAAATATAAAATTGGGAAAATTGGAAATTTGTTAATTTTTTTTTTTTGTTAAAATGGAAAAAATTTATTGGCCACAATTTCAATTTACTTATCTCGCACCTTTTTGAACCACTGTGGAAAATTGACTGTCAGCGGTCTGCGTTACCTTTTGGCCCTCACAAAACTTCACAACAGAGAACATTGACAACAACCAACACACCCACTCACACACACCCAATAGACAAAGTCAGCAAACGTTAGCTGCATCAACTAAGATGCCATTAACGGTGGTATGCCCGCTCATTACCAGAGTCCGGACTCCGGGACCCAAGAAGTCCAGCCGCAGTTCAAATGAATTTAATTGAAATTTCAAACTTGTCAAGAAGATACATCTCACTGAGCCCAGGAATACACAGAAAATAAATAATTTTATTATAAATTTACGAAGAAACCTAAACAAACGCAGATACTAGAGAAGAAAACTTACATAAATATCCAAACAAGCTTGAAAATTAAATAAAAACTAATTAGGCCACATTTTAAACCTGCTAGGTATATTTTTAGAAATATTTTTTTCTGTGTAGCGACTTTCTAGACTGATACTACGAAGGCGGGGGGGTGAGGTGACAGTATAAGGCGCTTTTTTGGGGGATGAAATTGAAAAGCCGCATCCGGGGCAGTCAAGTGCTGCGAAATGTGAAAAAGTAAATAAGTTTTCGCCGCCGTTGCACTTTTAATGTTTTCCTGGCAACATCTGGCCAAGACTTCCGCTGTCCACCTCACCCTCCCCCACTCCACTCTCTCCCCTCCCTCATCGACCCCTTCAACGCAGAAGTGTCATCCAGTGTACGTAACTTTTTAAAAGAAAAGTTTCCCATTTGCTGAGGCTTGTCGTCCTTTCCTTTGGCTTTCCTTTTACTTTTCTGATTTTTTTGTAGCCCCAAACTCTTTTTTCTTTATTTTTTATTTTATGTAAGTAGCTGGACCCAAAAATTGTATGGGATTTTGTAACAAATTTCATGAAAAGAATTTTTTAAAATATATTTAATGTCTAGAAAATTAAATTCATATTTTGAATATGAACTAGCTCTGGAGAAAGCATGTAAAAATCTAAATTTCTAATACTTTTTGCCTTAAATAATAAATATTTAATATTTACTAATAAAACTTCAAATAAATAAAAATTAAAATGCTTTAAGCTTTTGATGACAAAAGAAAAATAAAGGCTTAAATTTTTGATAATATAAAAATAAAGTAAAATAAAATAAAAAAATATTTCCCAGCTTCTTAAATAATTATAATAATTTTATAATATATTTTGGTGTTAATTTTTTTTTTACCTTCTAATTAAGATATCTAATTTCGTTCAAAATTCAACCACACACTGATTAACATTTCAACAAAAATAAAAGAAAAATGTGACAAACTTTCAGCCTGTGTTGTTCTTGGCCAATTGGCAAAGAACAATTTATTGTTATTAGATTTTGCCAGGGCAACATTTGGCGACCCTAAATGGTCCTTACATTGGCACAACATGTGTCGCATCCAAAATCTATTTGCACACAAAACACACACCGGAAAAGCTGGCGGAAAGGCTCACATCTGGAAGCATTTAAGTGTTAATTTTATAACTTTTGCTCAACAAATTGTGCTCCCATTAAAAAAGGAAAAACTACCACAAGCCAAGGCAGGATTTTCGTACAGAATTCGGCAGGCAGCCCAACGGAAAGCCTGCATTTACATTTTCAATTTAAATTTGAATTTCAATTTTAATTGAGATGAAATAGACCAAATGAAGCTCGATTCTCTCTGGCCCCCATCCTCATATTTTATTTATGCACACAATTTTCCATCTTGGCGCTTTGCCTCTTCAGCCTTAACCCAATTATGCTCAAATTACCAAGCGCCAGCAATGGACGCTCATGGGTTAAATGCGGTGGCGCTGCCCCAGGCTAACCAACAACAAAAAAAAAAGAGAAAAGGCAAAAGAAATTTCCCTGCAACGATTCCAAAAAAAAAAAGTTCAATTTGCAGCTGTCGCAACTTTCAGCGTTGAGTGCACTTTAAGCGTAGAGAACCCAAAACCCGAATATCCTTGAATATCCTTCCTTTTTCGGGGGTTGTTCCTCATCGCTCATCATGCAAATGAGGGTATTGCATTAAGGGAATATATATTTTTTCGGGGGTTAGATCCCCTTCTTTTTGTGTATGTTCTCGTTGTTAATGATGCTTGTGGCAAATAATCGACGTTGTTTTTCATTTCGCAAAGAGGTCTACAGCCTTTTTGCATTGCTCATTTGGACAGCTTGAACAATTTCATGGGGTACATTCTTAGAACTACATTTTTTTAAATAAATAAATGAAAGGTTTTATGAAGAAATATATTTTGGGGTTTAAGTGAATCTTATTTATATATTTTAAATATTTTAAAAGCTCAAAGAACTACATTTTTCCAAATACGAATTTAGTGTTCATAAATTTCATTTCATGCCTTACTTTTTTACTTCATTTAACCACTAAAAATAAGTGTTTAAATATCAACAGCGATTAAAAATAACATAAAATCTCACCACCATTGCCTGCTAATATAATCGTAAACATAAAAATTCGACTACGGATAAAGCGAACGTTGCGGGTAAAAGGATTTTTCATAATTCGCACCAACCATAATTTATAATATCAATAAATGTGGAAGAAAAATCGCGGATGAAAAATAATAAAGCAAGTAAAAAGCAAACTCCATGAAAATTGTATGCAAATAAGAGGCAAGAGCAAAATATATGCGAAATAAATATATATCCACGTATATATGTACAAATGGATGCGGTAAAAAATGGCAAACATTGAATTTTTAATTGCTGAAAATTTGTGTTCTTTGGTTTTTATGGTTTTAATGCCAAATGCGCTTGGTGTCTGTGTTTATACGGCTGCATATTTGTATATGTGTTTGTCCATTTGCGTTTATTTATTTTGAGCCTTTTTATCGCAGTTTCGCCACGTTCAGGCCCGGCTCAGACCCAGACGCCCCCCTTTTGCCATTCAAATTATTAACTGCTTTTTATACGAACTTCGTTTTTCACTATTTCCCTTTTTTCTGATCATGGCAAATGTATGCATTTCTGCTATTTTTCATAATTACTAAATTCTTCACGTTAAAAATTCCATAAGCAAATAAAAATAAAGAATTTTAATAACAAAAATTGCTCAACACTTTGTTTTTGTGAATAATAAATGGGAAAACTTAAATGCTACTGCTTTCATATTTTAATTAAAAATTATATATTTAAATGTAGGGTATGCAAATATAAATAATAAAGTAAATAGCATACAGTTTTAATTAGAGCCTCATTTAAGCCATGTAAAAATCAATAAATAATTAAATAAAATACATATATGTGCAAGCAAAGGGGACCCAAGAAAAATTATATTAACTTTCCACTTGATGTGGTTTTCACTGTACCCTATGGCATTAGGGATTGCCATTCTCTGGGTTTCCCTCACCAAACCAATGTAATTTGTCAATTGAATTTATTTTTGTTTCGATGTTATTGTGTTTAATTAGAAATTCAAACCATTTAAATAATTTAGAAAACCATGTACACAATATTTATAATGTATATTATTATGTAAATTTTGTACATTTTTAACGATAGCATTATTAGATTTAGTTTTGAACTTTTATGAACCTCAGTAATGCATTAATTTGATTTAAATATTTGAAAGCTCACTTTATTTACTGAAAAATGTAAATATTTTTATAGTAAGTTCAATTTATATTAAATCCCACTGATAATATTAAAAAAAAAAAAAGAGTTTATGGAAAGTAAGCCATAAAAAAACTTTAGCCACATCTTTTGTTGTTTGCTCACTTGTTCAATTAACTTTTCACACGCCACTGGGCTATCCAAAAAGGTTAACAACGGCCAGGAGATTGAGGGAATTAGGGCCAAAAGGGAAAAGCTATTTAATGCAAAAAATTTTAATTATAATTTAATTAAAAATTTAATCACATATTCAGTGCTTTTATTGTGTGAGTAATTTTTTGCAATTTTATTGTTCCACTCAACTTATTGTTGATTATCATAATTTTTTATACGGGCGGTAAAACTAAACTTAATATCAGTAAATATACATAAATGCTTTATCTTTAAACGACACACAACTATTAATAATTGTGTTTCATAATTGTTTCCCTTATTGTTTCGTTTTCGGTACTTAATTATTTCGATTTTTTTGGCCAGAAAAACAATTGTTCAGATTGAACAATAAGCAATCAGAAAATTATATATTTAGTTGTAACAATTATTACAAAAAAATATAATTGCAATTTTTAAAAGGTTTCCTAAATAATCAATAACATATTCTTCTTTTTTAATTAAATCAAATCCATTTTTCCCCTGCCAATCCTACCACTTTATCCAAATGACTTGAGTGTCAGTCAGCCACTTGCAGGCTTAATTTGGTCAACACGGCAGGTGACGAATATTTTATTTTTGTTTTTCCTTTTTTTGCACTTCAAATTTATTGATGTTTGTTCTGCTTTGTTGTTTACCCAGAAATTCGTTTTATTTTGTTTGCTCGGTATTTTATATTAGCGAAGTTGACATAGAAGAATGATGATAATCAAATAAATGGTATGTGCCACGATTTTTATAACCTTGGAATAATCGATATAGTCCTGGGGCGTGTGTCCTTAAGATGAGGAATTTTTTTAATTAAATAAGTTTGCTGGCAGATTGAAATGCTACAGGATAGATTGATTTTATTAACTGACAAAAATATTATAATATTTTATAAATGTAATTACAATTGCACAAATATTTCTTCAGAATTTTGTTTTTTAATTTTTCACTGATTTGTTGCTTGGTAAATCCTTTATTTATATAGATTCTTATATGCTCAACAGTAAGTAAAATATTTTAAAAATCAGAAAAGAATTCATGAGGCTAAAACCAAACAAATAAAGCTAGAGGAAAAGTAACTAGTGATTCCTGATTTAAATAGAGCACCAATCGGACGTCGTGCATCCATTGTTATTTCTGGGATTTTTAGCTGTGGGTGTTTTAGTGCTATAAATTCTGGTAAAAGTAACTGTAGCTGCTCAGAGTATTATTCAGATTACAGAAGCAGCAGGATAGAGAGAATCATGAGATACCAATAAGCACTTGGAAAAATAGTTTAATTTTTACAAGTAAAAATTCGAAATTAAAAGGGACTAAAAAAAGTACGATTGTAACACAATTTATATGTCTTAATCAGCTACAAATCGCATAATTTTTTAAAGAAATCTTTAATATAATAATAATATATATTTATTATTTTACAAGAATAGCTGTCATTTATAAAATTTGAAAGAAAAATGTATAAAATATTCTCCACACCTTTGAAATGTTTTTATTAATTTAAACAATTTTTTAGCTCCTAGTTTACCCTTTGTTTATTTAATTTATTTATAAATTTTTTAAGATATTTTCACAGTGCTTGCCTAGAAAACAAGCAAACGGGATTTAGGCCGTAAAATAATTCATGAATTTATTGAAATTTATTAGCATAAGGATGAGGATTTGCTGTGCGGTGCTGTGGGGTATTTGGATAAATTAGGAAAAATATCTTGGGGAAGCCAACTTCTCTTTTGTTGCCCCTGCCACTGCCAACTTACAGTCTGGCCGAGATGAAATCGTAGAAATTGAATAGAATTGGTTCAGGGTGGGGGCAAATGGCAAACGATATGCGTATCAATGGATAACAAAACGAGGCAACAGAAAAAAATAGTATCGACAGGCAACAGCAAAAAGCAGAGCATTGCCAGACAACTTATACAAATAGCAAACACGGCAAAAAACAAAAAATAAAAGGAATATAAGACCAGAATGAGCCAACAAAATAACCAGCCAACCAGTTAAATAGCAAAAAGGAAAAACTTAAACAGTGCACAGGGCACAGATATTTCTACAAAGCTTAAAAAAAATGCATAAATATAAAAAATTTAATTAAAAGAATGTTTTGTGTTGTATTTACTTTTAAAAGAAAATTTTATTGAACTTTCAGCTGCAAATACCAAAAAAAAAAAAATCCTTAGGCACTTTTATACATATTTTACCAGATTTTATTTATAGAAACTTGATTTCTTTTCTTAATAAATAAATAAAAATGTGTTGATTTATTGGTGGCTGCACTAGACAATTTGATAAATTAAATTTATGGTCGCTATATTTCCCTTTTTTTGGCATTGCACCAACTGAAATTGCAATTGTTTTCACATTTTCCGATTTTTTTGTGACAATTTTTGGATGGCAGCCGCTCCAATGTACGCCTCTTGCGGGTTAATCGATCTACATGCTGGTCCGCCGTTCATCCAATATCATGGATAGTGATAACTTACGGCACGACTTTGGCTTTTCTAGTTTCCAATGTGGATTTCCCACCTCCCACTGAGCTCAACACCACCCGCACATTCGACTTAAATGTAACTTTTCCTTCCATTGTTGTTGTTGCGCTTTTCCTTGGCTCTTTTCTTTCTATATATTTGTGTATCTTAAACGCGTTTCGTTGTATCTACTTAAGGCAGCTTAAATATTTGTGTAACATAATACAAAACATACGGGCTTCTTTGGTTATACTTAGATACATAGCTTAGATACTACATTAGCTGGAGGAGTGGAGGATTGGAGGAGGCTTTAAGGCAAAAGTCCCCAAGACTTGGCTTAACCACAGTTGGGGGAACCAAGCAGGAATAGCACCATGGGTTAAAGGTAATTAGAAATGATTATTATATGTAACTGATATTAAATTATATTGTTTTCTTGTTCAAAATATTAGAATAATAAAAATAATAATGATAAGATGTACATATCTGCTATTAAATTTGTTTCTTTTTCTATTAAAAATATTATAATAAACTTTAATTATCTATAAATTTGATCTCCCTAACAGCTTCAAATAAAAGCTACGAAACAGATATAAAATAAAATTGGAAAATAATACCATTAGGCTAATCGCAGCGGATTAATGTATGGATCTATCTGATAAATGTCTGAAAGTGAGACTAAAACCATCAAAAGAGATGACAATGACCATGTTTGAGATGGGAAATGCATTAGGCAGCGATAATAATGGAAATATGAGAGAAAAGGCAAGCGGAAAAATACGAAAATAATATTTAACTGGGAAATCGACAACCTATCTAATTGATATGCGTAAAACAAAAAGATGGGGAACAATTTTTTCAATTTGAATAAAGAAATATATAAAAATGAAATATCCACATATAAAAATATAAAAAGAAATAATGGAAAATATATTGAAACAAGAATCCCAAAATATTTTCTATCAAAATTAAAAAAAAAATATATATATATATATATATTAAAACCCTAATCAGAAATATCAATAAATATTCTATAAAAATTCTCTCTTCCCAATCTTAAAACTAAACACATTTTGGTGTTATCAAGAAAGTTGTTTTGCCTTTCTTGTTTCCCAAATTAGGATTCGAATTATCCTTATCTTTTATTTCACTTTGTGTATGTTCTGCTGCGGTCTAAGTGTAGTCGCATCTTAAGTGGTCTGTTGGCCTTTTGTGACGCCGATTGCCCTATCATCTGTTCCACTGTGCGGGTATCAGCATTCTTTGTTTACATTTCAAATGGAAATTGCTCTGTTTTGTATCTGTGCCTGTGCTCAGTTATCTCCTGCTGTGCGAGTGTATCTGTATCTTCGTCTGCAAAATGCATTTCTCCCATTTTCAGTCCGTCCTAATGAGTCCCAACTCTACGCCAGTACCAAGTCGCTTGTGGCTTAGGGAAATAGCCTTCGAAAGCGGCTCATCTGGATCCTAAAAGGACATCGGAAAGGACAAAACGTGCACCAAATATAGATTGCCTGGCATGTTTAGGGAAAAGGGCTTCGATTATCGAAAATAAGGATATTTCCAATGCTCGAGAATGTGTCTCGTGCAGCGGGTGCTAAGTGTCTTAATTTCTGTTTCTGATTATCCAGATGGTTTATGTTTACGTTCTTTAAGGGAAAAACTGAAATTTGGTAAAACATTTTGGAGCTTGAAACTATTTAAATTATATTTTGGTTTCTCTTTTAAGTTTTAGAAGATTCTTAACATATTAAAAAAAATATTTAAAAGTTTGAAAACTTTATGTTTTATGGATTTCAATTGAAATAGTTTACCAAAAGTATCTTAAAGATACAAAATATTTGTTGCATGCTTCAGGGAACCCTTTAAATTGATTTGAAATTTACAGCCATTTCTTAAGCATTTTCAATGTGTTATAAATATAATAATTTAATAAAACTTTGATATTTTTAACAAGTTTTCAAAACGCACCATTTCAAATAGTTTCCTCGACTGAAAGTTGTTAATTTCCAACTGAATTCCCTTTGAATTACTGCAGATCCAAAATGTCCATCCACTTGGGTGATGAAAATAAAGGTAAAGTGACCTCTGAAGATTATGAATTTATTTATTTTGTTTTTTTTTTTTTGGTGTCCTCTCTTAGTTCTTCGCTGACGTTGATTGATTACTTGTTGTTGTTGTTGGTGATAGCGATATTAACGATTGAGCCGCACACACACAGCTGATTTCTTTTGGTATAAATTTTCTTCTTTTTTATTCTCACCGATCGCTTGTCGTACTTAAACAAACTATAGACACTTACACGAGACAACACCGAAGAACACAAATTTTTTATATTTACTTTAGGCGCAGATGAATGCAAGATAACAGCAACAACAACAACAATGATGTACGACGACGACGACAAATATTGTACATATGTACAGAGAGAGACAGACTAACAAGACACAGACACACACAGACACACACGTACGCGAACGGAAGTACACACAGACGGAAAAATGGGGAAACGGATACGCGGGCGGGGCGGAGCGGCGAAGAAATCGGAATTAATGCTACGGCGGCGATTATAGTAATCCTTTATCGGATCAAGAAAAATTCTTAGCGCGATTATGCGATAAGTATGCTTTGGTTGGGATGCGTCCACCTTTTCCGGTTTTTCTCCTCAAAGCATATTTTCACTTGGTTTATCTTGGCTTTTCACAAATTTGTATTTTTTTTTTTCACTTTTGTGTCTGCTTTAAAAACTGCAAAAGGTAAAAGGAAGGACACTGGATTAGATTGGGATTATTTCAAGAAAAAGTTTAAGCCGCATAACACTGAAATTTTGGGATTTAAAGGATTTGTAATTTACAAAAAAAAAAAAAAAAATGCTGGGTTATAAAAAAGAAAGAAAGTTTTAAAAATCCTTTTTTATGAATTTTTGTTGGATTTTTGCAGCTACTCTTTTGGTTTTAAAACCGTTTCCGAAGTTTATTATTTATTTATCATTTAACTTTTCAATCTTTACTTATGAACACAAATTTTTCAGATCATTAAATCAATAAAAACGATATATTTTCATTGTTTTTAATATTTTTAAATATTGAATTCTTGATTTGTACAATTTCTTTTTTTGCGCAATATCTTCCTTTATTATGACAACAGCAATTTCTTTTTTTCGGCTGGTTGGCAACGCGCAGCGGACAAAGGATAACGAGCAGATGCGAATGGGGGACCTGAGGCAGAGCCAGAAAACATCCTGCGGGGGGTTATGTGAGTGCGAGTGTGAGGGGGCGATTTACATAGGGGCAGCTGCTCTGGCTCTCTCTCACGCTCTCGTTCTCTCTGCTTTGTGTGTGGCCAATTTGAAACGCCGCGAGAATGAAATGCAGCGAAACGAATGGTGAGCACAAAACGTGGCCAGGAAAATAGAGAAATAAACAAAATATAAAAAGGATAATCCACCGAGAACGTGAGCGAGAAAAAGAGAGAGAGCGGCGTTCCATTTCCAAAACATACACAAAACAGAAAGACAAAAGCCGCGCTCTCTCTCTGGCCGCAACTCTCCCGCCCTCTCGCGCTCTCCTTTTGCTCCCTCGCAGGAGGTGTGCGCGCCAGCCGAAAAATCAATGAAAATATCTGGAAAAACTGCCGAAACTTTATAATTTGTTGTTGGCTTTTCTTTTTGTTATTGCGGCTTCAACTTTTGCATTTTCTTGATCTATAATTTAGCGTTTATTGGTTGGCTCTTTGAATTTCTGGCCAATTGCGGCCTTTATTATTGTTGCACACACTCACACTCACACGAAGTTGCACATGTTTGCTGCGGCAAATTGGGCAATTACCCAATAATTAAATAAAGTACACAGATAGATTCCGTTTGAAACCACAATTGCGCGACCAGAAATCGGGTTTTCCTTTTGTTTATCAATCCGATTTAGTGGCAAACACAAAGTGTGTTTGTTGGCCAAATTGGCGTCCGCAGCAAAATATCACGAAAACACTGTATTTTACATTAAATCCAATATCATTTTGTGATAGTAACCCGGCAATTCAGTTTTTCGTTTCGTTTTTTCACTTTTTCGAGGCGCGGACGACCGAATACCGAGTTCTTCTTTTTTTGAATTCTTGATATAAGTAAAAACGGGATAGAACGTCCGATTGTATGAATGACCGACTGGCTGAATGAATTACGAATTGATAGGAGGAAAAACAGAAGCAAACATCGATGGCAACATCGCTATCACCGAAGTTTGGCTAGGAAACCGACGTTTTTCCACCTCTGTTGCGGAACCAAAGAGAGAGCGAGAGAGAGTTTTTGTCGAGAGCAAAAAAAACTCTGTAATGTAAGATCCCATAAGCAAAACTCGTTTTTTTTTTTGTTGTGAATGAATTACGAATTGATAGCAGGAAAATAAATGTAATAAATGTAAATGCTCTCTATAACAGGTTGGCCCGCTCTCAATAACCGCTTCGGAATTCATGCCCACCTTTCTTTTCCCGATTGGGACTTCGTGCCCTGAAATCATCGATACATCGACAATCGATGTTTTTACCAATGTTTTTGATGATGCATTGACAGAATTTCTAGCTATTTCCCACCAGATTTTTGGAGCTGCCACCGTTAAATACCTCTCCTCTGTTAGATTCTGTAAGCAACACGCTGTTAACCTCTCCCTCTCTGAGTACTCCGCGAATGTTATGTCTCTTTTCCATTGTTTCGAGTCCGTCGCTGTTAATATCTTGAGCTCTCTCTGTTGTTGCCGGCGTTTTATATGTATTGGTTTATTTATATTTTACAATATATTCTCTTTTATTATTATTAAGTTTATTTTTAGCAGTATCTTAGATTTTGAATCTTAAAGATATTGTATAACATTGATTTAACTTACAGATGCGAATCCAAGCAAAAAATACCTTAACCTATCGATACCAATAAAAATACCAATAAATTGAACATTTTCCCTGTTTTAATTTTTAAATAAATTTATGTTTAAGTTAACTTTAAGTTTCCTATATGATAAAATTGTATTACTAGAGTTTGAAAATAACATTAGTATGATAAAATAGATATATATAAATGTATTAAATTCAAAAGCTGGCCACAAATAATTATTTAATGTTTGTATATATTATATAATTCCCTGCAAAATTTAAATAAAACATGCAAAACCCATTGAAAATGTTGAACATTGTGTTTTTTATTAACCAAAAGAAAAAAAATAGAAAAAAAGAATTTCCGTCACTCCCCGACGGGGAATTGAACCCCGGTCTCCCGCGTGACAGGCGGGGATACTAACCACTATACTATCGAGGATGTTGCTTCTAGCGCGTCCAAATAGTTATTTACACTACCGCTGTTATTCTTCTCCAACCACAATGTTTCATTTGCAAACGTTATTTTTTTTTACCAGTTTCAGTTCTATGCTTTTAGGCAATCCAAAAGATACATTTGCTCAAATTTTACTTTCAGCACGCGGAGGAAGTATCCTCAATAGTATAGTGGTTAAATACAAAATATACAAAAGCTTGTAGTTTCGTTTTTTTATTGCATTTATTTAGGTAAAATTACAATTTAGTCTGGAATATCAATCATAAACGAAAAATGAAGTACAACCGAATACTGAGTGGGTGGTTACATGGACTAAGACTAAGACATTAAAAACAGTTAAAGTGTAGACAAAGAAGTTAACAATTAGATACATTTATGGTATTTCTCAGGTGAATTAGTCCACCTGCTTGCCTTCGTCACGATTGCGCTTAAAAGACACGGAATGGATAAGTAGGGGCGGCAGATTTCCACGCAGCCGTTGGAGACGCTTGCTCTTCTCCTTTTCGGGTCGACGAATCTCGTCCTTGGAAGAGCCTGGCGAAGCGGATGACGAGGCCATTGATGGCGACATGGAGGCCAATGAACTGGCACCCGGCAGCACCTCCGAGCTCTGGGTCATCAGCATGGCAGAGCGACGGAAATAGCGCGGCATGGAGTAGTCATCTTGAGTGGCCCGCGCTGCATTCGCTGTCTGGATGGAATAGAGGCTCTGGGACACTCTGTACTTCTCGATGGTGGGCGTGTCCTCGTAGTTCTTCGGCAGGTTGCTGAACGAGATCGATGGCACCTCGGGCGTCATGCTGATCTGGCTGCTACCGGTCACAGTGCCGCTAATAGAGAATATATCAGTCTCACTGGCCGCCGAACGGACATTCATGTGAGGGACACTCTTGGCGGAGCGCAGGATGCGTTTCGGTGTGGTGGTCAGGCCACTGGGATTGGCCAGTAAATGGGGATGTCGATCGATAAGGCGAGGTCGAAGCACAACCTCCTCCACAGTTTCATCTTCATTTTCCTGCTCATCGGCCTTGTCGTCCTCCTTCTCCTCCTCGGCAATGGCCTCGAACTTCTTCGGACTGAGGGTCGTCTGGCTGCCCGAGGGCGAGGAATCGGGGGAACTGGGAGCCAAAGTAAATGTGATTCGCTTCTCAGGTGATCCTGCCTTTGAATCGATGGCATCTCCTGTAAAAAAATAAGGAAAAATTGTTTAAATATTTAAAAATAAATATGTTTGAGGAAAATGATATAGAATGTTAAAAATAAGTAATACATATTTTGTAGAAAATAAATACTTATGTTTATTTATACTTAAAAAATACAGTATATGGCAATAAAAACAAACGATGAATTTCTGATTTGGTTTCTTTTTCCCAAATAAATCAATAAATCAAAATAATTATTAATTATGGCGATAACAAAAAACATGATAATGAAACTGCAAATAAACTCTACTTAAAAAAATAATTAACTCTACCCAAAATCGTACAAAAATCCACATTGCAGATTTTATTATTTAGTTCTTTAAATTATAATGTTTTTAATAATAAATATAATAATAAAAATATAGTAATTATGACTTTAATATTCACGCTACAATAGGTGGACACGCAGCTGACAAGTAAATCGCATGAAAAGGTTAACAAATAAGATAAGGTTGAGTTCATGACAGATAAAAAGATATGAGGAGATAAAAAGTTGACAATAAACAAGGCTAAATCAAAAACATTTTAAATTGGAATTAAGTTGAACATAAAAAATATTTCCAGAAGTTAAACTAGTTTTGTTTAAGGATATAAATTATATTAAACAATTTCATCTTTTTTTAATTTAATTTGTTTTTGTTTGTTTGCATGTCGTATTTAACAATTTATTTCCCTTCCTTTATTTTTTATATTTCTGCTAAAAATAGAATATCATTTATTAGCCAAACCTGCCAGTGAGATATGCATTAAAAGTCAAACATCAAAACATTAAAACCGCACGTTTTCTTTATCAGCAAAGAAATTAACGTAATCAGTTTGATGTCAGTCAATATTTATGATGCTAAGAATATTTTTTATATCTTAAAAAAAAAGGTGGGAAATTGCGAAATATGTATCTTAGGTAAGAGGTAAATTGCTCAAGATAAGATATTACTTCTTTTATTTTAAAATGTCTTAAAAATTCCTATACAAGTTATTTAGTATTAATTAAAGAAGTACCAATACCTTAAGAATAAATCAAAGCTTTCTAAGATTTAAATTATAATATTATTATATTATAAAATCACTTTGAAACTATTTTAATTTACTATAAATTTATTTATTTATTTTAAATAAATGCTAGAATTGTGGATAGTGCTGTATATTAACAAATAGAGGGTAAATTTGCCTTTGTGGGCACGTCTAATAGAACGCTTTCAGCTGACTTTTGATTTCGCCAGAACCAATGATTACGGACGTCAGCTTTATAAGCCAGGAGTCATTCTGACGAAACTAAAGATATATTTTATGGCGGTGGTGGGGAAATATCCAGTCACACAAATTGGACCATAAATGTTTCTCTCAGTGCACAAGACCTCAACTTGCGAAAGCGATAAAACGTGATGAATTAAATGTCGTCAAGATATCAATACAAATGTACAATAAATGATACAAGCACAAAATAAAAACTCTAAATAAAGACAGTTCGTAAAACAAAACAAAAAAAAATAAAAAAAGATATAGAAAAAAGCTACAAAACAGCACGACTTTTTAGATATTTAAGATGCATTGCTCATTGTTAAGTTTTTAATTGATCTAAGATGGATTTTCCAAGGTTTATAAAGGAGCATTTCAAGGAAAATGATTTTTTTTTAAAGCTTTTCTCTCTTTCAGTTAAATAAAATTATATAAAAAGTAACAATTTCCAGCCCCATTGACGGTCTTTTTGCATTTTAGTTTTATCAGTTTGGGAAAACCTGAGGAGGAATCGATGATTACCAACTCGTCTAGCCTCTTATCTATACAAAAAAATCTATACATATGCATATTTTGGCCAAACTTGTCTATATATAGGTATATATGTATGTTCATATACGATCGGTGTTTATTTGTTGTTAACATTTGTATATACTCTGCCATTGATAAGAAAATCTAAATTTGACTAATTGGCTTCGCTGTTTCGTTCAGTTGATGGAATACAATTTAACTGATTGGCTAATTTGCCAAAATTACGATAAATAATTTCATAACAACAAAATTTCTAGTTTTATCTCTCTCCAAATCCGATAAGCTATAGTGACGTAGTTTTTATAAAACCAAATGTGTACTTAAGCTCCAGATGTAACCGGTGTCGTCGGGTGCTGGGTGCTTGGGTGGCTGCGTCAGTGCGAAAAAATCTTGTTAATTAAATTTAGCTTCAGATACAGATTTGTTCTTTTCCCCTTCTTCCTGGTTGAAGGTTTAAATGAATGAATTTTTGGCGTGGCTAATGGAGTTAATGAAGCAACGCCCTGTTTCCGAGTCAAAGATGAGTCAAGTTTACGGAAAAATTCTGCAAGTTTAGCCTTAAAAATTATGATAATTAAAATTTTTTATTTTGGATTTTAATTTATCTTTTTGAGCATTATATTTGGTTTAATTGTATTGTGTTTATGGTGATATTTGTTTAGTAATAATATAAAGAATGGAGAGCTTTTTCTACGACACCAATAAGTTCTAACAATGCCTTTCTAAAAACGTTTAAATAATTGCAAGTTTGTTTAGCCGATCACAGTTTGAGGCAATTAGTCAAAGCTGTTGACTAATGCCGACTTTACAAAACAAATCATTTGTTCAAAGTACAGAAACTACTACTTGGCTCAATCGCTGGCTGAAAATGAGTCACAAAATCTACAAAAATGGGCAGAGCAATAAATAATTAATGGGAAGAAAATCTACATTTCTACAAATTTAGATTCTTGAACAGATTTTCTCACTATAAACCAGTTTATGTAAAATAAATATAGCTTAGGTACCATCACTAAAGTGAAACCCATGCAAATATGTATATATTTTTGTTGTAAAAACTTTATGCAACTGTTTTTTTTATCAGATCTTAGTTAGGACTAAACAATTTACAAGGACCAATAATTAAGTCTTAAATAAAATACTCTTAAGTTAACTTAAGTAGGGCTACTTACAGGTCTAGATAATACTAAAATACCAGCAAAAGCTGTTGCAGTTGCTTTCAAATATTTTATATCGTTGTGGCCTATGCGATATCGGGAAACACTTACAACTAATTTAAGTTTAATAATATTAAGTCACATTTTGGCGATAATTGGTCACTCTCTCTCTCTCTCTCTCTGTGTATATGCTTTGCGAGAGTTCCTCAATCTTTGGCACAAATACTGCAAGTACCCATTGAACTCGAAAACCCGAAACCCAGATCACAGTTCAAAGATCATTTCAGTTCAGATAGAACTTGACCTTGGGCACACCGCTGGACACGATGCTGCTACTGCGGGTGCTCTTGCCGCTGGCTTTACCACTACCACCCAAAAGCGGGGTGTGCGCACCACTGGGGCCATCATTACCTTCCAGACGACGCAGCAGGCGATCCTGGTCGCTGAGTCGCGGCGTGGTCGGCATTTCGCGATTGGGCGAATGAATCCCAGCCAAATAGGTCTTTGTGCTGATGCGATTCAGCTTGGTCGGCTGATGATCCTGGAAGATCTGCGAGTTGGCAAACACCGCCAAGATCTCGGGGCCCAGGGTGGGTACATTGATTTGAGTTTCACGACGATAGTCCTCCTCATGGATCTTGGCGCTAATGGAAAGGGAAAAGAGAAGAAAAGAAAAGACATATAAATGTGAATTAAGAAAGCCAATAGTCCGGCCATCACGACGTCTCGTCTTGCCAATTAATCGCTAATCGTCAGTCTTCCAAACAAAGTGCGAAATATGGAATCTTTGGCTCGTTTTGGTCGAATCTCTCAGTTTGATCTGTCAATTAGTACCTCATTAGGCTCAGGCCCAGGCCCGAGTTGCCGTGCCTCAGTTGTGGCTGATCGCAAATCGGTTGCGGCACCGTCAGCGAATTATTATTATCCGCCGATGCGGGCTGTATGCGTCCAATGATCTGGCCATTCTTTTGAGCGGCCAAATAGTCCTCGTCGTCCTCAGGATTGTAGTTCGCTGGAAATGGAAAGAAAATGAGAAATTAGGGAAATTCAGTATGAGAAAGCAAAGAAATTATCTTACTTTAAGCGTCTAAAAATATTACTTTTAGCTTAAATCTGTGTACGTTTTAAATGAAATTTAATAGCCTTAAAATTTATAAATATGGTTTAATATTTCAATGTATAAGTCTGTTGCCATTGTTTCGTAATAAAGCGTATTAATCATTTTTTGTAAACACTTTTTTTCAGCTGACTTTTCCATTATGTCAGCACAATTTCGATTGTTTATGTTTGAAATTAAATGCCACTTAAACAGAAAAACTGGTTTATGTGACAGATTTAAGTGTAAAAGTTCGGGAAAGGTTTCTATGTATTACAAGTCAATGTGTATTTATTTACTTTAAATGGTTTAAAATAATATCGATTCAAGCTATGCATTTTCGCTTATTTTTTCAGGAAGATTTTGAATTAATTAGAGAAATAATATTGAATAAATATTTAAAATATTTGTATTATTTTTTTTATAAAAGTTTTGCACTTTATTTAGTTGTTTTTTTATGTGTTTGAAATTTATTGAAATTATTTTGTATTAAAAGATGTGATTATTAAAGTTTTTTGTAAAAGATTTCTAAATAATTAGCGAAATAATTTAAAAATAAATTGTTTTAAATATTTGTAAACCTTTTTAAATTTTAAATTTAGTAAAAATTATTTGTTCAATTTATTTAATTAATTATTTGTATAATAACTTTTTTTTGTAAACACATCCTATTTAAAAAAAGCGTGTTAAATATTTAAAAAAAAAATCCATAAAATTCATGTTTTTTGCATTCAGCTTTTTGTTGTTTTTCCCTCTCGTTTTCGTACTCAATTCAAAACCAAAACACGTTAAAAATCGCGCAAAAATTCATCGTCGCATTGTGCGTTTCAAGATCTACGCCTGGGGGTGTGACTGTGTGTGTGCGTGTGTGCCTGCCTGTCTGCCAGTGTGTGCAGTGAGTGTGAGGTGGGGAGTGAGTGAGTGACTCGAATCGAGTGTGTACTCAACTCACAGGTAACCGTCAACTGACCAATTAAATCAGAAAAACAAAAAAAAACCCCAAACTATAAACGCAGTCGACTTACCAATCGATTCGTCGTAACAGAAGCGCTCCTCGAAGCAATTCCAGTAGAAATCTTCCCAACAGCTGCAAAATAAAGGAAAAACGCAATTCGGAATGTTAGCCAAGTTATTTTGCTGTCCGAGCTAGCAAATACCTGGGGAAAATTATACCCAAAAGCAGCAACAAAATAAATATAAAAAAAACGTTTACTCACTTTTGACAGCAGCGGCACATTTTTTGTAGTTGCTTCCTCTTTCTTTAGCCGACTTTTTTGAGTGTCTCTCCTCCGCCAAAAAGAAGAGAATCGAACGCGCCTGCGTTGTGTTGTAACAATACTTTGATTAATTTTGATATTTGCTGTGTTTGGGGGCTAAGTTGGGGAAAAGTAAAATTTATGTGACTTTGGGTGCGTGTGACTCGTTCCAGGCATTCGTGAGCAGAGTATCTGTGTGTTGTGGCGCAGAGCAGCGTGCGCTGGTGTGTGGAGACAGCTTGGCGTTTTATCGGTAAATGAAGTGAAGTGCCCCACAAGCCCCACAAATCGTATCTCAACGCTCTGATGGCCTCTCTCCCGCCGCTGATTGCGGCTGTGTGTGTGATAAAAGTAAGTTGATTTTGGGAGCCAAAGCTACTGTTGGGCTCTCACTCTCTCTCTCTCTCCGCCACTGGCTCACCCACATTGTTAACTCATCTTCATGTGAGAGTTGGGGAAGTGGGGCTAAGCGAGCGAGCGAGAGAGAGAGCTAGATTGATCGATCGCACATGATAGATTACTAACCAGCGATCAGCGGGAGTATAAAACCTTAGCGACAATTTCTACCTCTCTCCCTGGATTGCCTTTTTCTCTCTGTCTCTTGCCTCTGCACTGTGGGTCAGGTGGCAAGAAGCGTTCCCAGCATTATCAGATTCAAATTGCACGAATTTTCAATAATTTATGACCATTTAGGCTATCTTGGACTTTGTATGAATTTTGTTTTGTTATAAAACTTCCTTTTGCAATCTTTTATGAATGCGCATTTTATAGGTTTTATATATAAAAACAATATTATTATAAAAATATCCTTTTTACTGCACATTTATCTCTTAAAGTTTGATATTAAAATTGTAAAAGTCCCGCATTTCGTATGAGTAATATGCAAGAAAGTGGTTTTCAGTTTATCACTCATACGACCTGTTGAAATTGCATTTATGACTATGAAATTATGTTCATTATTAATTCGTAGAATAGAAATCGATAGTTTTCCAAGTCTAGAAGTGAAAAATTCTAACTATTTTATTGTCACGCGTGTCGTATACGTAATATGTAGTTAACAGTAAGTTAACAGTTTATCACTCATACGACCCGTTGATCGCATTTCTGTCTAAAAAATGATGTTAATTATTAACTTGTAGCTCTATATTTTTACAAGCTTAGAAATGCAGTGATTGTCACGCATGTCGTATGAGTAATATTTATAAAAATAAATTACAATTTATCACTCATACGACCTGTTGATTTTTTAAATTCGCATTTCTGTCTATGAAATTATGTTTTCTTTTAATTTAAATCTAATAAATTGACATTATGACAAGTTTAAAAAAACAAGTTAATTAATTAAACATTGTTTGATTATCATAAATGTCGTATGAGTAATATGAAAAGAAATTGATTGATTTTAAATTCATGGCACACTAAAGCGTTCCATCAAACTTAAAAAAATATAAATAAAAATAGATTTTAATATATAAAGTAAAGAATATTCTGAAAGTCAGTTTTTTCAGTTATAAATTGTATTTGTATATGTTAACAAAATGTTATTATACAGTCAATATGGCCTTATTCATCAGTATGTTTACATAACTGTTTTGATTATCTCAATCAGATATGCCTGCATTGTGATAACTCTTTTGTTCATGCATTCCCTTTGTTAAAAGTGTTCCTTTTATACATTTTTATAATAATAATGATTTAAATACCTTATGAATACTATTTTTTCATTGTAATCCCTCTAAATATGGGTGTGTCTCGAACCTAATTATTTACTCTCCTGCCAAATTGGCTTTTGCATTTACTTGCCCCACTGTTACCTGTTGCTGTTGTGCGACACCTGCTCAAGCCTTGCAGTGTGTGTGTGTACGTGTGTGTGCTGTTGGAGTGTAATTGGAACTTTTTAAACTTGCACCGCGCGCGCACACACAGCGATAACCTTACTACACATGTAGCCCGTGTTTGTTCGCTTTGAGTTTACTTAACGCTTTGGACGATAAGCGCTTCTGCAAATTGAGGCCACATTCCCGTCACAGGTAAATGTGGGTGGCAGGGGTACAGGCGGGAGGAGGGCTTACCTCAGGTAAGTTCGTTCAAGGCTCCCAAGACTTTGCATACTTTTGGGCGACAGAGAGTATTATTCTTGAACGATTTACAATCCCCATTTAGAGTATTTCCTGTAGCCCCCGCCGATACTATATATTTTTTCTTATCAGTGATTTCAGTTTTGTAAATTCTTATCAATCGATTGCTAATTGATTTCAAATGAGCTGATATGGTGCCAACCCCTGCGAAAAAGTTCAATAAACCGAATCGTAGGAACTAATTGTTAAACCAATGTCATTTATTTAAATCGCAAAATGAATCAGCGTTAGGGGAATATAAATATACAAAATAAAATATTTATTTTTAATCAAAGTCTATTTGATTTTGTTAGATAATTGTATGGGAAGATTGATAGCTTGTTTAGTAATATCTTTTCTGTGATTTAAGAAATTATAGAAGCTGATTTCTCACTTCAAATTTTAATTAGTTAATCCCTGATTTCTAATGTATTTTTGTACTTTAAGTTACATGTTTTTTATTACTACCAAAAGCCTTTATTCTTTTTATTTACAAAACATTTAGCTTCAACCTTGACTACAAATTTTCTTGTATATTTTTTTTGGGGGTCTTTATTTCTTGGTTTCAGTTTATCTACAAAGTTCATACTTGGAAGCTAATCTCTGCGCGCAGATAAGTTAATGGTTTGTGTTATTTTGATTCAATTCAAAGGTGTGAAGCTTTAACACAAGACCTGCCAAGAGCAAATCTTTGCACATTGTAAAGTGAAGTTCAACCCGAAAATAAAGGAAACAAAACAATATCATTGTCGAAGTTCAAAGGCCACAGCGAATCATGTGAGACCCAGCTGCGACAATCGATCAATTGATTGTCTTTTGATAAAGCCGTAAATTCGAGTATATACATATATATAGCATTCATTTCTTTCGGCGACAGTTGAATTGAAAAGCGTTCAACACTCATTAATGACGTGCCGAAAGGAAAATAAGAGAGTAGGTGGGGCGGGGCAGGGCCGATCGGTAATTGAATGTCAATCAGTTGCACTTGCAATGAAATGAATAGCTCTCATTTTGTAGTTGCTGTTCCTTTTGTTAATTTTACTTTTAGCCATGTAATGCAATTTGTTGATGTTTACACGTCTTGTGCGTGAAGCTCATTTAAACTTCAATTTTGTTATACAACGAAAGGCGAGGGGAGGTTGAGAAATGTTTATAAAAATAAGCCAAGCGGAAAGGGTTTTTTTTAGATAATAATAGTAATTTTAAAAACGTTTTTAGGCTTCTAAAAAATATTTATAAAGGCTATACAACAATGCACAAATGTTATTATATTTTCAGATAAAAAGATTGTTTATAATTGAGTCATATTTTAGTTATTATAAAGTCTACAAATACCAAAAAATTAATATCAAAATAAATATAAGGCACATTTATCCAAGCTTAAAGGTTTAAAAAATGGCTTGCAGTTTATTCTAAAATAATATTTACATATATTAAGACCAAATATAACTCAGAGCAAATAACCCATAAATAATCTTCTTCATTAATTATCAACTCAAGACACTTAGGGCCTTATTTAGGCTCTCTTATAAAAACCCTAATTTGCAATTAAAAACTTACTTGACATTAATTTTAAACGCCTTAAAACAAGTCAAACAACTTTGACAAAAGCTCACTGAAAAAATAATAATAATTTTACAGAAAATATTACTCTGTCTAAGTCTACACTTGGGCTTCTAATTAATTATAAATCTTCCCCAGAGCGGTGTCATTAAACGTTAAGAAAAAACAACAATAATAAAAAGTGTTCAGCAAAAGTGATTGCAGCTTAACCTTTTTAATGGTCTGTGAAAACTTTAAGATACAAATCTCGTTCCAAGTAAATGTGCCATATCATTCAGCATTTATGGTTTGGTTCGTTTTTATGCTGACCTTTGAACTGGCCACAATCGGCTTTGGCCGCTGATTGGACAACAAATTAAATCGCAAGCCACAGGTAAAAATTTGCGGCCGAATAACTTCCGTGCGACGTAAATAAAAAAAAAAACAAATACAGAGCCAAAATCGCGAACAATAACATTCGGATTACAATATATAATTTCACGAGTCACTCAAGCGATGCATGCAATGCGGTGAATTCTTTAAACGAAAAAAAAAACAAACAATAAAAACGAAAATGAAATTTATATGCATATCTGGTTTTTCATATAACCAAACAGGGCTTTTCAAAAACATTTGATTTTGGTTAAAATTAAAATCAAAATTGTAATTATAAATGTTAAATTTTGAATCTTACTTTGGGGTTACATTTTTGCACTCTCTGTGCAATAACTATTTTAGTATCTTATGGTTTTCACTTTATTAACCTGTCAGCAGCATCAGATCCCCTTCTCCGCCCATATAAAACACTTTTACGACAACAAAACGAGTTTTCTGGTCATAAAGAGTATACATATACAATATACAATATAATAAACACCGAAATGAGCATTATCTAGAATCTCTCACTGGAAAATCACCGAAAAGTTCAAAAGCAACAATAGAAAAAAGTAAACTCTAGCTTGCAATGAATTGTATTATTTAGATTATATTATTTATTATTCCATTTTATCGTTAGCTCGCTAAGTTTATATTCAAATTGAGTTTCCCCCCGACTTTATTAATTGAGCTTGGCATTGTTCGAAGTATTGACTAAGCTTAAATTATTTGATGAATAAATGAAATAAGGTAGAAAGAAGTGAGGAAGAGCTATTCCCTAAGTATGGGTTTCTAGGAAAATATATTGCTTCACTAGGGGAAATTCTAGAAAATATTACAACACATATGTATAGATTTTAAATAATTTGTAATTTTATTTTTCTATAATTAAGCCTTGAAAAAAAGTTTTATTAATTACATTTGTATAAATATATCTCAGTTATCATTAAAAAACATTTAATATACATTAAGGATGTATTCCAAGCTCCATTATAATATAAATTATATTTCATTTATCTCTCAAATCGATTCCCAAAACTTTCCTTCATCTTAAACGTGTGAAAATTCAATAATAAATAAATCTTAATAATCACTTCGTGTATATCTTAATTTGATTTACAATGCTTCAACTTATTTCTCCCAGATTGTAAATGTATATATTTACCCCACCCAGAAAACCAACAGATGCTTATGATATTTGCTGTAGATTTTTGATTTAAACATAAAGTGTAAATTACAATAACCCGCAAATGAAATCGTTCACACGCATCTGGCGATGCGGAGTTTTGCCTTTGTAACTGCCCAGAAAGATCGAAAGATCGATGGCAGGTGTCATTAACCGCAGTCAGGCTTGGGGCTTGCATACATGTATATATGTATGTATATATAATGTATATAATGCCACGTTTGGTTCATGGCAAACTAAAAGTCCCAGACGACAAGTGGCGTGCATTGGCCTCGATTCAGTTTTTTTCAGTTTTTTAGGCTTTGACAGGCATCAGACATCAGCGAGTGGCTTGTATTTCGATCGAGTTGCAATCGAGTTTCTCTTGCCAGCAAATCCCCTCCCCCTTTAAGCTGTTTTTGTTTATTATTTGGCACTTGCAGATTTGTTCTCGAATACTTTTAATACATTTTTTATATTTTTTAGAGCACGCGCTAAGCTTAATGTTGATCTTATAAATTAGTATCTTCAGGGTAATGGCGCTCACAAATATTTTCAAATCGTGTTCGTCGGAGTTCGACTTTCTGGGGTACTAACCATTTTTATATTAATAACGAAATAATGATTTATATTAAATTGGGAAATAAAAAAAGAGATTGGTTTTCATTTATATAAGCTGCTTTTGATTTAGAGAAGGAAAGTTGAGCATTGAAATTAAATAAATAAATTAAATAAATTTCTTTAAAGTAACCTTTAAATTCAGAGAGCATTTCAATATTAATAGTCATAAAAATATATAAAATAAACTGTTTATAAGATCGTATTTTGATTTAATAGTTTTAGAATTCCGGATTCAATTGCACTGAGAAACATAAACGTAGTGATTTTTATGAATGGTTTATAAGAAAACCTTCAGATAATTTATTACAAAATATACTCAAAGGTTCCCATTGGGATCGACGTTATCACCTTGTTGATACACAACCTTTACCGTAATCAATTAAATATCTGATGAGAACGCTCTACGCAGTAGCATTTTTCAAGCTGCACTGAGATAATGACTGCCATTAGTAACAAAGGCTCCCTTAAAGTGTTTACCCCCTTAATTGAAGTTCACGCGAAAAGCCTTGAAAATAAAGCGGAAAAAATATGAGATCAGCTCTGATCTGTTCCCTAGAATTGCACAGATATTCCCATGGCATTAAATTCCTTTTGTTTTTTTCTTTTATGAATGAATGCAATTTATGTAGGCGATCCTCGACTCACTTTAATCGGTTTCCATTCTCATTTTGCAATCTTTTCAGTTCCGCGTTAATACATCTCTGCGGGTTCTCTCTCAGGTGGTCTGAGAAGTGAGTCACAGGTGTGTTTTTGTCTCATAAGTAATTTTTATTTGAATCATGAATGCTTTGCACGTCTCCCCCGTTTAAGACGCTTCCTTAAAATATACTATGTACATATATAAACGCTGATCTATATGGTATCTGAGTGAAATCCCCCTGCCAAGTATTTTGTTTGTCAGACCATTTTAGCTTCAATTTTATCAGTAATCACTTGATTGTTCAGGGCTATATAGCGAGCGAGCACTAAAGATACGTAGGATTGTTTAGTCAGATTGTCCGTCTCAGGGGGACTTTGTCGATAATGCAAGTAGCAGACAGTTGTCATTAACAATTTCGCCATCAGAGAGCTAAATGCAATAATTCGATTTCGAAAATGCCTGTGACGAACTCTTTTTTAGAGCTTATGGTGTTACTATAGTATTTATATATGTAGCATAAGTATCATTATGATATGGACTATTTTTTGTGTGTGTTTACAATACAGCTGATAAGATAAGACAAAAGGAGGTTTCGAAATTTTTATGATAGTAAATGTCTGATCGCTGGGATTTTGGTAATCAATCAAAATTGTGTCGATCGGCATGATAAGCTAAAAGCTATAATGGAGGATTTGCCTACATTTAGGAGTTTGGATCTTGATAGGTTTGTAAATAGGATTGTAATGGAAGTTTAGCAGAAAATGTTTAAACCTAAAAGACACCTCCAGCCTGGCAGCATCAGGGAAATACTGATAAGAAGTTCTTGGCTTAAATTCCGAATAAATTGAGCCTGAAACCTAAAACTTCATCATACCATTTAGTTAATGTTTAAGCTTAAGTTTATTTGTTTGCAATCTGTGACATTGCTAGCACGTGACACATTACTGCCAAAGAAAGAATTCAATTGAATCAGCGACTTAAAAAATATATTCCAAGAATTGTAACTTAATGAGTCATCCCGTTGTCATATGTATCCCATTCGCATCCCCAAAAGATTTATTTGATTGTAAATTGTTTATTTTTTATTTCTGCTTTGAGACGAGTGATGAAGTGTTCAATTGTCTGCGTTTGGAAAAATCCCGTCTTTCATAATTGTTTGTTTATGAGCAAACATTTTATGGATATGAGACGACACATGACAAGGCGAGACAAATCAAAGCGAAAATAGATCGCAAATATTGAAATTAAATTTAGCATTAGGTTTGTAATGAAAGCGTTCGCCACACACATTGCACACATTTGTTTTTATTTTTTTGTATATAGATACATTACATATGGGAGTGTCTGTTTGTATTTCGCAGAATTCGAGAAAATCCCGGGATGGACCAAAAACCGGAATCTCCTGGCAAGGCATTAAACGGTTTTTTTTTCAGATCCAAAGAGAGATGAGTGAGAGCCGGGAGTGCAATAAACTGCAAGCAACATAAATTCTTATGCTAAAAAATGGCCTTCGCCTTTATATAGTTGTTCTTGGAAAATCACGCGGCTCTGCCTCAGGGTCAACAACGTGTTGCTCAGTTTATTATTGGTTTATTTTTTATTTAATTTTTGTTTTATTTATGCCTGTATTGGTTTATTCAAGTGCGTTTTTAATTACAGGTTCTGGGCAACGCACAAATATTTGTTTTATTTTGATTTATTTGCACTCACTTCACAGTAATATTTTTGGAGCAGCTTGTTTCCAAGGTTAATATTGATTTTTATTTAAACTTTAATTCTTTTATTAATTAGAATCGATGCTTAAACTGCGTCACAGCAAAACAATAATTTCGCGTGATCACACGCTTCGAAAAAGCGAAACTGCCACAAACCGAGTAAACCTCTGCCGATCCGGAGCATGGGTCTGACGGGTTAAACAATCGTCGGCTGACTGAAAAGCGAATAAACCGGAGACGACAACTACTCCAGGCCCCAACAACGCTGGGGAGCCCCAAGAGCGCCCCGCAAATCCGATGGAGCATGAGCATAAAGCCCTCGGTTTGGGGTTCGGAAGTAATTCGCTTCGTTCGCGTGACGGCTCTCATACAAAACAAGATCCCTCGCAAAGGCATTTTTTCAATACTGTGTTTTTTTTTTTTTAATTTTATAATGAATTGAAATTTTTGCTTAAATTTATTGTTAAATTAAATAAACTTAAACTTAGGAATAATACGCGAATTTTTAAAATTTTTTCATTGGCCTGAGTAATCCGATAATTTTAATATTTTTTTAAAAGTCACATCACTGCAACGCAGTAAACTGAAATTCAAATTAAATAAAATAAATATTTTAAAAACTATCCTTTTGTGCCACCATTTATCGCAATCGAGGAAGAGTGCCTTCTCCAAAGCGCTCCGCCTTATCGATTGCCCGATACCGATATCGATATCCATGTCATCGATGCTGTCCCACTTTTCTGGATTTTGTTAGAAAAAAAAAACCAAGAAAAAAATATTTTGCAAAAGCAACTAAAGGACCTGGAAAAGGCAAATAAACGAAGTAAGCGACTATTTCTATGCAACACAAAGGGACGACGACGGCGAGAGGAGCAGTCGCAGTGTAAACAAATGTGCGCAAAATGAAAGTGACAATCAAGTCATGGACGGGAGTTGCAACTTGGCGTTGGATAGCGAATGACGAGAACTGCGGAATTTGTCGCATGTCCTTCGAGAGCACCTGCCCGGAGTGCGCGCTGCCCGGTGACGACTGCCCGCTGGTGTGGGGTGTCTGCTCCCATTGCTTCCACATGCACTGCATCGTCAAGTGGCTGAACCTGCAACCGTTGAACAAACAGTGTCCCATGTGCCGCCAGAGCTGGAAGTTCAACATACATTAAACATCAACCAACCAACGTCCTAGCATAATCGTTAAATACAGCAGCAGTAGCAGCAGAAACCAAGTAAACATTGTCCAGTCGTCGCGAATGAGAATGGAGAACAGCGATACCCAGCCGCATCTGCCGGCGGGTCTGCCCCCACTGCCAAAAAGCCTAAGCGCCGCTGCCGCTGCCTCCTCGGTTGCGCCACCGCCTGTGGCTCCACTGATTATGCCCCGCACTGCCTCGCCGGCGTCCGTCAGTGTGGCCGCTCTGACCGCAGCTGCCGGTGAACTCTATCTGGGCCCCTCCACCTCATCCCAGGCGGCCAGGAATCGCAGCTACAATGGACACGGCCACAGCCAGCGTCACGGCAGTCTGTCGTCCACGCAGGAGTCGCTCAGCGACAGGGAGTCTGTGCACAGTCGTGCCTCATCCACACACAGCGCGGGAGCCGGCCATACGCCCACCAATAGCTCGAGCAGCACCGGCGCCACCTCATCGACCATCGACAACCAGTTGGCCATCTTGCGGCGGGAGATGTACGGCCTAAGGCAGTTAGATCTGTCGCTGTTGTCGCAGCTGTGGGCGTTAAATGAGTCAATACAGGGATTCCGTGTTTTCCTGCAGGAGCAGGATGCCATGTCGCCGCCTTCGAGGTCACGTACGCCATCGGATGCTAATTCATTGTCCTCCGACGAAGAGGACGATGGATCCTATGCGCCAGTGGCATTGCCCAAGATGACGGATGCCTCAGGAGGAGGAGGTGGAAGCGTGGGTGTGGTAAATTCTAGAGCCATGGCCTCGCCGGCAGCCAGCGGCGGGCTGCCCACTAAATTAGCCACAGGATCGACCACATCTCATGCCTCAACTAGCTCCGCTTCGGGGGCTTCCGGTTCCTCCTCGGCTGCCTCGTCTATGGGCAAACACCAGCAACTGCAACAGCAGCAGCAACTGCAACAACAGCAGCAGCAGCAGTCGGCATCTCACTATCATCAGAGGCCGGCGCCCCCACCCGCACCACCAGCCCAGCACAAGGCGCATCCGCAACTGCCGAGGATACTGCAGCAGCGCATGAGACAGGCACCACCACCGCCGCCTCCCACACGGCCCAAGGGGGGCAGCACTGGTGGCGGCGGCGGAGGCGGAGCAAGCACCAGTAGCAGCAACCATAGCATCAGTAGCAGTGTAACGCAGTCTCATCAGCACCAGCAACAACAACATCCCCATCCGCATGCCCACCATTCGCGACCCGTATGACAAAACCCGTTCTTGGACTAAGTCAAGGTCCAAGAACATAAAGCAGCCGCTGCCAACACTTCGGAAAGGGTCAATTAGACGACATTTCTCCAAGAGTCAATTTAAATTCAAGTGCAGAAGGATCCACACACATACACAATCCACAAACTCTCATCTCGAAAAGCTTGCCATGCTACTCCATTATGTTCTTGAGATATCCAAAAACAAAAAAAAAAACAAAAAAAAAAACTACACGAAACATATGAAGAAACACACAAAACTCTGTTTATAAATGTTTTTCGCGAAATGAAACGATGAAAATGTCTTTAGAGTGTAAGCGAACCCACTCACTTTTCACGTTTAATATTAAATGATAAACGCATGATGAAATTTGTATTCAATAATAATCGCTAAGTAGTAAAGGATAAGATCCTTATTATGCATCGTATTATGTATTACTCAAATTGTATAAACGTATATTTAAAATTGAAAACTTCAAATGCTTGAGATTCCGCATCGAGTACATATGTAGCTCTAGTTCCATTAATTGCGTTGACTCTCTGATTTGATTTGTTAGAATGCCAATACACACTATCCAACGAAGAAAACAACTAAACCACGTAGCACTAACCAAAACTAAACTCTTGGCCTAAACATATTATGGATGATATATCTGGTTTGATTTTATAGCCCCTGTTAAGCGAGAGATAAAATGGAAAAGCATATTATTATTATAGGAACATTTATCTGTATCTCAAAGAAAAACACTAGCTGATCTTACTGTTAGTCCAATAATCCTATCATTAACACTCCTACATCTCTAGGCCTATATATGTAAAGCTCAAGTATTGGAGCAATTCCCCCGAGCAATTGTACATATAATGCGTGGCAGAGCTGTAAGTCGGCGGAACAGGCCAATTGACTCATTATTGGATTATAATTAAATACATCATTGAAATGGATAAACCTATGTCCTCCATCTTATAGCCTTGGAACGTATTATATATAATATTTATATACTAAACAACATATACAATTTTACCACATATATAAAGAAATGTTTAACAAAACGATAATTGAACGATACGCTGAGTAAATGCCATCGAGTATTTCCCCATATCACACGCAAAGTACGGGAGGAGATTGCGAAATGAAACAGGATTTACATATATTACCTAATCAAAAACAAAACCCAAAAAAAGATAAATAAAATAATTTCCAAATATTTATTGTTAGTCCTTAGAATGTTTTCTTTTTTCCTAATGTATTATTCTTCCCTCCAAATTTAAACAACTAAAATTATTGTATCTGAAATCCACACAACGTTCGCATTTCACAAAATCCTTATTTTGTATTCTAAAAACAAGACTAAAAATCAAAATCTGTTGAATTTGATATCAACAACAAACCAGTTCTCTGAAACATCGATATAAGAACAATATATACAGCACAAGCGCCCAAAAAATAAAGGCTTTGAATGACTTGCCTTGAAATATGTCAGATATGGCAAATATAAAATTGGCAATTAAATTTAAAGTGAGAAAAAAAGTTCTGTCACTTTTATTTTAATTAAGTTCCTTCATAACATTTAATTGTGATTTAATTCCTTAAAAATACACCATAAAATCATATTGTAAGCTTTATTTTGTTTTAAAATCACCCATATTCCTACCAAGTTATTCAAAGCCTTGGCAACCAGCTCGTAAACTGATCAAATATTTTCGATTTGAGATGAACTTTTGAAAGCTTTTGCTGTGTACAAAAAATAAAAGCAAGCAAAATATCGAAAATTTACACTGACCGAAAAAAAAACAATGTATACAACTTTTGTGTGGGATTGTTCAATTGTAACACAGTTTAATTCGAAATTGAGATAGAAATACAATTAATGAACAAAATAATTTATACATTTATCGGTTTTGATGGAAAATGATAATGGATTAAATCGTTATAAAAGCATGTATTATGTAATGGCAAATTAATTAATGAAACGAAAGAAGGCGATAGCGGTACGAATGAATCGATACAATAAATATCAATTTAAATATCACTTCGCAAATATGAATTATTTACAACAGTTTCAGAAGTCGTTTATTCCTGGTCCTTTTTGATGTCACATTAAATATAATTTATTTGGGGTCTCTGCTGAACCCCACGTCTGAAAAGTTAAGGCCTAAGTGCTAAAAGTTCCGCAGCAGTCCGAGGGGATTTCTGAAAGGAAATAGTATGTTGTAATATGTAAAACTTAGAAGCTCTTAATTTCATTATCAAACGTTTTGATATACTCACTGTCCGTGGGTCCCCAACCAAGTGGTATTCCTAGCCGACTATTCTCCTGCTTGAGCCACTGATAGAGCGGATCAAAGTACTCCAGAAGAGCGGCTGCATCCATTTCCGTTTCGCCAGTGAACTCCTGCAGAACCTCCTTCCAGTGACGGGAGCTGCCCTTCGAGAGGAACTCGTGTAGGGCTCGCCCGGCCGCTTTGCTGTTATATATGTCGCAGTTATCCAATGTCAACTGGCTGTTATTAGGTTCATATTGACCGGCTAGGCGGCACAGAGCCTTGTGGAACTGAAACTGGAAGATGTGGGCGGCGAAGTAGCGCAGATACTCCACATCAGCGTCAATATGGTACTTGGCTGGCGGATCAAAGTCCTTCTCAGTGCGGGAAACTGGCGGCTCCACGCCTCCGAACTCGGAACGCATCTGCCAGAAGCCGCAGTTCCATTGAGATTCTTCCAGTTCGTTGCGGAACACTGCATAGCGATACTTATCCACGGCATAGCCAAAGGGCAGAAATACAATCTTGGAGATGGCCTGCTTGAAGAGCTGGTTAATGCGACTCTTCTCGTCCAGCTTGGCATTATCTATCAGTCCAATGGTCTTCAAATGCTTGGCAGACATCACCGACAGGGCTATAACATCGCCCACAGCTTCATGGAAGCCAGGATTGGGTGCGCCTCGGAAGACAGCCGGCTGCTGTTCGTACTGCAGATAGTACTGGATATGTCCCAGCTCATGGTGCACCACATAGAAGTAGTGATTGTCCACCTCCGTACACATCTTGATCCTTACATCGCTGTCCTGATAAAAGTCCCAGGCAGACGCATGGCACACCACCTGACGATCCTCGGGCCGGGTAAGAACACTCAGATTCCAGAAGGTTGGAGGCAGGGCACGCAACCCAAGCGACTGGAAGAACTGATCTCCCAGCTCGAAGAGCTTTTGTACTGTATATCCCTGACGCTCCATCTCAGTCTTTACGTCCACGAATGGCTTCTCCGGGAAGGGTGTGAACAAGTCGATGACATCTGTCCAAGACTGGCCCCACATGTTACCCAACAGGCTAATGGGTATGTTTCCGTCCGCCTTCATTACATCCGGGCCGTAGTGCTGGCGCAGGCGATACCGCACATATCCATGGATCTGGCGGTAGAAAGGCAGCAGTTGCTTGAATGTGGCATCCAGTTGTCGTTCGAAGTCGGCATCCTCGTAAAACTGTACCCAATAATCGGCATACGAACGATGATCTATAATGATTGCAAAAAATAGGAATTTTAGTATGAATATAATACATTTTTTATATTTTTAAGGCGTATTTTAATCTATATTAAATTTGAATTTATATAAAATAGGTTATTTAGGGTTTTGAGGTTTAAAAAAAAAATAGTTTGGGGAGTATTACTAATTTTAAATACGTCTTAAATCCAAACCTTATTTTTTAAACAAAAATAATAAAATGTGAACTATTAAATAATAATATTGTATAAAAATATTTACATCATTCAATTGATAATTATATATTTTTAGAATCAAATGAGGTTTTATAAGATAAGCTTAGAAACTGAGAAAAATACTTCACTGATTCTTAAAGATTTTACTTATGAACTTTTAAAGAAGAATTAGGCATTAAATAGCTCGGGTTACTTTTAAAATTAATACATTAATTAATAAATTAATAAATTTTAAATTTATTTATATTTAATCCAATTTCCCTAAGAAAAAACTCCACCTTAAAGTGACTCTAGTTGCCCTTATGTACTTCCTATCTCTCTATTCCAAAGATGGGCACCCTTTACGACATATGAAGAACTTTAGCACTGATGACCCAATTGGCTTACATTTTCTCCCTGTGCAGGCCAGACGTTTTCCCCCGTTCCCCGTTCTAAAGGTCAGACAGTGGGGTTATCGGATTACCACTCACCGTTCAAATGGGCCGCCTTGCGCGTCAACCGCACGTACTCAGCAAAATGGTCCCGCATGGGAGTTCCCGCCTTGTCGTACCACTCCCGCCAGTACCAGGCCAGCTCGGCCGGGTCCCGGCTATTGGACAGTCGCTCCTGGATGCACGGCTCCAAGGTGCAAGAGCAGTCACTTTGATTTGCATATTTACAGACCGTAGTGGTGGCATAGTTTGACTGCATCGAACTGATGGCATTCTGCAGGGCAAGGTAATCGTCCGGATTAAGAGCAGAGGCGCCCAGCTTAGAGAGATGCGTGGCCTGGCGTCGGATATTGGCATCCTCGGACTCTATGTAATCAGAAGCTTTGATCCGCTGGGCAAGGCGTTTGTTGAGCTCAGCATTGCGGGCATACACCTCGATCATGGACTGGCGATTTTCCTCTGTGACATTGGTGTTGTAAGTGTAGCCGGAAAGGAACTCCTCGTGATAGCGCTTCCTCAATTGTTCATTCTCCAGCTCGAAGAATCGGCGGGCCTCCAGTACCGAAGCCGAACAGCTATTTCCCATGGAGAGTCCGTGGGGCAGCTGGGGACAATTATTTAAATTTAGAAAAATGTAGATGCTAAATCGAGTTCCCTGTAGAATCGGCAGTCGATACTTACCCACAGCATCAGCAGTAGCCACAGGGCTAGGAACCTTTCGTTATCTAGCATTCCCATTCTTCGACTGCTTTCAGAACTCCTGCTCCTCCGAATTTTCGGACTCGATTCCAGCTGCTTTTATCAGCCTGCCGCCTGCTTCTGCTTTTTACTTTGAATTCAAATTATTTGAAAGCACTAAACTCAGAGGCACAGCTTGCTTTGTCTTCTCGTAGTCGAGCACAACTATTTCCAGATTCTGTAGGGAACTGCTTTTATATAGTCACCACACATAAACAATGCCCACAGTGCTGTCTGAACACAAAGAAAAAAAGGCCAGAGGTGGCTTTAACATATGAAATAATATAAATTAAATTATATAATAAATGTAATCAAAATATTAAATTGAAAATGTTCTGATTCTTGAATCACTAAAATATTTAAAGTATGAAGCTTTGTTAAGTGTAACTCCTATTTAAGACTTAATACGTACAAGGAAAAATTATTCATAAATATCTAGGAATTTTTTTACCTAAAAAAACCATAGAAGAGATATCTAATTTAAATTTTTAATATTAAAATATATATTCCAAATCGGTGAGACAACTTGCCCCTATATGTATATCCATTATAGCCAAGTCCACAGCACTATTCATATCGATACCATTTGGTTACTGCTTGCAGGTCTCGCATTCTCTTCTCCCAATCAAAGGTGTGTGCGTTTGGCAAAGTCTTACACCTGCCCGTCAATCTACCTGGCTCAGTCTAAAATTTTGTTTATTTTTTTCTCTCTGCCTGCTTGGCTCAAATGACACTCAGCTGCTGTGACCGGTGCCGGTGGTGGTTAACAAAAAAGAATTGATAACCTCTACCTGTCTGAAATGGGAAAAATGATGTGGAATGCTAAGAGCAGCCAGATTTATGGAGGTCTAATATATATATATTTTTTGTCTAGAAAGAATATTTTAAAATGCTGATAGTTTTTCCCAAGTTTAGAACTCAACTCTGTCAAAATACAAAACATATTAATACCCATTTCAAGGATAATTACCTGATAAAGCAATGAGAAATTCCTTATATTTTGTAATTGTTTTTATTGGGTTAATATATGGGAAAATCGGGGTCCACCTTCCTCGTCCAGGCGTGCAGTCCGCCTATCAGGTCCCGGATGGAATGCATGGGAAACCGACTGCGCACATGCTGAACTGCTATCTGGGAATCGTTGCCCCGCCTACACAGCAAAATAATGGGCAGCTCCTTGTCCTCCAGTTGGCTGCCAAACCGCTTTATGTAGCTATCGTCAAGGATTTCAGCCAGAGGCACGTTCACGGCCCCAGGCAGCTGACAGATTTCGAATTCAGCCGTCGGTCGGACATCGATCAAGAGATGGGGTTGTGTCTGCAGCTTTTCGTGGTACTCCTTGACTTTTAGACGATCCTCTTTAGACAGCAAATTTTGCTCGGCATCCTTATCGTTTGCTCGCATTCCGCAGAACATTTCGTAGTCAATCAACTGCGTGATCAGTGGCTGTGCGGAACAGACGTGACAGTTGGGCCGCTTGTTGCGGATGCGAATGTTGCGAAACAGGCATGTGGTGCCATCGAAGATCAGAAGTCGACCGGCAAGGACATCGCCCAGGCCCACAATCACCTTGATAGCCTCCAGGGCCTGCATGGCTCCTATGGTTCCAGTTACAGCACCTAGGACTCCGCCATCGCCGCAATTGGTGACTGATTCCTTTGGAGGCGGCACTGGATAGAGGCATCGGTAACAGGGACCATTCCCATAATTGTATACAGTCAGTTGTCCATCCATCTTAAGGGCACTGCCGGAGACGAGAGGTTTCCGTAGCATTACGCAGGCGTCGCTAAGGAGATAACGTGTGGCTACGTTGTCACTGCAGTCCAGGACCACGTCGTAGGGTTGAATGATGTTAAGGGCATTGAATCTGTTCAGTAGCCTTACATGACTCTCGATTTCACAGTGCGGGTTCAACTCCAGCAGAGCAAACCTAGCAGAATCCGTCTTGGTCCAGCCGATTCGCGTCTCTGAGTGCAAGATCTGCCGGTGGAAGTTGCTTCGCTCCACATGGTCGTAGTCCACGAGCCCCAGGCGACCGCATCCGGCTGTCGCTAGATATTGGGCTGCCGGACAGCCCAATCCGCCCATGCCCACAATCAGCACGGAGCTGTTTTTCAGCTTCAATTGTCCCTGAACCCCGAAATCGGGCAGGATCAGCTGCCGGCTGTATCGGGCTATGTCATCGTTGGTCAACTTGGTGTGCGGTGTCCTGGTTGGCGACTCTGGAGCGCCCTCATCGCCCCGATCTTCGCCTCGGGCAGCTGCAGCGGACACTATCTCCTCCAGATAACGCAGACTCTGCTCCTTGCTGTAGAGCGTCGCCCGCAATTCAGCGATCTCCCGCTTAAGTTTGGTCCTCTCTTCCTCAACACCCAATTCGATCATTGCACAGTTTGAACGTCGAAAGATTAATCCACAAAGTGCGATCTAAATTAATTTATCTTGCGAGTGTCAGCTGTTCGGTAGGCGGTGTTTTGAAGATGCATCGAGTCGATAGCGATTGTTTATCGGTATATCAAAATTCGTAATCCAGAATTTGCTTTCCTCTAATGTTAATTTAAAAAAAAAACAGCAAAATGAAGAATTATTTAAAATAATAACATTTTTTGCGGCATAGGAACACTAAAAGGCATTAAAAACTAGACATATTTTTCATCCCACTGTCTACTATCGATCTATCGATGACTTTGTCCATCGGTTCCGGCATCTGGACTGTGTTTACAATTATCTAATAGTAAAAATTAAGAATTAAAAACCATGTCCTGGCTGACTAGTGCGATCCAAAAACTCGGCAGAGTCTCTCTCCTGACCCTGGGGAGCAAGACACTGGCGCCGGTTGCCTCGACGTCCACAACCGTGCGACACTTGTCCCATGCCGAGCGACGAGCACGCGGTCCCACTGTGCGCCGCTATGGATACAAGGACAAGATCTTTAAGAGCGGCCTGCTACCTCATGTGGACAACGGCCAGAAGCTGCCCATGCCCGTCTACCGCCCCAAGAATGCCTGGTCGCAGAAGCGTGCTCTTTTCGGCCAGAACGACTACATTGACATCCTGGGCAATGACCGCCTGCATCCAGTGAAGGTGCTTTACTCTCTGCCATCATGGCTGCGCGGCGTCTCCGGCAACGAATACCAGGTCCTGCTTCGCAAGCGCCGACTTTTGGAGAAGTCCAAGTACCCTATAGCTCGACCCACCAAGTGGAGGGAAATGGAGAAGCGTATCCTCTACCTGTACAGATTCCTGAATCGCAAGACCAAGACTGGTTATTCCAATCAGTAATTCAAACATCCATTAAGATCAAATAAAGTTTTTGTTTTAATCTGATATCGTTTAAAGTGTACTTAATGTAAGAGTATGCCCTGCTGCTCCGCCGCCTGCTTCTTCAAAAAATGTAACCGCGGAGCAGAGTTTGCATCTGTACAAGGTTCCTGCATCCAGTCTGGTTTTGTTCGCGAATGCCTTATTTCAATACTATTCTCGCCTCCACGCCGTCTATCCAAATCTTTTGGCCTTTGAACAGACAGAACTCGCGTTTAACGTGAGCGAAGAGCAGATCGGTGATGAGGAATATCTGTCCCGTTGAAAAGGCAAGCGTGGCCCCAAAATAAAAGTTTGCATTTGCAGAGCCAGCGTATATCCATAAATGCCACAGAGCTCCCATCATTGACAGCGTAACCAGGAAGAATGTGAAGACCACAAAGCCATGCGCCATGACTAAAGTGCATCATAAATTAGTACGGCTTTTTGGAGTGAAAAAATCACATTACTCACATTTCCAGCAACGCTTCCATAGCGGCAGCAATGCCAAATAAAAGCCCACATCGCCTAAGCTGGGATATGCTCGAAACACGGCCATGAGGGCCACCAAGACGGTGGCCAACAGAAGTGGTTCCTTGCGCAACTTAATACTTAGCGGAAGCAGGTACAATACCGTGGCATTCAGTTGGAATGTGATCAGGAACATGGTTCGGAAGTGCTCGAACATTTCCGTAAAGAAATACCAGAACAATCCGATATTGGGCTGCAGGTCACGGAAATGGAAGCTGTAAAATATAGAACAATTTAAGTTTGTTATTATCTTTTAACATTCTTAACAGATTTATTTAGATTATGGTGTTATTATTACTCACATGAATCCCAAGGTACCGTCCAAAAAGTTCCAGCTATTCAGCACAAAAAAGTTGGCAAAAGCCACACCCACACAGCTGGCGATGAAGAGCAGCGTTATGACTAGACCCCTCCGGATGGATTGTCGTGAAAAGACCAGAAGCAGTGGAGCTATCAGCACGATGGGGTAGAAACTGCGGACGGTTTCAAAGGCCAGAACCAAAAGGCAGGGAAGCAGCAGACCTTTCACCAGGCAGTACAGAAATGAGGCCAGGAACAAATTACTGATCACCGTGGAAGTCATGCCGATACAGTTCATCACAGTCAGAGGATTGAACAGATACGCCACGATCACCAGCTCGGGAATGTCGTATTTGTCCAAGTCGTTGAACTGCAGCTCCACAGTGTCCTTCGCATAATACTTTTGCTCCGTTGTCTGCTTTTCCTGCTTTTGCCGGACAAAGCGTCGACTCATCAGATAGAGAAGGGCGGCGGTAAAGACGTCCAAGATTATGTAGAATGCCGGCAAAAAATGCGGGTACTTTTGGAATAAGCCGGAGAGAGCGCTAAGGATCAGAGGAGTCTCGTGGACCAGATCGCCTTGGTATGGATCAATACCGCTCTGCAGCAGGAAGATGCCCTCTTGCACTGCAAGGATACAGCATACATGAACACTTGGGGTCATTAGCCGTCTGTTTGTTTACTCACTGCGTTTGTGTGAATTCAAAGGCGTCGCGAACTCCACTCGGTTGCCAATCATAGCAGCCAGCGGCGTGCGGCTGAAATAGAAGCGCACCACGCCGCCCAGGAGAAGCAGTTTGAAGAATTTTGCGTCCATGTTCTAATTGGAGACGCCGGACATACTCTATGTAAGGATCTACGGACACCGCCTGGAAATTGCAACGAAGCCGCCTACAGCTGTGCCTAGTGATGGCAGTAGCTATCGATAGGTTGTCGATTATCTACGCGGCGCAACGCATGAGAGTCCGAACCGCTGTTGTTTGCCGTTTTACTTCTTTTTTATAAATTAAAAACACGATATAGTTTTAAAAATGATTGGAAGCAAGAAAAAAACGAAAAAGGCGAATGTCTTCAAAGAAATAGCGGACAATTTCGAGCAGCTCACCAGCAATCCAGAGCGTTTCCTCAAGTTTGTTTGCCAACCAGCCGTGCACGTGTTTTACTTTTCTAAACAACTTTTATTGCAGGCCACAACCAGACCAAATAGAAGCTATCGAGCAACTCATCCAGCAGACTTACAGCGTAAGCATCAGCGGCGATGTGGCGAACAATAAGGATATACTGCCGGAGCTGGTTCTGGAGCAGATGGACGAGGAGCAAATTTGGCAGCAGCTAGAGATACGAAACGAGTTCGTGTTGGAGCAGCTGCTGGAGAGCACAGCCAAGTTGACGGCCATGCGAGAGCAGCATCTGGGCATTGAACTGGATGAAGGTGAGGAAGAAGAGGCCGAGGAGGAGCTGGAGGATGAGGAAGATTCTGGCGAAGAGGAACAGGAGCAAGAGTCGGATCTTAGCGATGATGAGAATGAGAAGCCTGCGAAACAGAAAGCCATTGTACCGGCACGCAAACACAGCAAGCGGGGGCGCAGCTCAATAGTGGACGACACCTTCTTCAAGTTAGAGGAGATGAATGAGTTTCTCGAGCAGGAAGATGCTAAAGAAATGCGCCGACTGGACAGCAAGCGGCGAGGGAATCAAATGGATGAGACCATCGATCATTTTTCGGAGAATTTCGGTCTTGAGGACAGCGAGGATGGAAATGTCAACTATGCAGATTTCTTCGATATGGACGAGGAACTTGAGCAGCAGGCAAGAAACCAAGGCAAGGGCAAGCAAAAGGATTTCTTTAACGAAAATGATAGTGAAGATGAACAGGATGAGGACGAAAACGAAGACGAAGATGGGGACAATGCAGAGCTCGATGCGGAAGGCGAGCCAGGCGAGGGACAAGAGGTGGCCAGTGAAATAGATGAATCGGAGTTTGTGTCAAAAAGTGGGATCGAACCAGCCAGCGACAGCGATTCAGGTTCAGACTCTGAGAAGCAAGAACATGATGAAGGCGAAGACCAAGAACCGGTCGTACCGCCCTCAAAATCCTCCAATGAGCTGAGAGAGGCGCGTTTGTTCCAACGCATCCGCGATTACGAGGACGTCGTTCTGGGCGAGAAGCCCTGGCAGCTGAAGGGCGAGGTGAAGGCGGCCAATCGCCCTCAAAACTCGCTGCTGGAAGAAATCCTTGACTTTGACTCGACAACCCGACCCACACAACCGATTACAGAGGAGGATAATCGATCCATCGAGGACATTATAAAGCAGCGGATACGGGACAAGGCCTGGGACGATGTGGAGCGCACAGTACGCCCTGTAAACACGCCACAGGAGTACCGCAAGCAGCTGGTTCTCGACCAGGAGAAGTCCAAACAATCACTGTCCCAGATCTATGAGGCGCAGTATCAGCGCGAGCTGGATAAGCTTGATCCCAATCGCGATGCCGACGACAAGTCGGGTCCAGAGCCAAAGGAACATCAAGAAATCAAGCGAGCCATGCGTTCGCTTTTCCTCAAGCTAGACGCCCTTTCCAACTTCCACTTCACACCAAAGCCGGTGGCGCCTGAGGCCAGGATAGTAACCAATACGCCGGCAGTGCACATGGAAGAGGTAGCCCCGGTGGCGGTAAGCGATGCCAAGCTTCTGGCACCCGAGGAAGTGTTCCGCGGTCCCAAGCATGCGCCTCTGGGCAAGGCGGAACGCGACCGAACGGACAAGAACCGTGAACGCCGGAAGAAGAAACAGAAGCAGCGAGCCATCAATACGGCTTTGGAGCAACGTGATCTACAGCGCGCCAAGGAGGGCAAGGCGCCAACGAAGAGGGAGGCCGATGCCAAGCTGCTGAAGAGCATCACCAAGAATCGCAATGTTGAAAAGGTAAGGAATAATAATAATGTAAAAGAGAATTTGAGGTTTAACAATATGCAATTTTGCAGATCAACACGAGCAGTAATGACCAGGGTGCTCTGAAGTCCTCCAAGTCCTTCTTCAACAAGCTGCAGGATACAACAGCGGCGACAGCAAGCAACAAGCGACCCAAGAAGGATCCATCTAAGGCGAATGCAAAGAAGCTCAAGCTTTAATTGTACAAATTAAGGCTCCTTCTCCCTATGCTAATTGCCTTTTGCCTAGCCAAGTTTACGCCTCGCCAGTCACGTTCTTGAAAACAGTCTCAGGCACACACACTCGCCCACAAAGGATTTCTGGTTAAAGGAGAGCTCTGGTGGCTCCAATTTGGTGCACCATGGGAGCTGGCATGCGCCGGCAGTTCGAGGATTCCCTGTGCGAGTGGCCTGGGAGTGTGTGTGTGTATGTGTGGGCGGGCGGATTGTGCGAGTCTGAGTCAAGGACATTTGGCGGTGGCCTGGCGGGGCGATTAGGCACACGTGTAATGTGAAAGATGTGACTATTTTTAGAATTATTTTACTTAAAATAAACTGTTTGCTATGTAAATAGAAACGAAATAAAAGGAAGTTGTAAGTAAGTCGCACAAATGTGGGCAAATATGTGAAATTTAAGACTTTTGCGAGTTTTAAGGTGTTTATGTATACCTATATATATACGGGAAGGGCAGGAAATAAATTATAAATTATAAATATAAATAAGTTCTGTAATAAACAAATATTTTCTTGATTTTTATTTATAGAATTATTAATTATGAAATTGGTACTATTTTATTTAAAGAACAAAATGAAATATTAGTATACATATATGATAAAATACATGAAATTGTTTAAAAATATAATAATATGTTTATTATATGTTTGTTGCTATATTTGTTTCTTGTAATTTTTTCTAAACTTAAATTCTGACGGCTTGTAGATTTTATTGCTAAACTATATAGATAAATTATAAATTATTTTTAACCAGTATGAATATTAAATAATAATATGTAGTAATATTTAGTAATAAATGATAAAATAAGTAAAAATATTTCTTTTATCATCTATTACTAAATATTATTTTACGGGGTAGAAATAATTATAAAAATGTATTATAAAAATAATTATAAATTATTCTGACCAGCATGATAACATTTCATAATAGATAATAAAAGAACAATGTATAATTAATTAATTTAATTAAAATATTTCTGATCCGCTTTTCTTCCTAGTTTTCCACCACGGAGCAAAATGCACTAATTGCCGCCAAGAGTTCTGTGCCGGCTGTTTAGGTATTTTTTAGTACATTTTTTTCAACTTGCACGTGTAGAGTTTACTACGGCGTGTGTTGCATTTAAAATTTAATTTTATCTCCAAAAGAAAACACACAGTTGCCGAATTCAAGATGGTAAAAGTGCAGAAACCACAGCCAAAGTCGCTCACCAAAAGCAGCAGCATCGGGGGAGTGACCAAGAAGAAGGGCAAGCAGGAGAAGGCCAAGAAACTGCCCGAAGAAGCCGTCGTCGCGGTCGCCGCCAGCGCGAAAAAGTTAAAGAATGCTGGCCCCAAGCCAGTCGAGGCGAAGGCCAAGAAGGAGCAGAAGAAGCCAGCAGCAAAACCAGATGCAGAGAAGAACCAGCAAAACAAGGCGGCCAAGAGGCCGTTGATCCTAGCGCCGGCACAGTCTCCCTCTCCTGCTCCTGCAGTGACCAAAAAGTCGAAAGTAAAGGCTGCAGTTCCCGAAAAGACAGAGGCTGTCAAGAGGGCCCTAATCCTGGCTCCTCCAGAGTCGCCAGTAGTGCCCAAAAAACAAGGCAAGTCCAAGGCGGCTGCTCCTGCTGCTGATAAAAAAGAAAAATCGGCCAAAAAGGTCGTTGAAACCGAGGCTCCTCCAGCAAAGAAGTCTGCTCCAGCTAAAAAATCAGTTGCAGTTGCTCCTCCCGCATCTAAGAAGTCGGCTGCAGTACCTGCTCCAGCTAAGAAATCGACTGCAGTAGCTTCTCCAGCTAAGAAGTCAGCTGCTGCAGCTGCTCCAGCGAAGAAGTCGGCCGCAGCCAAGAAGCCAGCTGCTACTGAAGCACCCAAGAAGTCCCAGAAACCAGCTGTTGTTGAAGCGGCCAAGAAGTCCCAGCAGCCAGCCAAGCCTGCTGCTTCTCTCCAAAAGAAGGCAAAGTCGGTGCCGAAGATATCAAAGCCCGCCAAGGCGCCCAAAGGAAAGAGGGGCATCAACAAGAAGAACGCAGCCGCCAAGGGCAAGACAGCCCGCAAGGAGCCTATTAAGACCAAGAAGCCTGTCGAATTGACCTTCGAACTGAAGTCCTTTGACGAGGACAGGTACAAGGAGATCGTTAGCGAGGCCAATGTAACGAAAATCAGTGAGGCGCTGAAGACACTTGTGGAAGGCGAAGTGGCCAAGAAAAAGGCCACCTCGATTTTCTCCGACTACCGCTACATGCTGCAGGTGGCCAGCTATAAGATCGCCAGCTGTCCCAAGCGCGTAGCCAAGCTGGCATTGAAGCATTCGCTGGTTAGCAGCGATGACGACGTGGCCATCATTGTACCGGATTTGCAGCGAGGTGCCAAGTTTGACTCTGAGCCAACTAAGCAGCACTACGAGGACCTGTTCCGTGAGGCCGGAGTGGAGCAGCGCCTTACCATTGTGCCATTCAATCAGCTGCGCAACGATATGGGCACCTTTGAGGCCAAGCGCAAGTTCCTGAACAGTTACGACTACCTGCTATGCGATGGTCGCCTCTCTGGTCAGGCCACTGCCTTTTTGGGCAAGGTAAGATCTCTGCCTGTACTTTAGGGTAATTCCCTGTATTCTAAGAACTCGCTATTGAGCTCATAAATAATCCTCGACAAGAGGTATATATTCTCGGCTCTGCAGGTCTATCAACCATTTCCATTTTAATCTTCGGCTTGTACTGACAGTTTTCTGTGCTTATCCCTTCTTTCTAGTTCACCCAAAAGCCGCGTAATGTACTCCACGCCGTGCGCCTAAGCGTAGAAGCTGACGAGCTAGCAGAGGAGGTAAACCGCGCTCTTAAACGTACCGCTTACCGGCAGTTGGCAAAGGGCGATCTGACGTCCATTTCAGTCGGTAATCATCAGCACAGCGCCGAACAACTGGCAGAGAACATTCTGCTGGTGAGCAAGCAGCTACAGAAGCACTTTCCCGGCGGACTAGCCAACATTAGGTCGCTGTACCTTAAGATCGACATTGTGGGAACTTCAGCGCTGCCGCTATACGTCAGCATGTGTGCTCCACCAGCGGATACACCATATGTGGTGGGACCACGAGAGCAGCGCATGCTTAAGTTAAAGAAGCAGGCTAACGAGGTGCTCTCCCGGTTCGCCTTGACCAAGGATGCTGAGTTTGTGAAGCTCACCCCGGATCAGGTGAAGCGCAAGGCCGAATTGAAGAAAGAGAAGGCGGCTTTGCTGGCAGCGGATGCTGCTCCCAAGGATAACGATGGCGAGGACACCGCTGTGCCTACGAAAAAGGCGCGCAAGGAGTCGAACAACGAGGCCGCCAAGGCCGAGGAAGAAGATTCTGATGAAGAGGATGCCGAGGAGGCAGCGGGTGAGGGCGAAAGCGGTGAGGAAGGAGATGATACCGATGACGACGATATAGATGAAGAAGATGACGATGATGACGAGGAGGACGACGACGACGAGGATGAGGAGGATGATGATGATGAGGACGATGATGAAGATGATGAGTAATTTTGCCTAAGCTTATTCCTCTCGATTAGTCGTAGTTTTATATATCTAAAAAAACAAAACATGCAAACAATTCGTTCAATTCCGTTTGCAATTTTTACAAACAGTTTTAAGTAATAAAGAAATGTTTTAAGTACTGAACATCAATATCTAATGTGTGTTTGTTTATTTATATATTCAGAATTTTATGACGCAAAGTTAGAAATTAAAATAAAACATTTGTTTAATTGCAGATAAAAATTATCACAGTTTGTATGTAAATAAGTATAGCAGAAAAATCCATTGTATTGCCCATGAATATTCATATTTATTTACATTTGCACTTTTATATCTGCATATCCTCAAATCAGGCATGAACCCTTATGGTCGTTGCATCCCTTTTCCCAGATTGCTGGCAATGTTTGTCCGCGGAAAATGGCTCAGATTCTTGCTGAGTTATCGCAGCTCAAAGTGGATGCCGACCCAACCCTTCCTTGGCATCCTTTTGCGGTAATAAAAACCAAATATGCATTATGCCCCGGACTACGCTCAGCGGGATGTCATCGCAACTATGGCTGGTTATACATACAACAAGCTCCATTTCAATTTTCATAGAAACCGATTTATATGCAAGCGTATATAGTTTGCTTCCATAAATCAGCTCGATTGTGAACCAAACCTCCAGTGGGATTACAGCAAAATGCAATTTCTTTGATGTTTGCTGATGTCTCTGACGAATTATGTATGTATGAGGGTTTGGGGTTAACCCAAATTTCTTTTTTTGCCTGCATAATTCCTCTTAATTAGTCTATTGGATTGGTGTTTCAGGCCTAGAGTGACTTTGACAGCTGCGATGTTCAAGTTCAGGGCTGTCTGGTTCAATTCCAACTTGAGATCCTTCTGCTGACCATGGGTTACTTTTTTGTGTTGGAAAGGTCGCGGCCCTAGAGATTAGAATCACGTTTCAGGCAAACCGCCGACCAAAAAAAAAAAAACCAAAGCCAAGCTGGACACGTCGCCGGCAACAAGAACAAAAACATTGTAATGCTTTTATCAGTCCACATTATCGTTAGCCGCGTTTTCTGTTGGTGCCATAAAATCCATACATATGCGAAGATAAACATGTATTTTGTTTTTGTTAATGTATGTATGTAATTACATATATACGGATATAAGCAGCAAGGATTCCCCACATACGCATTTGGATTTTTCCCACTTCCGTTGCCCATTTCCATTATTAAATTCGAATTTACTTTCGTCAGCGGAAAAAGGAAGTTAAATAATGTTTGAATTGGGGAGTATTTATTTTGAATATCATATAGAACAAGTATTAAAGATTTAAAAAAAGATTTAAGTTAAGTTTTTGTGTGTTCCAGTAAAGCAAACATTTTGTAATCAGTTAAATTTTTTTGGTGAATATTTATCACTGACCTTTGACCCAATTTTATTAGAGTTTTTTCCCTTTTATTCTCGATAAATTGATATGGAAATCTTCCCACTTATTTACGTGTGACAGACCAAGCATAGCCAAATCGGTATCCCCCGATGCTAATTTGCATATCAGCCATATAATTGCATCATCATACTATTTATCGTTGTGATAAGCAACTAATTGTGAGCATGCGAAAAAAGGCCCAAATATAGTAATTGGTGACCCGGTAATCTTTCGGTGATTAGTCACAATGGTTTCGAAAAAATTGCGAAGAGATATGTAAATGCCATTTATGCGATAATGCCACGTAGAATTAATAATAATCTAGTTTATTGGGGGGATTTATATTGGATTTGCCGGATGACAGCTGCCGGGAATGGCCAAACTAATTGAAAATAATCAGATGCTGATTAGTCCCGATGCTGATAGCATGATCGATGGTCTGGGGCCCCGATAAACAGTCCTATAATTGTGCGTAATAGATGATTAATAAACTGATAGCCAAATAATACGTATCCGACTGGTTGCCGTGGCTCTTTTGCCACGTGTTGCGTATACGACTGGGTGGCCAGCACCCACTAGCGCCCATGACTGCGCAAAATCCTCACCGAAATACGCCAACCGTTGATGTCGATTACGTTGTGGGCGGAGGCGGCGCCGGACTTCGGGATTCGCCGTCGGTTCGGTACCGAGTCCGGGTCCCACCTGAACGCGTTGAAATCTTTCGTATCCTCGCCTCGTATAAATCGCGGTCTCCTTAGCTGCCGATTTCACTTACGTTTCAAACTCAAAGCGGTGCAGTCAGCAGCAGCCGAAGCAGAGCATCGTTATCGGTATTTAAAAAATATTCTAGAAAATCGTTTTTCAACGTTTTTTGAACTCAGTGCTTGGGCTTTTTTCAGTGAAATATTCGAGACTCTAAATAAAAGTCTTTTTGGAAGAGTGTTGTGTGATTTGTTGTGAAAAGGTGAGCGGAAAACTAATTGCTATGGATTTAAATTTTAAAATCATTTGAAATGGTGTCGCAAAGGAAAATTTAAATGATTTTTTTAAACATTGGTTATAATTCTTGGCACCCTTTCAATAAATTTTGAATGTATATTAAATTTTAACAAAATACTAAATACGTTATTTTGAAATCAAGCAAATAATATTTTATACAGCTATTTCTGCTAAAATAGCATATTTACAATTTGCTTTGGTAATTAAGAAAATGCCTAATTTTTCTCAGATAGGTAGAGTTATAGAAAAACATAGGCAGCGAACATATGTAGGATACGGTATTAAAATTCGATGAGTTTTGTATATAAAAAATAACAATTTTTGTGAAACGGTCAATATATTTATCTTAAGGAATTACACAATTTGGTAAAAAGAATATTATTTTTTTAATAATATTTAAAAAGTTATGATCTATGCAATAAACAGTTAAATTTAAAAATGCAATGGTTAGATTCATAATTTTCTAATTAAAATTTAATTTCTACAAGTATCATGGTTATTTTCTGAAAATAAACTATGTAAATGATACTAAGAAATTGCTAATACATTTTTAAACTGAGATTAGAAAAGAAAAGACAAAAAACGGACTGTTTTTTATATTTATCTTATTTTGTGTGTTTATTACACATTTGTCTTTTTTTAATATAATTAAATATACAATTAAAACTACAAATAAATGTATTAATTTAATTATAATTATTACTTATTTATAATTACAGTCGTTCTGATTTTTGTATTATTATTTGGCAAATTCAAAAGATCTTCTCTATTGCTTGATTTATTTTATATTTAAATGTATCCTTGATTGTAAAGCAATAAAATATTCGACTCCTTTAGGAAAATCATAAAAATACAAAAAAAAACTGCTGCCGTTTCTTTTAGAGTTTAAGTGAGATTTCTTAATCTTATTAAAATATAATTAAAATTGGCAAAACAAAAAGGTTTGGTGAAATTCACTTTATTCCTTTCAGTTTTGAGAAAGATTTTATATATTTCCTAAACCTCTGTGTCGTATTAATCACCCTCAGGCTTTTACCAAAAGTGATCTATTTTTTAATTAAGTCATTTTGAAAAACTTCTTACATATGTGGCCAATTTTTAGACTAGCTCAATGTGAACCGTTTTGACTCCATCTCAACTTAATTATGATTTTATGGCTCAAATTTTCATATGTTTATAATTCGGTAAATGCCCTGAGCTGGCCCCTTCAGAAATTGCTTCTTAGCTGGCCTAAGCCATAAAGTCAACATGGAACCCAAGAACGTTGTGGCGGCGGGTCCCGGATGATGATGTGTGCTCTATGCACAGGACATTTGTTGCTTCCCCTTTGTCCTTTTGGCCCCGGTGACCTTTTTTCCTTGTTGTATCGGCCAGAATCTTTATTTTATGCTGCAAAATTGAAGTTGTCCCCTTGGCTTAATGGCCGCTTGGCCTGGATCGAGTAAGTCCCTTGGATTATCGCAATCATTTTAAGCTTTACGCTCGGCTCTCGTCCCATATATAAAGGCGCCCCTATATAGTTTAATGTTGTTACTTCAACTCCCATACAGCGGTTTGCCACTTCAATTGCTGAAACTTTTGCGCGAAGTTCTCCTTAAACTTGTTGAGCGTAAAGTTCTGTGAACTTAAGACACAGGCACTTGAAATTAATTTGCCTGCATTAATAACAACAGTTGTGAACTCTGATTGGCCCCGAAATTGCTCAGTGAGTCGAACGAGTGACTCGGCCTGGGAGCATCCAAAACTTAAACAGAATTCAATCGAATTCTAATTGGAGCATGGCCTTAATGCCTCAAAGAGTATCTTGTATTTCATGTTTAATAAATGCGCAATTAAAATCCATTTAGTTAGTCATAAAGTGGAATTTGATGTTTATAGAAATAAAAAAAACTACACTAATTGGAAAATGATGAAAATTAAAAATGCATTTAAGTGTGGTGCAGCGCAAAAGCCGCTTAGCTCCGGAGGAAGTAAACGTGAGAGATTGCCTGGCACAGTGTCCCTGGGCTAAGCCATACATGCAGGATAAATGCCATTAATCCTGTCGTTTTTGCATGCATTTTATGGCATTATTTATAATGGTTAAAAGTTTTTTTCCGAGGTAAAAGAGTGAAAAACGGGATTATGTTTTTCTTTGTTTTATTTTGTTAATATTTCTTTGCTGAAGTTCTAATGTGGTTTGGTTTTTTTGTAAAGAATATTTACTTATTTAGTTGTTTTATTTACTGCACTTATTTAAATTTATTTGTAGGATTTTTTGTATATTTACAAATCATTTAATTCTAAAAAGTTTATATTTTTTAAAATGGTTTCCTGTTTTTCAATAAAGTACATCTGTGTGCTTTTGAAAAAAAGATATAGAAAAGAATAAAGAAAAAGATAATGTTTCTAAATGGTTATTTTATTTGTAAAAGAATATTCCGAATATTCCACCCTTTCTTTGTTTAAAACGAATGCTATATTATGCAAATTATTTATGAACAATATGTGAAATTAATGCCTACAATTTCAATCATCCTTTGGCCAAAGGACCTTTGCCTTTTCAACAATTTATGTTCACTGTTTTATGCAATACCTTTTTCGTCACTTTGTTCATTTTATGTTGCCTACTTTCTTGGGCCAACGACACACACCTACATAACTGGGTGTGTGTGGGTGCGGGGGAAATTCAATTCTCTCGCTCAGGTGCTCCGAATGAAATGGAAGGCGTCGAAAGCACTACTTAATTTAATGCTCTGCCCGCCGGTTGTTTACGAAATGCTCCTTCGACTGCGACAATTTGTGGGAAATCCTTGTTTTCTTTAAATTTACAAAAGGGAAATGACAAGCCGAGCGGAGAATCACAAGGAGCAAGAGAGAGAAAAGTCCAGTTGATTTGGGTCTTTGGATTTGCTATCACAATTTTCCCATCTTTATATCTTTTCCTATCTTATCCTGTTGTTTTCTTTTTATCTTTTTGGGCCTTGTGAAAATACTTGAATGCGGGAACTTTCCATACTCAATTAATTCATGTAAGAAGCGCGATGTAGAAGGTTTACCTCAGAACTGGGCAACAATTAAAAAATACTTAACCAAAAAAGGCTTTAAAAATTCACTTGAGCGTGGATAAAAAAGGGCTTATGTCTCAAAATGTTTACATAATGCCCGCAAAATGGCTTAGAAAACTTTTTGGCCAACAAAATGTTTCTTAACAAGCAACCTCGCTGGCTACCCGGGAGCACTCTCTAATTAAATTTGCATATTTTTATTAATTAAATTGTTTAGCCAGTGTTTACTAGAAGGATCTCTCTCTCTCCCCCAAAAACTTTTGCTCCACACACACGCATGCTAATCAGGATGGCGAGTTAGGGGAATCCCCTTCGAAAATTAACACGCCCCAAGGCAAAGCAAACAATCTAGGGACAGGACAATTGCAGAAACAATTGCGAATTCTTGCCACGCTCGCCACTCGAATGGGTCCTGTGTGGACGCGTAAATTCCTAGATTGAAAGAACCCCCGTAGATAGGGACTATTTTCAGGCACATTTCCCCATTTATTGCATTCTTATTATGAGCTGGATTTTGCTCATCATTTTTCAGTTTTATATTCCTGCGAGTCCGTGGCTAAATTTAATTGGGCACGATTCTCGGCCCACAAATGTTTACGTCTCTAATTAGCCGAGTTTACGAATATTCATAAACGCATGGAATATCAGAGGTGTTAAAGTTATATCAACTGGCAGTGATGTAGTGTGGGTGGTGTATGCAAATAAAGGGATTTTATGGTTCATTAAAAGTTCCTTGTAGAAGCTTTTATATATTGTTTCAAATGCTTGAATTGTATGGAAATTATAAACCAAATTATTAACCCCAAAACATTACAAATTAATAAATCAAATTTAATGAAATATGGTCTTTATTTCGAAAGAATAAAATATATGTGTGGCCAATTAAAACTAAGAAATTTCTTTAAACAAGTTTGGTAAATAAATAAATTAAACAATGATTAAAAGTATTGTGTTTGGTCTTTAGAAATACAGTGAGTTGGTATATAATTTTTATTTATTTTATTATATTTATTTTAGTTTAAATTTTTATAGTAAAATAATTTCGTTTTAAAAAATGTTTCCGCTGTATTGTAAAGTATCCCTTTCTGTCTGTTTAAAATTGAGTGTTTACTGCTGGTAATTTTTCACTCCATTTCATACATCTTCTGCCACTTATGCCTGCATGGTAGATAAATTGGGTCTTTGGTGAATGTTAACCTCTTAACATATAAATTTTCACTCTCCATTTCCATTTGCATCGCCATAAACTGGGCTGCTTTGCTCCCCACACTTTGATGGTATTTCTCTCTGCGTTCATCGTGCTGCTCCTCCTGCCAAATATTTATTCACATTTAAAAAGTATTTTATGTTGCATTTTGCTATAAGCATTCCTTGAGCCCTCGGCTCCAGCTTCGTCTTCTCCTGCTGCCTCTGCCACGTGAATTCAAATACCATTCCTCGGCGATAAGACATGCATTCGTCCCCCTTGGTCCTCCCCTTCGATTCTGTGGGCTGCTTTTGGTGTTGGATTTTATGAGAGAGCCGGCTCCTTTGGAGTGTTTGCTCTGCCGCTTGCTACCTCGGCTGGATTCTGTCCTGGCCTCAATTTCCCTGAATTGTTTGTATGACAAAGTTTGCATATTGTAATAAATTTCGCTTTAAAAAATATTTGAACATTTATGGTCGGCATTTAAATTAAATACTGCTCAGCTGGCTGAGGCGAAAAACAGAAAGGAAAGCCGAATATTAAAACAAGGCCCAGGAAATGTCTTTTGTGCGGAAAGAAAACCGGAATGTATGAGCTCTTTAGGGGGGCGGCAGATGAAAAGTTCATTATTATAATGGCAGCTGGGTTACCTGAAAGGCAAAAGGAAGGAAAGTTAAATAAAATACATGTACTTCCTTTAATAAAAACCAACTGGCTCCTTAACTGTTGCATAACCTAAATAGTAAGGCCACCTGCCTAAGATCCTTGTGGCCAAGTTGTGTGCATTTCACTTGTTTTCTTTTCCAGTTCAATGAGCCTGTTGAAATGCTGCAAAAGGAGCAATTTCCATTCAAGGGAGGCGGAATTAAAGTTTAAATCTCTCGTAAATGGCAAAGGCTCAATTGCAAAGGCAATTAAGGATCAGAACCACATACAACATGCTCTGCAGCAGTGGGTTAAATAGCACAATACTGAGGATGGGGATGTAACGAGTGTGCTCAAAGTAAAGCTTTGTGCCATCGAGGAGAAAACATTTACATTTCGCCGGCAACTGGCAAACTGAAATTCAATGCAAAACGACACAGCCATCGAGCAGGGAGGCAAAAGTTGTGGCAACAATGCTCATAAAACATAAACAAACAAACAGACGTCATTGCCACTGGCAGTTTATCAGGCAGCAAATACGGAGGGAATTTCCAGGAGCGTGTATGCAGAGGGGGGATTTTACAAAAAGGGGGAAGCTTAGAGGTCTGACAATGCAATCAAGCGAAAGTGACAGAGCGCCAGGCACAACAACACTCTGCTGTTGCCATCGATATGTCGACGATAACTGGTGCACATGGTGACGGCATCAGGGGATTCGTATTTTGCGTATTTCCCTCTCAATACTCGAAACTGCCAAAGTATTTAGCAAAACTTCGCCACAAGTTGGCCCTTTTTTCACACACAATTTTATATATTTTCTTTTTGTGTGTGATTCCCCGTAGCATAGTTGGCGGTCTTCGTTTCATTTGAATATTTTCGCCACTCTTGTGACGCACTCGACTCCTTTCTCCACATGAGTTACGTGACCCTTATGTGCTGGGAACTTTCCTCAAAGTGCGAAAAGTATTTACCAAGTTCCTTTTGTCCTGAGTTCATATTTTCAGGAGGTTTTCCCCCTATGCTTAACCTTTGGCTTGGAAAATTTTTTACACATTTTTTAAAAGCGCTTTTAAAAGAAAGCAAATGAATGCTGATGAAAGGATGGGATGAAAGGAATAGTTTGTTTATTTATTATAACCATAAAAGGTTTTATGGTTTAAGGAAATTAAAATTAAAATAGGTATTTAAAGCAAGGAATATTTTAAAGTATAGTTTGTTTTAAGTTAAAAGTTTAAGCCACTTTAAAGAGGGGCTTAAAAGTCGGAAACTCCTGTTACTTACAAACCATTTCCAACTACAAAAACTTAATACATTTATTTATTTACATTTCATGTTCTACCAAACATTGTTACCTATGCTCCTGGCTTACCAATCCGTCAATTATCTGGCAGGTTATTCATCTCTGTCGCAGTTTGCATCTCCTTTCTTTGACTTTTAAGCCATAAATATAACTATATAACAGACAACATTACTTTAAATGTTTTCCCCAGGTAGTTAAACCTTTCCAGCATTTTTTTTCGGCTGAAAATCATGACTCTAACCGAAAACAAGGAAAACTCATCAAAGAATAAAAGAGTGAATCGAATTGTGGCTAACCCAAAAGCGCAAAAAAATAAAGGAAACAAACTCAACAATTCCGAATCACCGGAGGCTAATTCACAAATTCCCACAGTTTGAATACAGAAATACAAAGGAGTAAAAACATTTGCCTAACACCGAATTCCCATTTGGCATAAACCTGTTGCCGGCATAATTTGTGGCCTGAACTGTGTTAGAAAACCCAAAAAACCCCACCCACCTGCGGCCACCAACCCCCCCCCCCCCCCCCCCCCCCCCCCCCCCCCCCCCCCCCCCCACTCTAGTGGAGTGCAATTATTTTAATCTGTTGCCAACATTTTCGGCATAATTTTTCATCAATTTTAAAGATTCAGAGCAGCGGCCATGGCATAACAAAAATAAAAGAATTCCTTGGGCCGCAATGAATTTTTAAGTAAATGTAAAGAGTGCCTGGCCCCGAGTAGAGTAGGCTGCTTCATCCCCAGGATCTTGGAGTTCCTCCTATCCCTCTCGTTCTCATCTTGGAAGGTGAAGCTCGCGTGGCAACTCCCAGGAGGATGTTATCCTGTCGGTTGTTGCGGGCAATGCTTTTAGCCTCCGCAAGTTAAATGTTCCGCCCGGATCTCCGCCTCACCTTGGTCTCATCCCTTCCCCTCCCTGTTTTTGGCTGCCTTTTCCACCTCATTGTCTTTATGTGAGCCACCCACTATACCCGCTCCCTTGTAGGTCAACAGTTTTTACATTGTTTTCGGCATCCGAGCAATGCTCGGTTATCCACAACAAGAGGCTGTTCCTCGAGGTTGTGTCTCTTAAACGAGGCGTAACTTTTCCCCCCAAAAGTTCTTCTTTTTCTTGGCTCCCTTGAGTAACAACGCAAAGTTTTCTTTGAGTTTTTTTTTAATGGTACATAACCATCATAGGTTAACAGTTATAATTACTATAGTGGTCGCCGACGTGACCTTTTAGGCGGAATATATATAGTGTGTGGCTTCATAATTCGTTTACGAGCAATGTGTCGTTGTCAATTAAATGTTTGAGAGATGTGCCAAGCAGTAAACCTATTAATAATATATCAGGGGAATATATAACGTAGAGTAGAGGTTATCTTTGGGTTATTTTATTTTCAGGTAAAAGCCCAATAATGACGAAATCTCCTTATGTCTATATAAATAGAATTAAAGCCAATTGTTGAGACTGAAGTGTTGACGTCGCGTGTTTTAAAGTGTCCGTAAAGTGTGGTAATAGCCTGCTTAACCAATTTCAAGTCATAACCAATCTAATCGAAGGCAGATATTGTTGCCCTGATTGATTGTTGCACACTTCTGGCTGCCAAGTTTCTGACTTGTTGATATCTGAGGGATTAATGCCCGATTCTAATTGATAGCAATGTGGCAAAGTTTAGACTTCGAAACTTGGGAAATTACGTACAAGAAAAGTTCATTTTCTCCACCTAGTTTTCACGCAGTTAAGTGCCCTGACCATGTCCTTAACTTATTAGCAGTTTCCATTAGCCAGAGACTTGGGAATTTGCCACCAGAATCGAAGGATGAGCGGGATTATCTGGGCGAATCGTTATTGCTTTGGCCAGTTTTGTGGACATTTAGCCGGCTTATGTTCGCTGGCCATGCCCATGGTCGTGTAATCAGTTAAGATGGCATCGCAGACAAACACACACAAAGCCACCGCAAGGACACCAACACCGAACTGGGGACACGCTCAGCCAGAATCAGGGGGCAAATCAAATGTCTGCCAACACAAATCCGAATCAATCTTCTGTCTCCGGCTGCGTGGGGCTTGTTTGCTTAATTTGACAAAAGGAATAATTTGATGAATATCTAAAATGGCAGCGAGTAGAGGAACCCCCGATGTGTTGCCAGCTCCTCCGCCATCAGCAACCGCAGCTCCTTCCGGGGGCAGAATCCTTCGTCCCCAATCCGCTGACTTTGTCACTAATTCAATAAGCATCCAATTACAACGCGGCAGGAGGGGTTTTCCTTTTCCCTCGTTCGTTTAGACGCAATTTCCCCTTGGTTCTGTATATTTATATGAAAATTTAATGCAACTAAAAGTGGCCGTTGTCGTGGCTATAATTTTCCCTAATTATTGTGCCTTCCTTTCACCTGGCTTTTGGTAAATTCGTAACAATTTATTCGCTTTGAAACGTCAACGATGGTGGGATTTAATGTAAAGTTAATTAAAAAATGGGCGAGAAAGCTAATAAGTGTCACAAGGTCGGACACTACTATTAGTACTTAAAGGATATTCGAATTAGTTGATTTTTTGAGGCCATTATTTGGTAGCATAAATTAAGTTGTAATGGTAATTAGTTGGAAAGATTAAAGCAGAACATATTTAAGGGGTTTCTCTTGAAATAAATTTATATTTTATCATTGGAATTTATAGAAAAAGAAAAATCTTTTAAAGATTGAATTTTAACCAGGGGTCTTGGTGCTTTTAGTACCCTGATAATCCTTTTGTTCTTTGGTTTATTGTTACGGTTTTATTAAAAGAAATCAACATTTTCCGCATCATGTTCTCTTTAACAAGAAAATCTAAATATAAACCAAGCAAACAGGAAATAATTAACAATTGTAAATATTTTTAAATCACTTATTTATATAATTTTCTTTCCTTTTACAATTTTAACTACAAAATTAATGCATATATTTATTACTAAAAATTTATTTAAATAAATCTAAATGAAAAAGATCTTAGTAGCGCATTTTCTTGAACATAATATCCTCTGCCCAAAGGCTCTAACACCCAAATATACCCCTCCAGCAGACATCTCCCACAGGGTAGAGGCATTAAAGCACGTGGAGGTATGCTTTTTGATTGCCAGGATGCTGGGGAAATACATAGGCTTAAATCCTTGGCCCTGGCATTGGGATTGAATGACCTAAATTCAATTTGCAGAGTCGTGCGCCGAGATCCAGAGTCAGGTCTGGCCCCACCACAAGCACCCCCGCCCGCCGACCCCGTAAGTAGGTTTTCAGTTACCAACTCAGCGGGCAGGCGACCCTCAGAAGCCGGGGGCCCAAAGTGTGTGTGTGTGTGTGTGTTGTTGGCCATAATCAACGCAATGCAATTTCAATGTCTGACTCTCGTGTTACACTTTTGTCCAGGCTGCACCCACCGGACATCGCCCTAACCTACATCCCATCCTTAGTGGTTACACCCCGAAAAAAGCTATTAGCAGAAAGGAGTTCAAATTGGTTTACATTCTCTGACAAATTTAGGTAGGAAAACCCGATAAGGGGAGATTTTTAACAAGCAATTTAGAGGATTAAAGAAAAAACTTATCCAAACTTTATAATTGAAAAATGCATAGTTTTTAGCAACAACAATTTCCTAATTTTTTCTTTTTTTTCGGGTGTTGCTGACATATCAGAGATAGCCATACCAAAATGCTTGCTGGCCAAGGTAAGAGCACAAGTGCATTGGGGGACAGGTGAGGGAGCAAGTCAAGGATCTCGTTAGACAAATGCCTGTGCTGACTAGGCAGCACTTGATTTGGGTTAAGCGTCGGCGGCGACCACAAACGTGGCCAAAGAGCTGAGCTGGTCCTGCTTTTGGTTAAGTGTTTTGGCAATTCCGGTTGATGGGATTTGGAAGCTGAAGTCAAACTGTGGCTTGAGATGGGTTCATATTCGACAGGATTTCTAATGCCAGATTAAGTAGTCAAATTTTGATTGCTGAGAACATGGCTTTGATGTTGGCAAATTCAGTTTGTTAGAGAATCTAATCTACTTGCGTTTTTTAGTGTTGGAATCTCTGAAAAGGTCATGGGTTATGGTTTGCCTAGAAAATAATAAAAACTATTAAAATATTAACCAGTACCTTTAAAGTTCTGGAAGCAAAAGTCCACAAATTTGTTCAAAATAAGTTTGTTTCGAGAAAAACACAACTTATTCTGGAATAGAGAGAATCTTTCTTTCGATTCTCATAAAATTAAATATTTAATAATGTTTTTTATAAGTTTGCTGGCATCATGACGTACGTACATCAACGCTGAGGCGGTTATGACTTAAACTTATCCCACTTCCTCCCCACTGCCACTGCCCACTGTCATTTCATACTTCAATATTTTACCAGATTAATCGCCTGGCACTTGACTGCCTCTGGCGCGAAGTTCATAAAATACGAGTGGCTGCATCGGCGATCAGGCGAGCTGCAAAGATGCAATCGCCGGAAGGATGGCAGTCGGGGCAGAAGGAGTCGCTCCCACATTAAGACACCCACTGCATTCCGTCGTGACCTGAGGGCGAATGTCAAACGCGAATTGTTCACTGACCGAAACTGATATTTTTCATAATAAAAACCTATTTGTTCGCTTTCCATTTCATCGCTTCGGCAAATATTTATCAATTTTATTATTTTTTTCGTTCTCAGTTAAACAGTATTTGCATCTGGGACCCTAAGCCTTTAAGCCATCCGCAAACAGATAAAAAAAAACAAAAAATAAATCAAAATTCCGGCGAGTGGATTTCGGTTAGTTCACCGGTGGTCACCTCGGGCGTATACTTTATTTATGTATTTACGGACTACAATCAAGTCCATTTCCAACCACTCGCGCGGGCCCATAAATCAAAAATGATTGATAAACAGCCTGGCCAGAGAGGCGACCACCGATGTACCATACATGTGTGTGTGTGAGCCTAATAATTGCACATGAAATGTCACCGCAAACACACGATTGCCATACAGGTCCTTCGCCATCGGTAATCATACGCCCCGTGTGCCCAGAATAGTCACAGAAATTGGCCAACGGTGCGTGAAATCCGTTGATTACTTTATTTGCCCCAAAAGTGCGCAACGCACTCGCCCGTGGACGCCTCCGTTTTATTCTGACCCGGTCTCTGTCCGTGTGTGTGGCCAGCACCCCGACGATAAGCGGATGCCCTGCACCACAATTAACCTGTGGCTGCCCGCAGGAGCCCCAGAACAGAGAGCAGAGAGTTCTCCACACATGGATGAGCTCGTCCTGCCAGCTCCTTTTGCCCCTTTGGCCGGCAGTAAAGCGCAATCACACAAATGAATCGTCATTGTCCGCATTCGCTTAAGGTTGCGCCAATTGAAGGAGGATTTTATTCGATTTTAAATCTGATTTCAAAAAGGATTTGAGTGTTGTAATAATACAAGGAGTCGGTTGGACTCTTCCTGCATTTTCTTTTATCTGCCCAAAGCGAAATATATATTTTTATGCGAGCCAGAAAATTGGTTAAGGAAAAGCTCAAGTTGATTGGAATGGAATGCTTTTCGTGGAAATTTTGTGGCCAGTTAAGCCTAAGGATCAAAATGGTTTCCCCTTGAGTTAAGGCAATTAAATGGCAGCATTTCTGTAAATTAATCAATTGAATAGCTCCATGAAATGTGTTTGTTTTAAATGATTTAAACTGAAAGGTTTTCACTTAGACATTATTAAATAAATATGAATTAAAATTAATAAGTTATCTTATGCTTTTATTAATAAATTACATAGAAAAGTCAGTTTATCCTATGACTATACATTCCTAGCTTATCCTTCATGATAATATAATTATTTTATTAAATATTTTTTGGTTTAGCTATCAACCAACACCTGCTTATCATTATCGCCAAATTATTGGCTTATCTTTTGATACGCAGAACCAATAATAATAATAAATGATAACGAAAATATGTATTGAGAGGGACACTGATCTTTTATCTTTCGGAAAATTGATAAAGACTACAAACGTTAGGGAACAAAGTTCATTGCCAGACAAAAACTTAAAAGATTTTCCAATGGCTATTATTTTATTACATTTAAAAATAAAGTAAAATATCTATAATTGAGCAAATGATTGTCCGGATTTAATTCTCTAGAAGCGAGTTATCTAACGATGGGAAAAACATCGCCTCATCCTCACCTCAAGTGACGATATGCCGTCCAAATAGATTATAATTATCGAAAAGATAAAGCCTTTTGGACGTATACTCCTCAAGACAGGCCACTCAAGTCACATCACATCGCCTTATCGCCCTCCAAATTGGGCTGTGATTGATGGCAAGTGCTATAAATTAGGCTCGGACACTTCGATGGTCAGTTAGTCGAACTCGAGTAGACAACAAGCCAAGTGAGAATGTTCAAGACCATCGCTGTGATTGCGGTGCTGGTGGCCCTGGCCAGCGCCGAGCTGCACCGCGTGCCGATCCTCAAGGAGCAGAACTTTGTAAAGACGCGCCAGAATGTCCTGGCCGAGAAGTCGTACCTGCGCACCAAGTACCAATTGCCCCAGGCCCGCAGCGTTGACGAGGAGCAGCTGTCCAACTCGATGAACATGGCCTACTACGGCGCCATCACCATCGGTACTCCGGCCCAGAGCTTCAAGGTGCTGTTCGATTCCGGCTCCTCCAACCTGTGGGTGCCCTCCAACACCTGCCAGAGCGATGCCTGCCTGACCCACAACCAGTACGACTCCAGCGAGAGCTCCACCTATGTGGCCAACGGCGAGTCCTTCTCGATCCAGTATGGAACCGGCAGCCTCACCGGCTACCTGTCCACCGATACCGTCGATGTCAACGGCCTCAGCGTCCAGAGCCAGACCTTTGCCGAGTCCACCAACGAGCCGGGCACCAACTTCAACGATGCCAACTTTGACGGCATTCTCGGCATGGCCTACAAGTCCCTGGCCGTGGATAGCGTGACTCCTGTCTTCTACAACATGGTTTCCCAGGGTGTGGTCGACCAGTCCGTGTTCTCCTTCTACCTGGCCCGCGCCGGCACCTCCGCCAATGGCGGTGAGCTGATCTTCGGCGGCTCTGACTCCTCCCTGTACTCCGGCTCCCTGACCTACGTGCCCATCTCCGAGGAGGGCTACTGGCAGTTCACCATGGCTGGCTCCTCCATCGATGGCTACTCGCTGTGCGATGACTGCCAGGCTATTGCCGATACTGGCACCTCCCTGATTGTGGCTCCATACAACGCCTACATCACCCTGTCCGAGATCCTGAATGTGGGCGAGGATGGTTACCTGGACTGCTCGAGCGTCAGCTCCCTGCCCGATGTCACCTTCAATATCGGCGGCACCGACTTCACCCTGACCCCCGCCTCCTATATCATCCAGTCGGATGGCAACTGCATGTCCGCCTTCGAGTACATGGGCACCGACTTCTGGATCCTGGGTGATGTCTTCATTGGCCAGTACTACACCGAGTTCGATCTGGGCAACAACCGCATTGGCTTCGCCCCCGTGGCCTAGGTTAGGATCTCTGATCAGCGATTAATAAACGAATGAGTACCCTGTATTTCGTTTGGAATTTATTTTTGTTTCCCCAAGGGAACATCTAATCTTTTGTAAATGTTGTAAACATTTACAAGTGGAGTCTTATCGTGTCAAATTAGGGCTTTATTATCAAGATTCAGGCAAGGACAAGGTCTTTGATTGGATTTTGTTTACAATATTTACAAAATGATATTCAGAAAATGATAATAAATCTCTTTTATAGCTTGGAAAGAACTAATTGGAAGGGAATTATAAATATTTATATATTACTGTTAAATTGTTATATATTATTTCTAAAAAGGGCGATGATTTTAAATCATTTTAAAATATTTTAATTCCTTACTTGACTTGGCCGTTCAACTGCAACTTCAATAGGCAAAGCATGTACTTGCTTTCTTAATCAGGAAATTAAATTTAAACCTGCTTATGTATTAACTATTATAGGTTTTAAATTTTAAATTAAATATCCCCAATAAATAAATTTCAAAGTATCCCTCAGTCGGTTTTTTCGAAGGTATTATAATATTCCTGCCAAATCATTTGTTAATTGCTTCTAAATTCACCCTTCACACCTGTCTGTTCAACGGGTTTTAGAATTGCTGGCCCATGATTTATTGACACCTGAGTTGATTGTTGTTGCGGTTGTCCAACACGTTATTCGGTGTCCCCCCAAATCCCCTGCTAAGTGGGAAATCGACAAATGTTGAATTTTCCAAATGGAAATGATTCGTGAGAGATGAGAGAGATGCCAAGCTAATAACTGGCTGACACCGACGGCTCAAAGAGCCAATTTATTTGTCCAGGTGATGTGTGTGTCACTGGGTGTCAAGAGGTCCCTGGGGTACCTACCCCTCTCCACGCCTGTTTCCTGGATGGGGTCTGGCCACTGGAATGATGTCAGTGCGACGGTGAAAGTCTAAAGTTTTGCAACTGCAAACACAACACAGTGACAACACCATTTACGGACGGAAGAGGGGCCGGAATATAGAGAGCGGTGTTCGTGCGACACAGCGACAGGAAGTGGAAGTGCAGTTGAGCAATGCAAAAGTACTTTCCGAACGGGGACACAGGTCATATTTGCCTCTGTTAGCCAACGCAAATGACTTGCCGACAAACAAGGAGAAGGGAGGAGAAGAAAGCGCCGAGTTTACCCACATCAGGGGGAGGGATTGGGACCGCTTCGTTGAGCAGTTAATGAATCACTTAATGGAAAACCTGGTCAGCCCCCGACTTCCGCTCCGAGTGGGAGCTCAAACCCAGGCAATCAATATTTAGTTGTTGACTTTAGAACGCAAAGCCATTCACAATAAAATATCAAAATACTTTAAATAACATTATGATTTAAAGCCCGGTTATATTTATAATAAAATATGAAAAGTATAAAATTAAGAAGGATTAAGTTGGAGGATCGGGAAAAGCTAATGCTCCTTCTGCAAGGAAGATTTAAGGAGAAATATGTGCCAGAGTCTGGCAAGACACTACACAGCACTTGCTGAATTTATTAATAATAAATATTGAAGCTAAAAGCACTTTAAAAACATATAAAAGGTCAAGTTTAATTTAGGTTACAGCTTTCTAGGAATTTTTAACTTTATTTTAAGTAAGTGGCAACAGGCTTTTTAGTCTGTCAAATGGAAAAGGAAAAGGTTTTTCACAGGCTGAATTTTATGTTGGATTAAGTAAATGTATGCTCTTACATTTAATTAAAAAAAAAAGAACCAATCATCTTAAATAGGAAATCTTTATAAAAAAGTTATTTAGATTTTATAGTTATTTATCACCAAAATGTATCAATCTTAAATAGGAAATCTTTAGAAAATATATATTTATCACCAAAATTTCTTATTATTTCTTTGCATTTTTAGCAACAATTTCCAATTAAAAAAAGTAATAAAATTCTTAGGTTTTCCTTTGCTTCTAAAAATGTATTTTGTATTTCGAACCTTTACAGGAGACAGCCGCACAATGATGACAAACCGATGTGCTTGCTTCGCCTTGGCCTTCCTTCTCTTCTTTTTCCTGGCCATTTCGAGCATCGACGCAGCTCCCATGCCCAGGTAGTTGTACCTTCTCTATTCCATAACCACCCACATCCAAATCCACAGATTCCTTTCGATTCGCTACAGAGAGACACATAACCTAATTAATTCTTGGCACTTTACATGCCAAAAACCGACAGAAATTTGGTAGAAAAATATTTGCCCAAAAGCAATTACCCCTCTGGAGTGCCACCAGCAGCAGTGGCAGTTGGTTTAGAGCAAGTACTTGCCATATAGGATATGGGAATATATGTACTTTCACATCATGAGTTTTCACACTTTCGAGTGTCAGCTTCTTTTTCCCCTCATTTAAAGTCTTGGCTGCCGGGCGAGGGAAATTTTTAATTAATAAAATGTAAACGTTGACGAAAAATTGAGCCTGAAAAATTGAAGGCTTTCTCGGCCACACACTTGAGTAGATGTACTTACATACTTGCTTATTATTAAAGCAGAACCTTTTGTTATAGCATTTCGGGGAATCCCAAACTCAATTTCCCGTTGAGGCAGGCATTAAAAATTCATTGGCCTTGCCAAACTAATTAGCAATTGCTCGAATGGAAAATGCCCTCAACATTTGGGCATTAGCAAATAATTGGGTTTCCATGCAAATGAAAGTTTTAAACCAGCCAAATGTCAAATTTAACAGAGCCAAAGTAATTAGACATCCTGTTGAGCCGAGTTCCATAAACCCCACAAATATACAGAAGAAGTAAACACTAATTTTCCATTCCGCTGACTTCTGATATAGCCAATCCAATGGAGGTGGCTATGGAGGCGGCTACAATGAGCTGGAAGAGGTGCCGGACGAACTGCTGATGGAGCTGATGACTCGCTTTGGACGCACCATAATAAGGGCACGCAACGATCTGGAGAAGTAAGTTTTACAAAAGAAATATTAATTAAATTAATTCTTCAAGGAATATAGAAAACCTAATATGTATTATAATTTCTATGTTCTTTTTCTTTACAGCTCTAAGCGAACCGTGGACTTTGGCTTAGCCCGCGGGTACTCGGGTACCCAGGAGGCGAAGCATCGCATGGGCCTGGCTGCGGCAAACTTTCCCGGTGGACCCGGACGGAGGCGACGCTCTGAGACCGATGTCTAAGGCGCTGAACTCTGGCTGAACGAGTCCTGCGGACGTAGAGGACGAGTTTACACTTCTCAACACTCAAACTTGGCCCATACTTTTGTGTCTTCTGTAGAGCTCTCTCTCTCATTTCCATTCTGTTGGATTTTTTGTTATGCATTGTACATACATATATATATTTATTATGAATCTGACCTCATGTAATCATCGTAAACTATTGTTTCCGCACAAGTGTTTTGCAGTATTATTGATTAATATTAATAATAAATACTTACCAGATATCAAACTATATGCATAACCAAGGCAAACCCCGAAATAAATAAGTTAAACTGTTGCTCCTAAAGATAATGTTGAACCCATTTTCATCCCAGATTATCCTCTGTCCTCCGAAAATTCTTTTAATCGCTCGTCTTAGTCGTTAGCAAAAAGAGGCAAAACTTAAAAAGAGAGAAATAAATATTCAAAAAAAATATATATACATATATTCAAGTGTAAGCATAATCGCGCAAAAAATCTTTAACTAGGTATGTCTTACATAAACACGATAACTATATACACAGACACACAGAACATGGAATATATGGCAAATGTTTTGGCCCCCAAATTAGCCAAGGAAAATACCCAGCGAAACTTTAAGTTTATTTTTTAACAACTCAATAGTCGAGATCGAAGGTCCTGCAAGCGGTCATTAATTATTGTAAATATAAATTATGGAAACACACACGTACAACCACAATGCGATATAAAAATATATATATAGCCGTATATATATGTATCTCTACAAAAGTCTACTTGCATATATATTTAATAATTATTATGTCTATGGAAAAGCTGCATACATAACACTTACCGTGAGTCGGGCACGAACAAATAAAATTCTACATTTTGAGAAACATCATTAACGTTTTTAAGCTCTATTTTGTATGTGCATTTCAGGGAAGGATTAAGAATTTTAATTATTATTATTCTTATGTTATACATTATTGAATCGAATTCAAGAAATTGTGCTTTTCCCACTAGCTCCATCCATCTAATAGCCTGGGCTCATAAAATGTATCCTTTGGGGAGCTGCAAACGCATTAGACAGGAAGCAAACCCATAAAGCAGGAATGCAATTGAATTTATTTATTTAGAGGTGAATTAGAATCGGCTGATTTATGCATGGAGCTGGCTAGTAAGTGGACTTCGAGGAGCAATAAATATTATTAAAGCCTTTTGGTTGGATCCATACACATTGAATCGACTTTAAGGCATTCAAGAGCTCAGAATTAGTGAAATACTTAAAGGCTCAACTCGAAACATTAAGCAACATGCAATAAAGGCTTTGCTTTTAGGCACAACATTTCTTTTTAAATGCTTAAACTGTGTAAATAATAACTATTTCATTGCAAAAGTATATACAAAATAAGACAATCACACTTTAAATCCGAAGTACTTACACTAAAGTTTTTAATTCAGTTAATACTTTAAAAGTACGACAAGAATTTATATTTTAAACAGAAGAGAAGGCCATAGATTTCTCAGAGTCAGCATAGAATTCAATTTCAACAAAACGCGAGCTCCAAATATCCAGCTTGATGGGCTCGAATGAGATTTTTAAATTGGGATGCTCCAGGTCAGGAAGTACCTAAAAAAAAGGCATAGCCATAAGTAAGCATTCAAAAATCACAAGTTAACACTCACCTTTTGGGGGTCCAAGCCACAGTTGTGGAGATGAAGAGTCAGTGGCGCATGGTGATGCTGTAGAGTTTTGGCCAAACGGGTTGCACTGGGCTGAACCATCTGATAGCTCAGCTTGGTGGACGACAGGTTAAGGATCCTGAGGGTGGGACAGGCACCCACCATCTCCCACAGCTGAATGGGCGAGGGCATGTCGCGCATTTTCAACAGATGCAGTTCCTCTAAATGCGGTAGCTTATGGCAGATGGTGTGCAGCAGCTGCGACTCAATGTCGTCGTCCTGCAGGACCAGCCTGCGCAGATTCCTCATCGCTTCAATGGCGTCCGTGACCCGTTCGCTGCTCCAGAAGGCGTCGTGAAAAAGCAACGAACGCACCTTCAGAGGCTGACTCTTGGCCACCGTTCCCAGCAGGTACTCGTAGTAGTCGCGCGTGTAAAAAGACAGGCGCCGGAAGTTGGGCAGTCGCAGCAGTTGTGGCAGGAAGTCCCCCAGCAGGTGGTGATCATCAATTTGCAGCTCCTCCAGCGTCGAGCACCTGGCGGCCTCCAGCACATCCTCGCCCAGGGTGACATTGTAACCATAGTAAAGCAACGTTAACTTGGTCAGCTGCAGTGTGCCGAAGATCTCCTTGAAGGTGTCCGTGTCCAGGTACTCGCACCAGATCAGATGCAGCTCCTTCAGCAGCTTCCAGCGCCACAAGTGGCAGCCGGTGGTGCTGCTGCTAAGCGTTAGGTGTGTCAGGAGCGGGAACAGGTTTGTAAGGAGCAATGTCTCATCGTCCGCCTCCTCTAAATTGTAGTCCATTTCACAGTCGAGCGTCCGCAGCTGGGGAAAGCTGTAAGGAGTCCACTTCTTCAGCAGCTCCATGCTGCCCCTGCTGATCTTCAGGCGTTGCACCGATCCCGACCAGCACTCCAGACCCTCCAGCATCAGCGGCTCGTTGGTACCGAAGAGCTCCAAGACATCGCCGGTCAGCGTGACGGACTTGCTGTGCCGCCAATGGTATTTCACGTATTCCTGGATTCTTGCGTTCACTTGGGCCAAAGATATCTGATCGACCATTGGCAGATACTGAAGGATTTTCAGCCATAGGTCTTCATTAATTTTCTCCATTTGGCCTAATAAATTGTGTTGGGAAATCAAAACAAAAATAAAAAATAAAATAAACAGTGATGTCAGCTGATTGCACTGCTTGCACTGCTTGCACTGCTTTCACTGCTTGCCAAAAGTTGGCAACGCGGGTCATTTCGTGTCCAAGTCGTTATTTTGATGTTTTTTTGAATATTTTGTAAAAATTTGTATTTCCTAGCGCTTAAACGAAGGAACTTTGAAGTTTGTACCATATATTTATTAGAAATTTATGAACATCTATACATTTATTATAATTAATAAACTTTAAAAATGTTAAAGCTAAAGCGCTATGAAATACGTTAAATAAAAGTAAAATAAAATAAAGTTGCTTACAATTTGCCATTTACAAAACAGAAGATAACTTTAACGATTCTCCTATTAATTCTGATTAAGAATATATAATATCCTGCAAGGGTATAATAAATTGTTTTCACAACTTTTTATGAAAGTTAATAGAATAAACCCTAAATTTTTCCCCCTTTTTGTTGTGTATTTAAAACTATAACTTATAGAATTTTTCCATTAAGTATTAAATATTATCTTCTATTTCAAATAATTTCTTAAATAAAATAAAACAAGTATATTTGAACGTTTCAATGCAAGCTCGTTTATTTGAATGATGTAATGAACCCTTAGGATAACAAAGTAAATAATAATGTAATTCTGAAAAATATAATGCCATGCAAGGCACACTTTTTCGTGTCTTACATTTAATGGATAATTACTCAGAGTATTGTAAATTACCCAGCTTATCATATATATGAAATACTTATAATATAGATGGAAGAACTTATTGGATTGGCACTTGTGGGTGTGTATTTGTATTACAACCTATGGATTGGCGTTTATCTTTTAAACTCATGAATAATACTAGGTAAATCTGGCTTGTATGCTTGGGATTTATGTACAGTCTTGGAGCAGAAGGGATTGGCATCCGCTTGGAGCCATCTTCAAATCTTAACGCCAGTTCCCTGGCCCGTGGGAATAGCCGTGGAATTGGTTCCACCAGGTGCAGTACTGCCATTGGCACTGCCAGAACTCATCAGCTCCATGTACTGGAAGGGCACGTGGTAACTCTGGCCCCTGTGCTCCACCAGCAAGTGACCTCGACCAGTGGATGCACCCACCACGGTCACCGCCTCGCCCTTCTTCAGGTGCTGCGCCTCCGCCTGTCCCTCCTCGGGGAAGTTCATCTTCATGACGCGACTCTGCGGATAGCCAAGTTTCGAGTTACCGCTGATCGTGTAGGAGCGGGAGGCGGGCACCGGCGGCGGTCGTTCCTGTTGAGTATTTAATTAAAATTAATTAGTTTAAAAAAATACACCTAATAAATTCTTTTATTATTACCAAATCAAGACCGAAGAGACTGCAGGTTTGTTGTATAATCTTGTGGTCGCACTTCTCATGAGGATCCGGCGGAGGTGTCCCTGCAATGGGTTGTGGTCTGGGCCTGGTCACAGTACCGCCGATTCCAAGGTTTGTGGACTTGGCCGATAGCCGAGGGACTGTGTGGAAAAAGTTAATTAGATTTTTAATGGAAAATTTAGTAAGATGGAGTTCCTGTCACCTGTCGTGGGAGCAGCAGCTGCTACTGCTGCCAAGACGGCCATCGTTGAGGATGCAGCCTTGCTCTGGGAGGTGGAGGTGTGGCCATTGCCCGTCTTGTTACCCGCCAGCGGAACACTGGGTGTCGGCTGTGGCTGATGGTGACTCGCTCGGATATGCTTGAGGCTGCCACTACCGACCTTCTTGCGCCACCACCAACCCCGCCAGGTGGCCTGCATCAGGGTGGCGCTCTTGTGCCTGATCTCCGTGCGCAAATGCTCCAGGTGCTGACGAATGCCTTCGCTAAGGAAGACATGCCGTTTGCCGGGAGCCCAGGCCAGCGTCACCGATCCGTCCAGCACGGGTGGCTGCTCCATGGCATATTGCAGAATTAGCTGGCAATCCTCCAACGCCTTGTCCTCGCTGCGACGCAGGGAACGGAACGGAGCCAGCATCCGGTAACGGGCATTGAATTGCTTGAACCGCATGCGATGGGGGAATCCACTAGCCATCAAGTTGACCGTCTCCAGGACCTGCAGGGACCGAATCTGACGCACCACTGTGGCTCGATCGAAGCTGCCGGCCGCCTCAGATCCGTTGCTCCGGATGCAGCGCACAAAGTGCGGCCTGGCATGCACCAAAGTTCTCAGCAGGTTGTCCAGTCTAGTGTGAAAGTCCTGGGTCAGCGTGGACACCGGCTCGTCCCCGTTCAGCAGATCCGAGTGAGAGGTGGGCGAGATGCGGAAGCTGAGACCCCGCGGCGCCTGCGGCTGGGCATATAGAGCCTTCAGCTCCGAACCAAAGAGATGCGTAGCGAAGCCAAAGTTGCAAGTATGCTTGTAAAACACTGCCACCAGATCGTCCGGCACCACGTCGCGATTCGTGTCCAGGAAGTCCGTGGTGTCGTATTCCACGCGCCCGGCAAAGTGTCGGATGAGGAACATGCGTGGATCGTGAGGCTCCGCAGTGGGCTTTGTTTCCAAGCGGCTGGAGCAGCGGTGCTGAACCTTCAACTTGGCCACGTAGCTCTCGGCAGTGCCTCGCACCGAGCACTCCGCATCCAGCATGCTGAGCAGACCCGTTCGCAGGGACGAAATCAGATCGATGCAGGGCACATTGTCCACATAGTCCACCTCCGTGTCGCACACGATGCCCTCGTCCCGGCAGGACTCCACCGAAGACTTGAAGATGTGCGTGTTGTAAAAGTGCTGCATGGTCTCGGCGCACAGGTTGATGCACAGATGCTCCAGATGGGCGTGTGGTGAGGGCTCCTCGAACCCGAACATATCCAGGATCCCAATGAAACCATCGGTGGCATGACGCACCGCATTGTTGAGGGCAGCCATCGACTTGGAGCCTGCGTTTCCCCCGCCAATTGTGGAGGCATGCTGCGAGGCAGCATCCGCCTGGTTGTGCACCGACTCGTTGGAGTCCGAGCTGAGGGTGCCCAGAGTGGAACCCAGACGCTTCAGGCTGTTGGCTCGGCGCACAATGGTGGCCACTGTGCGGCAATAAAGGGCCTTTGCCAGGCAGTCACGCGTCATGTTGGCATCTCCATCGCCGCACACGGACTTGACCAGCTGGCCACGCACGTTGTGGGTGCGGGTGGTGAGGCCGCGAAAGAGGGCGGCCGGTGGTACGCCCAACAAACTGGACACAGAGTTTAGCTCCGTCTCTCCCTTCACGTCCACCTCGAGGCCCTGAAAGAAGGAAGAATAACGAATTGAGATGAGCAAAGGGTAAAATATTTCTCGCTCAGAATTAAAAACATCAAACACGGTTCTTTTCAGACGTAAATTACCACTAGACGATGTAAATAAATACATTCCATCAGCGCAAGAAATTTTTAAATGCAAAGCTGGAGTGGGATTCGAACCCGCGTCAAGCGGATTGGTAAACCGACACTCTAGCCCATGCACCAAGGCGGCATCAGCGATGATGGCGTCAAAATACAAATACTGCTTAGATACACTGCTTAACCGACATCGCAACTTGAAAGCTAGATGGCTCCACAGGTTCACTAGAGGTAAATCTTCCGATTTTAAATATAAATTTAAATTTCTTAGATTTACTTTTTTTTTAAATCTAAAAACAATGCCCCAACTCACCCCGCTATCGATGAACTGAACATTCCCCAGCAGCAGAACAGCGGCCAGAACTCGCACCACATCCAGAAAGGGAATGCCCAAGATGCCCAGACAGGTCTTCCATGCCTGGAAGCGAATCGCATCCTCCTGCTCGTTCTGGGCAAAATCGCCGCGCAGATACCTCAGATTGGCCGGTGAATAGCCCTCCAAATGCAGTTTCTGGCGCTCCTCCCGGTTCAGTCCAGCCAGCATCTGATAGAAGATGTGATAGTTTTTCTCCTGGGGCAGCGGCCTGATGACGCGCGTCTGGTCGAGGAAGTAGCAGTGGATCTTGGTGCGATACAATGCTCCATCCGTCACCTGCACTTCGATGAACTGCCCAATGCGACTGGATTCCGAGTTGGTGGTGGTCTTTGCAGATCCCAAAGATCGCAGCACCGTAAAGGCAGCGGCCAAATGCTTGAAGGCATCCGTCTCTGGTCCTCCGCCAGCGATGGCAAACAGCTGGCGCAGCATAAGCATGGCATTGGCCGTCTTCCCGGCTCCCGAAGTGCCCGAAAGGATGATGGCCTGCGGATAACCCGTTTCGCTCTGCTGACGCACCGCCTCCTGAACGATCTTCTGCAGCTGGGGGGCCAGCGGCAGAGCCCGGGTGGAGGTGAGTGTCAGGGGGTTTCCCACATCCAGGTAGGGATTAATGGAGAGCAGAATCGGACCGACATTTGTCTGCGAAAAGCGAAAAAAATTGTTTATTAAGATGAGGGCATTAATAAAGGTGATGAGTCAAGAGGTTCGGTGTACTTTTGGTCAGTTCCAGGGAAACCTTCGAATATGAAAGATAAAATCAGAGCTCAAGAGTTAAACTTGGATAGAAAAAAAAAAAAATAAAACCATAAACTAAACTGAAGTTTAAATTTAATTATTTATATTCTTGATGAGCAACAAGTCATTTTTTTTAGAGTTTATTGCCTAATTTTAAAGATTACTCAAATATTTTTTAAAAAATGCTGTGTAAATTAATTTATTTTATACTTTAAGGCCAGACATTGTTAAGGCAGTGCCAAGATTTTATTTTAAATAAAATAAATTGCAATTTCTAGAAAATCATTAAGTGAAGACAAATAAATTAAAGCGCAAACTCACTAAACACTATTCAATGTTTACTTAAGCTTTATGACCGCATAAAATATTTAATTATAATAATTGAAAAAAAAAAATGAAAGAAAACAACGGTGCACTGGCAGCACATTTAAATTTAATCAATTTTCCGCTCCGTTTTGCACTCTATAATCTGGAGCGGAGGCACAACAAATAAAGGCCTGGAGCCCCCCACCAGTTATATGTGCTCACACCCCATCCGTGGCTCCAGTTGCCATTCCCCTAGACGAGGCCAGATCCCCAGCTAACATACACTTCCTTCGCCTTTCGCCAGAGGGGCGCACACACTGAGTAATTGTCGAAATTAGCTGTTAATCTGCGGCCGAGTGCAAACGGTGTTGCCTTTTAATGACAAACTATCAGAATAATTGCTCCGAGTGTGTCTCTGGAACCGGTTTGCAGCGAGTCTAGCGACTCCCGAGATCTCATCCGTACTCACAAAGTAGCGCTGCTCGTTGAAGCGCGCCTGCAGCGTCCGCATCACGGCGTGCTCGGTGAGTGGTCCCGTCAAATGGATCAGGTCCTGCATGTCCTTGGGCAGGGTATTGGTCGGCTGCTGAAGCCTCTGCTGGCCACCGGCGAAGCCAAAGCCAAAGGGCAGCGTCTTCACACTCTGGCAGGGATTGGTGTGCTTCGGCTGCGGGATGAATGGCAGCTGCTGGCTGTGCGCATGGCTGAGGGTGTGCTGACCAATTCCGCCATTGGTGGCATTCAGGTGTCCGGTGTTCGAGGAGCGCATGGGCAGCGTGTTGGAATTGGTGTTGGAGTGGGCACCGACTGGTGTTTGAGAGTGGGAATGGGCATGGGAACTCAGCCCCATAATGTTTCCCATGCTGCTCCCGTGGGGCAGGGTCCCGGAGGACGGGCCACGTCCGTTGGCGCTGTGCTGGTGCGACAGGCTAGACTTCTCGCCCAGCTGGTGCGGAAGTGGGTGCGGAATGGAGGTGTTCCTGGCCGACACCACAGCTCCGCCACCTGCCCCGGAGCCAGAGTTTGATGGCAGCGTCTGGCTGAAGGTGTGATTCTGGGCGAGGGTAAAGATATTAAAAGAAAGTTAAAGCAAAAAGTAAATAAATACTATGAGCCCCATTTAAATTAATTAATTTTTTGCACTTTTTTATTTTATATATAAATTACATTTTAAAGTTATTAGAATTAGATTTAAAATCTCTTATTACAGGGCAGATCTGTTTTCCAAGGAATTCTTTTGCAAATCAGAACGATGACAGATAGAAGATCGCAAGAATAATATTAATTAAATCAAATAGGAATGCTACGCAAAAAAAAATTAAATGCAAATTAATGAACAGCATGTTAAATAAAATTCAGACCTATTTCATATATAATTACATTTTAAAGTAATTCGACTCGGATTTAAATTGTTTTTATTACAAAGGCCGACTTGTTTTCCAAGGAAATCTTTGCAAATCAAAACGATGACAGATAGATATTAAAGTTCGAAAGAATAATATTAATTAAATGAATAGGAATGTTACGCAAACAAAAAAATTAAATGCAAATTAATAAACAGCATGTTAAATTAAATTGAGACCTATTTTA
>VNJN01006875.1:0-212750 GCA_008042485.1 Drosophila mayri | reverse complement strand
GGGTGCGGAATGGAGGTGTTCCTGGCCGACACCACAGCTCCGCCACCTGCCCCGGAGCCAGAGTTTGATGGCAGCGTCTGGCTGAAGGTGTGATTCTGGGCGAGGGTAAAGATATTAAAAGAAAGTTAAAGCAAAAAGTAAATAAATACTATGAGCCCCATTTAAATTAATTAATTTTTTGCACTTTTTTATTTTATATATAAATTACATTTTAAAGTTATTAGAATTAGATTTAAAATCTCTTATTACAGGGCAGATCTGTTTTCCAAGGAATTCTTTTGCAAATCAGAACGATGACAGATAGAAGATCGCAAGAATAATATTAATTAAATCAAATAGGAATGCTACGCAAAAAAAAATTAAATGCAAATTAATGAACAGCATGTTAAATAAAATTCAGACCTATTTCATATATAATTACATTTTAAAGTAATTCGACTCGGATTTAAATTGTTTTTATTACAAAGGCCGACTTGTTTTCCAAGGAAATCTTTGCAAATCAAAACGATGACAGATAGATATTAAAGTTCGAAAGAATAATATTAATTAAATGAATAGGAATGTTACGCAAACAAAAAAATTAAATGCAAATTAATAAACAGCATGTTAAATTAAATTGAGACCTATTTTATACATAATTACATTTTAAAGTAATTAATCTCAGATTTAAAATCTTTTTTATTACAAAGGCCGACTTGTTTTCCAAGGAAATCTTTGCAAATCAAAACGATGACAGATAGATATTAAAGATCGCAAGGAAAATATTAATTAAATTAAACAAATTAAATAGAAATGCTACGCGAAAATAAAATGAAATGCAAATTAATGAACAGCATGTTAAATAAAATTGAGACCTATTTTATATATAATTACATTTTAAAGTAATTGATCTCAGATTTAAAATCTTGTCTTTTAAAAGGCAGTGATGTTAAATCAAATGGAACTATTTCGAAAGAGAACCAAGTTAAGAATTAATAAATTAAAAATAAAGCTAGACTTATTTAAAATAAAAACTTGTATACGGAAAACAAAAATAGTACATAATCTATATAAATATTTATGTAATATCAGTTAGCTCAAAAGATAACGACGATTTAGAGGCTAATGAAAATTTAAGAGTAAAATGATACGTAAAATGAAAACTTTAAGAAAAGTCCCTAAGACGAACAAAATTAAAACATAAGCTAAACCGCAAATCTGTGCATAAGACATATGTAAGTAATCGTTCGTCTGTACATTTTCAAATAAGAATTCCAGCACCTAAACAAATAAGGCAAAGTATTTAACTTCAAATAAAAATACAAAATAAAACAAATAATAATAAAATAATGGACATTGCTCCAAGGGCTGACAAGACGACGTGTGAAAGTAAACTGAATTCATTCTTTCATTTCATTTCTTTCATTTCTTTTCAGGCAAAGTCCTTAAAAAAAACAAAATTAAAACATAAGCTAAACCGCAAATCTGTGCATAAGACATATGTACATATAAGGTATATGTAAGTAATCGTTCGTCTGTACATTTTCAAATAAGAATTCTAGCACCTAAACAAAGGCAAAGTATTTAACTTCAAATAAAAATACAAAATAAAACAAATAATAAAAAATAAGGCAAAGTATTTAACTTCAAATGAAAATACAAAATAAAACAAATAATAAAATAATGAACAGAGCTCCAGGTGCTCACAAGACGACGTGTGAAAGTAAACTGAATTCATTCTGGCACCAGCTCGCAAAGGTAAAATTTCTTTTCAGGCAAAGCCTACTAAGTCAAAATCTATTTCAAGTTTAAAATCATGGTTTTGCGGGATCTATGAGCTCCTTGAATTAGCTGTCAAACTTGGGGATTAATAACAGCATTCTGTTATTGTTATGTTATGTTATATAATCTGTTATTCACCTTCTGTTATGTGTTTTCATGTGCCCTGATCCACTTCATAAACCACGTTTTATATTATTAAATTGGTTGGTAAACGTAAATAAATGTATATGTTAAACTAAAAAAAAAAAGAACTTTATTGCTATTACCTTCGATGCCGTGTGCTGTCCATTTGTGTGCTGTTGCAGGGCGCTGGCTGAGAGTCCTCCGCCTCCTCCTCCGCTGCAGCTGAGATTTAGGTTGGGACTGGAGGCATTAAGGTCAAAGTTGCTCGCCTTGGGACACGAGTTGGTGCCACCAGGCGAGCCATGGGATTGTGATCCATTGCCCTGGCCCTGATTGTGGCCTGGAATCTGACCCTGACCCTGCCCCTGACCTTGGCCAACATGCAGTCGATTTCGAAGGGTCACCAGCTCGGTGCTCAGGCTCTTGAGTCGCTGCTGCAGGTGAACCGCCTCATTGGATGAAGATGCATCTGAAAGATCAAGTAAATGTAGAAAATTAATTATAAAATATTTTAAAGTAATTAATAAATTGTTTTATAAACAAATCTTTATTCTAATTGATTTGTAATAATTTTTGAAGCATTATTGGTGAAGAAACATCGATGGAAACATCAGCTTACATGCTAAACAATATATTTAACCCATAAATAATTCAATAAATAAAATTCTAATAGAAAAGAATGCTTTTTTTAATAACGAACATAACGAGATTGCACAATAATTTAGTTTCCTTATGGCAATAATGATTGAGAGGCTCTGTAAACGCCTTACGCCAACGTCCTAATTTATTCCAGGATTCTGCGCTCGTCTCTCCCTTCTAGCGCTTGAAGGCCAAGGAGCTGGACTTGGAGTGTGTCCCTCTAATCATGGGCGGAATCGGTATGCCCAGCCGCATGGAGGTCTCCGCTGACAGAGGATAGACCGGTGGCTGACGCTCCGTGGTCCATATAATCGGCCGGGTCAGCTCTTCGACGGTGTGGTCCAGCTTGATGGCACATTTTCCTTGGTGGAGGGTAAAACGCGGCGGCTTGTGCAGCTGGTTGTGGGGATCACGGTAGTAGTCACGGTACTTCTGGCAATCCAAGTAAAAGGTGTCGATTCTATCGAGATCTCCATAATCCACGACGCGCAGTCCGATGCGGGGAGCAAAGCCCAAAATGGCGCGACGCTGAACCTCTGCATTTTTGGCCACCTTGAGCATGTCCACCTCGGGAATGGATTCATTAATCATTTCCAACATTTTGGAGCAATTGTAATACGTAAACTTTTAATGCCGGCTGTGTTCTTTAGTGTCCCAATGTGGGTAAAGTTTGTATGATGAATAACTAGACTTTGTTTGACAACTAAATCAAGCAATCAACGAAATTAAATGTATTTTTCCATATTACTTTTTTAATTTAAATCAAAACATTTCGCTCAAAAATGACGGTTGACTATTTTGGCGAAAAGGAATTTTCGCATTGGCAATTAACAACTCAATACACTGAAAATCAAATTCACACCAATTAATTCCGCTTAGGCTGACGAAGCTTTTTCGCCGGCTTGTGCCGAACGAGCATCTTTAGATATTTTAATAGATTTCGATGGGAGAGATTTACATAAAATGTTAATGAACCAATTTCGCCAGAGTCGAAGAAAAATGGAGACACAGAATGCGCTAAGATGAAACACGACCGAAACACACACAAAATTGGCGGCAGCTTAAACAAGAGATTCAAGAACAGACTCTGATTTATGGAAACTTTCAAAACAGGCCGAGGGGTCATTGTTACAAACCAGCCAGGCCAGAGGCGACCTCAGGCCAAGCCAAAGCTCACCACCAATTTTCATAGACCATTCAACAAAAATCAAACTAATTAGCCGATGAAAAGCTGGGGGGAAAATGACCCTTCCACAAGCCTGTTTCTGTTTCTCTCTGAATCAAAGCAGAGAGGCGACGGGCAGGGCACACCGAGCTTACAACAAAATCAGATTCGAAAAAATACAGAAAATCATATCATTGATGGCTTTAGCTCTGGCGGTGGAAACCAGTTTTAGATTCGGTCTTTTTCTTCGATTTGTTGTTTCTTGTGCTGCCTACAGCTGCACTCAAGAAATGTAAGACAAAAGCCACGGAAAAGGGTACAGAAAAGACTGCCATCCAAGTCATGCAGGTATTTTGAAATCTCTTTAAAGGCTTTTTTGTTTTGTTTGGTTTTGTTTTTATGACGCTGCGACGGACCTTTTACCCGTTTAGTGATTGGAAATCAAAGTTTTATGGGGCCCGTGGTAAATCATTAAATTTAATTTGTAACATTTGTGAGTAATTCGTCATCGTTTCGCTGTTGGCTTCCTTGCTTCGTATCTTATGGCTTTTGCATGTCGAAAAAGTCGGCGGTGGAAAGAAAACATTTCTTGGAAGCTGAGTAACGAAGTTGGCCCAAAACTGGTCGGCGTCGCACCAAGCTCAGGTTATCCGTCCCGCTGTCCAGGCGTCTCCATCGCAGTTCGATGTGGGTTGCGAGGGAGAGACAGAGGCACAGAGGGAGCAGCACAAACGAAATGTTGCAAGTCGGAGGCATGCGGCACCCAAACACAAAAAAAAACAGGGCCCAGAGCTGCACAGTAATAAATTTGGCACTTAACTTGAATTGTTTTTAATATTTATTATTAATTCCTTTAGTTAACGTTTCATCTTCTCAAGAACCAATTATTATTTCTAAGAATTTATGAATTTGTCTTTAAGTAAAATGAAAATAAACATTTGTAAGCTGAACAATTTTGAATATAAAATTGATATGAAAATAATGTTCTAATATCTTTGATATAATATACTTTATGCTCAATTTTCTTTGTGTATAAGATCAAGGTATCCATATAAGCGTATACGGACTGTAGTTGTTGCGGATGGTTATGAATATGAATGCGCTCGGAGGTTGATTGAAATACACAGAGGCACAGCTTCTTATGGTAATGACAAGTGAGTCGAGAACCAGCGAAGATTTCTGATCCCAAGAAAGAGATCGAAACAGCTTCTGGGCCAATAATAATAAAACTAATCTTGTTTGGAGCTTAATAAAGCACTCAAATTGTTTATTATAGTTGTAAGCTTCTATAAAATTCGAATAGTTTTACATGACTATATAAATGGTACAACAACAAGTGTATTAAAACAAAGTAAATGAACTTCATTCAAAGTCATTTTAAATGTAAATTCCGTAAATAATATAAAAACAATTGGCATATTATTTAATTCGAATAATCTTCGCCTGTTTCCGAAACTCCTGCCCCAATCAAAAGACAAACAACAAACTTCATGCAGCACTCGCCAGACGCAAGTCCAGAGTCAAAGGAAACTTATAATTATGTCACGTTTTAATTAAAAAATTATACAAAATATAGTTAAAGTACACAATTTTTAAGTAATTTAAAACCCTGGCATTTCTGCTTTTATTTTCCTTTATTTTACTAACAAAATCTGCCCCCTAACCGAGCCAAATCAAAAGACTCAGACAACGAACTTCTTGCAGCACTCGCAGCAGATTCACTGAAAACCCGTCGAAATTCCTGGGGATAATGTCTCACTTACCCTGCAGCTTCTTCTCCGTCTCCCAAAATTTTTGCAATTCGGTAAAGTATTTATCCAGTATGAAGACTTTTGACAGGCCCAATGTGGCCATCGTTGTGGTACATTTGTGAGGCCCCTTTGCGACCGCGACGACTTGAGTAATTTTCTTATTTGAATAATCCCGTATCCGGCGTATACGTCTCCGTCTCCGTCTCCTTGTTCGTATCCGTGAGCAGGCTCTCACTAAACCCAACACACACACACTCACACTCACGCACTGGGGGGAACAGGTTTTTTAGTTTTCCGCACAGGCTCTGTATCTGTATCTGTATCTATGGCATACAAACCGAACCCGAACGCGAACCCGTACCCGTACCCGAATATCTATAGCTACATGCAGCTGCAACAAGTGAAGCGGCCGCACAGCACACACGAAATACAAAGAAAAAAAAAATAATACAAAAATAAGCAAACAAGCAAAAAGAATGCAGAAGGGCGAGCAGCACACCAAATCTCAGCGAGCCTTGGCCTGGCCGGCGGCTCTCCTCGGCATCCAGCAGATACTTTGGTTCTGGATCCTCCTCTCCTCCACCTCCTTCTCCTCCTCCTCCTCTTGCTTTTCTTATTTCTTATTTCTGATTATTGTTGTGCTTTTTTTTCGCTCCTCTCGCTTGTTTTCTTCGCGGGCGCGCTTATTTTCTCGTTTTGTGCAGACTTTTTTCGTCGTTTTCGGTCGTTCGTTTTTGAAAAACGAGTTTCCAACTTCAACTCCAGCTCCAGGTCCGCAGTGTAGACATGCGCTTAGATACCCGTCGTACACCTCAAAGGTACCCGTAGCCGTACCTCACAGTTTTGGGGGCAGCGGGAGTGTTTGGATTGATTCGCTGCTGGCTCTTTGAACTTTTGGGCTTTGGCCGACCGGTGACCTCTTCGCGCGATTAATTATAAACTTAATTGGGTTTCTATTTTGGTTTTTTATTCACTCCACAATCGAATTTGCTGCCAAGGCGAGGCGGCACTAGCATCGATGATGCGAACGTTTGAAACTCCAGACGCAGACTGATGGCTTCTGCTGGAACGGTGGTCTCTGGTGCTCCCAGAGTGCTCCCGCTCCGATCGATCTTCTGGCTGCTCTCCACGCTCTCGTCGCTCTGGCTCTCTGCAGCTGCGCAGGTAGGTTTTCCGCCAGGTAAAAGGCTCTGGCTGGGCTGGCTACTAACTGGTACCATGGGATCATCGTCGCGCCGCAGCAGTTGCTCAAATATGAGGTCAAGTGTTTGTCTCCGTCGCTCGCCTCTCTCTCCCTCTCTCTACGCTCTTAATTAGTGCTGATTGTTTATTGTTTATTGTTTGTTGTTTGCAGTTTGTCGTGCATGCTGCATTTCACATTTCCCACAGCGGCAACAATGCTTTGTTGCAGTTTGCAAGAGCTGCAGCAAGGTGACTGAAGCGAAATGCAATTAAATGGTGTCTCAAAGTATGCTTCACTAGGTCACATTAAAAAAAACAATTAAATTTTAAACTTTATAATAATTTTTAATTTTCTCTTGGTCACCCTTTTAACTGATTTCAAATTAATACGGATTGAAAGTCTTGTCTTCTTTGTTTTTCAAGGCAAATACCATACTTACATTTTTCGAATTTGTCTTTAAATATTTAAACAGGAGATTTAAATAAATTCTTAATTAGTTTTTGATATTTTGTTTTAGAGTTCTGCTATTTTACCAATTATATAAAAAAAATAGTATTTATATAAATAAATTTATATATTTTTTTATTTCTAAATTCATATAAAATATTACAATTTTTTTAGCTTTATTTTATTAGCTCTGAATTAATATTTATTTTTAAGATACTCTGTGTGTAAGGCTGTGGAATAACTGACGTTAACTGTTATAGAAAGGTTGAAGACTTTGGTAAAACTCGCTATGCATGCCGCGTAAACTTGAAGCAAGTTTTTCTTATTGTTCCTTAGAGATTTTCAGGCGTTTTACGAAAAAACCCCTTGCCTTCAGATCTGAATATCCAACTCAGTCGATTTAAAGCTCAAAAATGGTTGCGAAGCCTAAACATTCCCTGGTTTAGTAAATTATTTCATTGAAATAATCTTCGTTTGCCCCTTTTTACCGAGCCAAATCAAAAGACTTAAGCAACGAACTTTATTCAGTATGTCAAGTAAAAGGCAAGGTAAAATACTTTACCGCGTGTAGAATATGTTATAAACAAGAGAAAATGCATAAACATTATTGTCCAGTTATTTGGTAAGTTAATTGGTTAATTATGAACTTTTTTTTTAATTTTTAACATGTCAAAAAATTAATTTATATAATAATTCCAATTAAAACCCTAAAAATTTAAGATTTTTATGACTTCTTGGTAGTTTCTAAAGAGAAAATTCAATATAAATGCCAAATATCATATGTATTATAAATAGATTGCACATTATTAAAATTAAAATATTTAGTAAAAAATGTAAGTACTACATTTTCCCAAGAGTTAAACCTTTAAAAGTTTTAGAAATTAAAAAGAAAAGTTAGAAAAGTTTTCCATCATAAAATGTATTAAGTTGTTATCAATTTTCAATTCATTCATATGATCCTATTGAAAACTTCAATATTAAAAATTTAAATCTAATTTAATTAAAAATTTTAAAGCACATTTTAAAATAAAAAAAAATTATAGGCAAATATTTAAAATTGTTAATACTTGGGGCACCTACCAGTTATGTTTCCTGTGGTTTTGTGGCACGCCTTCTTACGCTTGGGCACCGGCAGCGTGTAAATGGCCGAGAACTTGGTAAACCTCTGAACCACAGCACTTATTCCTTTGGCCTTGTGCTCCTTAGATGGCTTCACCTCCACTTCGGCTGTTCCGGACGCGGGTGCAGAGTCGACAACGGCGGGTGAAGGTTTCCTTTGATGTGGCGAAGATGTGCTTGAGCTGAGAAGGCAAAAGGGAGATTTATGTGTATTGGATTGATACAAAGTAGCAGAACTATATATACAATGATGTGGTGAAATCTATCTTCCAATTGCAGAAGCATAATGCCCCCGAGAATCTGTAGCCAAGTCAAGTTTCCTCTCTCACCTGACAGCCTTATGATACTGACAGAAGAAGTCAGGACGCATGCGATGGCGGCATAGAAAGTCCTCGCACAGCCGCAAAACTTCAGTGTCCTCACAGTTCTCGCTCCGACTGGTGCTCTCGCTTTCCTCGTGCTCCCCTTGCTCCTCCTTCTCCTCCCTGTCCTTCTGTAAGACTCTCTCCTTGGGCTGGACATCCTGCTGCTCTTGGGGAGTGTACAAGAAGGCTGGTATGGAATCGCCAAGAAAGTCGGGAATATTCTCAAAAAAGTCTGCTGTTCGCTCGTAACTGCTGCTGCTGGCATCGGAGCTCTTGGACCGCTGCAGTTGGGCCTTCAGGCTGCGGTTCCGGCTCTTGCGATAGCTCAGCAGCTGGGAGTGGCCCACATCATAGTCGGCGTATGTCTGATCCGGCAGCAACATATCAGAACCATCCTGATTGTCCTGAAGTAAGAAAAAATTAGATTAAATATTTTAAAGATATATGTATGTATTAATGAAGCTTAAAATAAATTAAATTTCCAAATAAAATAAACATTTAATAGAGCTTTTAGAACTCTCAAATAAATAACATTTCTTAATAACTTTCTTAAGAGGATTCATCTTCTAACTTATACTGGAATCTAGTGAAAGTGGATCCACCTAAGATCGAGTTGAAGAATTCGGATTGCGATGGCTGAGACGGGCTGAGCTGGAGCCGAAATCAATCGCGACATCAATTCGCATTTTAATTGCTTTTAAATCAGGTGCGTCTGCGCGGGGCTTCCGCATCTGCGGCTCCATAAACCTGTCAGTTTATTGGCGCAGTCGATTACCACGATTAGCGTGACCATGACGAAGGTGACAGACACGGACGCTAATGCCTTTTACTGCCCAGCTCAGCCCAGTCTGGAGATGGGCCCGGAGACGGAGCTGCACAGGTGCAGCTGGAGCAGGCACTAAAGTCGCGTTCGATGCAACATGTTGCGAGAGGAGACCTAGTCTTATTGCCACACGCAGCCAATGGTGCCCGGTGTGGTCTGCCGTGGACTTGTGCTGTTGGCAATTAACTCAAATGATTGTCATAAAATGTTGGACGTGCGTGGAAGCACATGTGACTGCCATCGGCTGCAGAAATCCGAGTCCAAGTTGCTGGTGGCGTCGGCATTTTTCAGTGTCAACACAGCGGGCGGCAGTGTTTGAATTGAGGCAACACTCTGCAAAAAAAATATTCCATAATCTCTCATAATGCCTTTGGACCCCACCTCCAATAGGATTAATATTAAGAAGATGCTGAAGTTATATTTTGAATCTTTGAGTAGTACTTAAGTTTAACCCTAAGATTGTAGTAGCCAGTTAAGGTAATCCGTTGGCGAATAAATAAATAAATAAATAATCTAAACAATTTAATGTAGATTTTCTCCAAGTTGACAAAATACATTTTTGAAAAATAAATAAATATTAACATACCCCGAAAACAACGATGTAAATTAATAAATATAATGAAAGTGCAGATGGTCATGTTTATAAGGATAATAAAAATTATAGAATTTTTAGGTTAATTTCTCTTTAAGCAATGTGGTTCAAATAATGCATAGGAATCCTTATTGTGAGCAGGATTATCAGGACTAATGATACATAGGAAAAGTCGCACATGACTCTGAGGTCTATCGCACCAGGCAGTACTTTCTTGATGCAAATAATTGGAATAATATATTTAATTCAAAACAGAAACAACAACTCAAACCTTTTGTTTATTTTCCCGACTGACTAATTAAATTTCCTCTTTCTCTCCGTGTAAAACAGAATCAGAGATATCAGAGTGACTTGTGGTTTATTATGGCGATTACGCAACATGTGAGAGGAAGAAGGGCCATTCCCAACGGAGTCAGCGTTCTAGTACTTTGATTTTTTGTCAATTTATGGCTGCTGATTGGCTGCACCGACTCCTCTCCGCTCCACTTTTCCGCCACTGACAGATTACATGGCCCCGGAAATGTTAGGCCATAAATCGGCTTAGCCAGAGGAAGGAAGCGAAAACGGCAGCCGTCTCGTTGCCAACAATTTGACTGGCTAAACATGGCTAATCGCCTGGCCCGGGCCTTCTAGAATGAATAAAATATGTCATCTAATAAATGTGCGCGGGGAGCTGGCTGCCGTATCAGTATCAGGTAGCGACATCGCATAAAATAAAATAAATCTCATAAATATGCAGCCAGCCAGCACAGAGGGGGAGAGAGCAAGACCTGAGACGGGAGCTGCCGCTGGAGTTGGAAATGGAGATGGGAATGGCCACGAAGAGGAGATCGAGATGGCGTTCGCTGGGCTACCTGGGATGCCTGGGCAAAAGCTGCGGCCCCCGACGCAAAGTTATTTATTCTAACTACGAGTACGATATACAATTTCCACTCCAATCTGCGGAGTGGAAGACAAACGCCGCTGTGGGTCGCTGCCTGGAGATTCTCCCTGTCCCCACCACGTGTGGGTTCCGCGGGTAATTTGCATTTGCAGCGAATTCAACAAATCAGCATTCGTACCGCTGAGATATGAATTAATTAAGTAAGCAACAATTCGGAAATATGCACATTTCCGTCCATTATTTGCATTCTTACGAAGAGAAAGTAAAGCAGGAGGGAAATATTTAATATTTGCTAAAATAAACAACTTACTTTAACCATAAATACTCTAAGAATTATTATAAATCGAAAATACTTTAGAACTCAGCCTGGGCAAACATTTACAATCAATTGGTAGGCATCGACGATGCAATTTCCCAGGCTTGTGGATGATTACAGGCCTAGGATCTTGGGCCCTTCTCCCGCCCCCATGCTCAGCGAATAGGAATTGCACTTTTTGACTCGCTACATGGAAATTACATGATTTAACTTAATTTAATAAAGAGCCAAGGGCACTCCAGCAACAACAACTGGCATCGTATCGTGCCTTCGTGGCTCGCTTTTGTGATTTACCGCGTGTTTCCTTCCTCCCGATCCCAGAGATCCCAGAGTTTCCTGGCCAAGGGTCGAGCTCCGCCCCCGCCAAGTGCCTTTATTGGTTCCACTCACCAACAGGATTAAGTCGGAGAAGTGAGAGATCAAGGTCTCTTTGAATTTTAAACAAAGCTAGTAGGTCAGTGTAAAAATAATTTCTTTATTATTTAAAAGTTATTTCCAGCTTCTTTTCTAATTTAAAAAGTCCTTAAAACCTTCTTCTGCTTCGTAAATTTCTAACAAACATTTTATTACCCTTTTCATGGCTTTAATACGAGTCAAGGCCGAAAGTTTATAGCCATAACCCATATTGGATGCTTTTAAGTAAAATATAAACACGCTTTTGGGTAGACCAGTGTAGCCTGCCATGGAGCTGAATCTCTGTAGCCAAAGTCGGAGGCTGGCGTCCTGGTCGTCCATCAACGTGGTGGGGCTGCTGTCCTCGAGCTTGCCCACACTCCAAGAAAGCGGCTGGCCAACCAATTAGGGATGCTGCCTTGAACGATCTTCGTTTACCCCGAGGTTTTTTCTCAGTGTGTTGGGATTTGTGTAGATCAAGAGATTTTGATTAATAGGTGGTAGTTGGACCGACTCTACCTTGAAGGTCTGGACGGACTCTCTCTCGCTCCCTTGGCGGACTCCTTGGCCATGGCCTCGGGTTAGACATTGAGAAATATTTTTGCGAATCGAGTCGACAGACTCAGTCGAAACTCAATGAAGTTTTAGCTGTTTCTCCCCATTTATTGTTGTTTTTTGCTCTTGTTGATTCGGTAATCGCATTTGTTCTGGCCATGTGTGTTGAAACCATCGCTTTTTTCCCCAAATTGTCTTGGTCCTGGCATTGTTGTGAAGCATTTACCATCTTTTAGTGATACCAATGACCCAGGGCATTAATAATACTTTTCAAAAAAGGAGATGAGTATCACAATAAGTGAGTATATGTGTGGTTTTTCTATATAATTTTGAATAATAGGCAAATTTTCTTAAAGAGGGGCCCATAAGCATTATCCTGAGCCAGCAGGCCTTTAAAAATCACTAAGTAACGATCATGAAATGGGATTCTCCAAATATTCACCCAAGGCTACAATTAAAAACCAGCCGGCAGAAGCTAACAGCTTTATCCAGACCCAAAGATGTTTCGATTCCCCTTTGAATCACATTCGGCATTAATATTCGCATTCCTGCCGAACATTTTCAACGGAACTTAAATGTATGAAAATTGCAAATATCGTCACGTTTCTGGCTTTAAGGATAATTACGTGTGCATAGCTCGGGCTGGCTGAGCGCGAGAGGCTGCAATGGAGGGGCCCCGTCAAGGCTTCAACCTGTGCAAAATTCAATTTTCGAATTTCACAGCCATAAACAAAGAACCAGCAGCAGCTGAAGAAGAGGTAACAGTCACGAACAAGACCAGGATCGGAGGGGGAAGGTTAAGGGGAGACCAAGCACCCGGCTCCCAGAAGAATCCGAATCTGAATCTCGAATGGAAAACGGAAGGTACTTGGTCTCGCTTTGCTGGATTGCTGTGTGGATTCGACCCAAAAGCGGAAAAGGAAGCGGAAAACGATGGCACAAACTCGTCGGCTAATTTATGTGGGAGTCCCCGAGAGTGTCTATTGCCGTCGTGTGAAGACTTTTAATCGAATCTTAATTGCATTAGGCCCCAAACAAGGTCCGATTCCAACAATGCCAATTTGAAGCCCGACAATCCATCCTGTTCCATAATCGATCGATCTAAGCCAGACGGCCACAGATGTGGTCGAAATAATGGATACGATAGGCTAGAAGGTGTGGCTTGAATGCTAAATTGAGAACACAAAGTTATGGGTTCATTGAATAAAGATTAAGAAAATTATGGTTCTCTGCAGATGCCAATCTTAAATACTTTTATTTTGTGGAGTCTTAAGTGCATTCTTCTATAAAAGTATCTCGTAAAAAAATGAAATTAAATTAAATATAGAACCAGGCCTTCAGGACAACTCTAATTCAAAACTAAGTACCATAAGTTGCTATTCTTTTTTAAATAAAAACTTGCAAATAAAGTCTCCATCTCTTAAATTGTTTTATTATTATTTTAAAATTTTCTGGAATATTATGAATTCCCTTTAGCTATACAGCTTCCAGCTTCGCAGATCTATATTTTCAGCCCCGATTGTCTAGCCATCGATCTATCCGCATTGCGTTAAATTTCTTGTCGCGTGCAGGTTACGCAATATCATGATGGTGCCATGGAGAGTCCACTTGCGAACATTGGTGGTGGATGCCAGCACGTGTAGTCCAGTAAGGCCTGGCCAAGATCAGGATCGCAGCGGGCTGGCCCACAAAAACTTGCCGTTGCCATTGCTGCACGTTGGCATTGGCATTGGGATTACTCGCCAATAAAAGGCAGCAAACAATTAGACGGGACTGCCGTGCCTGGACTTCACAGCTTCTTTTCTTGGGTCTGTTGGCGACGCTGTTAATATTTATGAATTGCAAAACTCAGTGTTGCTCGGAGCATCATCAGTCATTTGGCGTACTCCAGGTGACCTCTGTCTGCTTCCTGATCTTGGATCTTAACTGTTTTGAAGCCAGGGGAATGCTTGTGATTGATTTTTCCTAATGATTTATGTTCTGCAGCTATGGAAATTCTAAATTTCTCATTCAAAATAAACAAGAAAGATATAGAAAACTACATTTATCAAGATACTCCTTTTAATTCTAACCAAGCCGCAGCTATTGTGGATCTCCTCGTCCCTCCAGAAACTAACCTGCTTTGGCAAAATCTTCTATTTGGCAACCACATATTTATCTAGCCATTCGAGCCAGCCACCTCTCCCACGCGGCAAGTCAAAGAGCGCGGGACTTGGTCCGGGAAATTCCTCAATGGAGCCTTTGTGTGCTCGAACAAATGTGGACACGTTCGATGGGGCAAGTGACCCGGCAAGGCCCTCCCCCTGCCGTCAGAGAGCCAGTTATTGGACACGAGAATGGCCAAACCTGGCGGAACGTGAAATATTTTTGTAATTTGTGCAGGATGCGATAAAGAAAATGCAATCGGCAAAGCAATTGCACACCCTTGGCCACTATTTCCGCATGGGCTCCATGGATCAGCGAGCGAGTTGACAGCGTACAGCTGCACACCCACAACGGTCAGGCAGGGGAGGAGCTCCAGCGAAGCAGGCTGGATGGGAGTGAAGTTGTCGGTTGCCCCTTCGGGCTTCACAGTCCCGGAGATTGGACCTCACCTCGCATCACCTGCGCATCTCTGGCCGAGCTGAGCTCAATTTCGCAGGGGGAGAACTTGGGTCAAAATTGCTGGCAAGAATTTATTTGCAAAAGGTTCTGCGACTCGGGCCTTGGGCCACTGATTTGTGACTGGTCTTGACGCGGCCAAAAGGAATTCCTCGAACGTGGAAATGGAGATTCGACACATCAAAGTTCCTGCTCCAACAATTTACACAATTATGGAAATCAACTGGCTGGAACAGCGTCTAAAAATATCCCAACTCTGAGGCAATCATCAAATTATAAACACTGAAAGGGTCGAGGGAGCAGGCATTCTGTTAAGAAATTTCAAATAAATTGTAATGAAAGTCTAAGAAATTTTTAACAGTACAAGAAAGTCAGAAAAGAAAAGAAATTCTACTTGACAAATTCATTTGATACTTTGCAAGAAGTGAACGTATTTTTTAACCAAGAAGATTAATAAGCTGTTAGTCGAGCACCGAGGCACTAAGCAAAAGCACTCACGATTGGCATTAGGGGTTCCCAAGGCACTCATTAAATACATACTATGATGCTCCTTGGGGCCAGGCGGAGACACTAACAACTAATTAACACTTCCAGCTACTTCCACGCCCACCGAGCCGGCTAACCGTTTGCCGGCTGAATTAATGAACGAATTAAAGTTTGCGTGACGACATGAAGCGGACCCAGGGACCCGGGACGGAGAAGAGACATCTGCAACGACGACGTCATAGCCATCGTCACCAAAGCAGCCACCGACCGAGTGAGAGTCAGAGTCGGAGGCAGGCGGCTGCCATCACTGGACAGCTCCACAACACACACACAATTCAAGGCAAGGAGCAAATGTCGTGCCAAACAAATACCTCGCGATCGGTAGATCGACGAGGATGCGGAGCAGGGGAACTGGTTTTTTTGACGGGCAACCACTGCGAAATACAGCGAAAACAAGAAACTAAATCCTGATATATTGAATCGAAGGTTGGGACACCTTGGAAATCTTAAAAAAAAAAATATAGGAATTAAATTTATAATTATTAACAAAGCTCGGATGAAGATTTAATAATTTGAATATTTTAAGTACTATATTAATATTTGCAAAGTCTTAGCCCTTAATTCCATTCATTATTTATATCTAGACCAAGTTTTTACTCTAAATAGATCAGCTTGGCTGTTGACCCAAAAATCCTTCCTCCTCTTTGAGTACCGATTACAAAAATAGGCATCCGTATGAAGATGATGATGAAAACCCCAAAGTCTCAATATATCCGCCTGTCTGTCAGCCAAGTGGAACGTTATACATGCATTATTATTTGCTGGATCACATCGCTGGCATTGTCTGCGAAGAAAGTGAATTGTGAATTAAATTGCATCTGATCAAAATGAAGCGAAACGGATGTGAAATGCAAACATACGGCTCTCACCGCGAAAAATGTTTTGGGGAACAAAAAACAGAGTCTACTGTGTGTGCTCTGTGTGTTTATGTGAGATTAGCTGGGCGATATGGGAGAAGAAGGTGGCAGCCAGTGACAGATGGAAAGGTGTCTGCCGTCTGCCTGACTGACACTGATGTATTCGTATTCCCATCAGTCCTTCGACAGACGAGAGACGACGACGACGATTTGTGTGTCTGACAGCCAACGAATGTGTAAGTAAGCTTATCGCAGATATTGAATTAAACGTGGGATTAAAATTATAAATTCTATTTGTCTTGGTTTTTATTGTGCAAAATTATTTAGATTATTTGTGCAGTTATCTAGTTTTGGTATAAATAAACTAAGAAAGACTTAATAGAGAGTTATAATTTGTAGACTAGATAAAATTATAAATAAATCTCAAAAAGCAAGATTAAAAAGAAATATTATATTAAAATTAAGCCCCTTTCCTTGCTTTATGCCATAATAACTATTTAACTTTTCGGTTAATAATCCAATTTTAAATTAAGGAGTCTTTGATAATGACAGCTTATAATTTTTTCTGGCACCCTCTTAACCAAGAAATAAAAAAAACATCCTGTAATCTGCATTTCATTAACTATTTCATTAACTATTATATTTCTTAAAAATCTGTCTTCAGTATCAACTCCACAGATCGCTTAATCACCAACTCAAAATTCCAACATTAAAAATCTTGAAGCTTTCATTAAAACACTTGAGAAATGTTGGTAACTCATAATTGACAGAGCCAAGATCTAGATCTATCCGGAGGCTTCCTATGCGTACTGCGTGTAAATCGCCGTAATTAAGTTGTTGCGTGGGCTGCTGCACTCGTGTACTTATGCCTGGATTCTAGTCAGCCGGAGGCTTTTATTGCACTAAATCTAAATCGGCTGAAGGTGCGTGTTGGAATATACTTTCCGTTAAACTGAGCTCATTTATCTTCCGAGTACGAGATTGAGTTAACCCTTCACATCCGCAAAAGTTAGATTGTTTTTAAAACTGTTCGCGTATCCGCCGCAATCCCTATATTTTTGCACCACAGGTGCTTTCAGTAACAAACACGCAATCGAAGCGAGTAAGTTAACCAGAAAATAACACAGTGGTAGCTTATTTATTGAAGAATTGAAAAATTATAATAAAATTATGAAAACATTAAGGAGGTATTTACTAACTAATAAAGTAAAATCATTAAATAAGGCATAAAAATGCAAATAATGTTCAGTTTTTACCCATTTTATTAAGTGTTTCGTTTTATAAATTAACCTAATTTTAATTGCCTGCTTTTAAGGGTTTAATGTACCTTCTTAAAAAAAATAAAAACAAAAAATTAAGATAAGTTAGAATCCATTTTATATAAAATGTCATCCGTCCAGAACTCCTGTCGACAAATCTATAGAGTTCTCCTCGCATTTCTTAAGATTTAAATGGACAAAAAGTGCCTCACGAAGGTAGCAGCTTCCAGCTGCCTTTTGCCTTTTATGTGCGCCAGTTCGTCTCGTGCCCCTTATCTTTTTGGAAATGACAAAAGTGGCTGCTCAAATCATGCAACTAAAGTTGCCTTCCCATACGTGCACACATATATGTATACATCTCCTGCCTTGTGGATATTCTTTATTCAATCAAAGGAAAACTGTCGGGAGACCAGCAACATGTTCATTTGTCATGGGGGCAGGAGGCGATGATGAGAACGATGTGGTTAAGAATGGAAGCCCGAGGGCGCCCCAGCGGGCAACGCCAACACCTAAGCACCAGAGACCCCAAGCCGGGCATCGGCACATACATAAATCGCACTCGGAATGACCCTTCCTGCCATGGTAATTGCGTACTTACCGCTCTCAACGGAACCTATCCGAGCGGATCCGCAAGGTGAGTTCGAAATTCCCCGATTGCGTGCCCGTTGCGGGAATAGATTTATCGTCTCGTTTGAAATCCGCACCTTATTTATGGCAGCTCGACCACATTTCTTTGGGGCTCTCTCCCCCTTTATTTTTATTATTTATTATTCTATCAAGCGTTACACTGTCAGCACCAGCACAATTCACTACGCGCGCGCACACACGCCGAGGAGGAGGATCGTCGTTGAGGCGGCTTCTAAGCGATCGATCGGTGGGGTTCCGAAACAAGTCGAGGGACTACCGTACGAGTCGACCTCAAGACACAATCTGGCGGCAGAGCCGCGATTTGGAAGCTCAGCGAAAAGACAGTCTCAAGATCAAGCAACTTGCAACTTGTTGCATGCAACATGTTGTTAAGATTTTTGCTTTAACTTTATGTAATGTCTGTGGTTTGTTTATGTTTCATCCTTGCTGATTAATCTCCTTATTCCCCTAAAGTTGGGAGTCCAAAATTGAACCAGGCACATAAATACTTCCTACCCATCCAGCAAATATATAAAAATAATTGTTCTTAATTTAGTTTTATTTCATAATTATTTTTTTTAATAAATGGATACCAAGAAAAAGTATACTTGCGTAAAATGAAAATATAATACAAAATAAAGTTTTTCTCGAAAGTGATTCCTGTCTTTAAGCCTCTAATATAATTTTCACAATAATTATAATTATTAAATGTTTGAAATTTGAAAAGAAAAGCCTTAATTGAAAAAGATTTAAGGCAAAAAACTTCAAAAATGAAATAAACTTTCAACTTATTTTATACAATACATTTAATTAGATTGCTAAAATTTATACAATCAAAGGTAATAAAAACGTGAAGTCTTTTAGTACCAATTATTATTCAGAATCCTGCTTTTCTTTTAACTTTCAATTTGGCCAAGTATAAACATACAGTATTTGGCTTCGAATCTTAGCAATGAAACCCCAAGTGTATAAAACTATATAAACTCTTAACATCTAAGCTGTAGCTTTGCAACTTACTATGATTAGTGTTTGTATTTCTACTCCTCCGGACGAGTCTCGCTGTAAAAACCCAGATTCATGGTTGGAATCATGTTGCTGTAGAAGGAGAGTTCAGCAGGCGAGGGCTGAATTACCGGAGGCATTACAGCCACTGGCGTCTGATCAACCTTTTTGAGGGGCAGACTAGCGGTGGCATTGATGGCTTCTTGGGCACTCTGCGCCATTTTGTGCTGCAGTTGATGCACCTTTAGATGGTTCTCCAGCTCAACCTGATACAGAAAGTTGATGCAGCAGATACTGCAGGTATAGCTGGGTCCATGGGCCTCCAGTTCATGACGCTGCAATTGCTCCCGCCGGTTGAATCCCTGATTACAAATTTTGCAGGCGAACAGCGAGTCCATGTGTAGGGCTCTATGACGCTGCAGGTCGCGTTCTCTCTGAAAAGTCCTGTCGCAGACGTCGCAGTGGAAATTACGGGAGGACTTTGATTGTGGTGCAGCCTTCGGCTTGGCCTGAAACTGAAGCTGTAGCTGTTGCTGCTGATGGAGTTGCGCCAGCTCGCCATCCGCTGGTGGAAGCAGTCCCAATTGCTGCTGCTCAATGTCGTGCTTGGTGTGGATTTGCTGATGGGCCAGCAGTTTATCCTTGCGCGAAAAGGAGTACGGACAGCGGCCACACTGGTAAGCCTTTAATTCGGAGTGGGACCGCGAGTGCTTCATCAATTCCACGGCCGTCTGAAAGGATCGCGGACACTGCTGGCAAACGAAGGGCTTGACGCCGCTGTGGATGCGTATGTGCTTGTTCAGGTTAGTGTTCCTCGAAAAGCTCTTTGAACACACGTTACAGGTATAGGGACGTACGCCCGTGTGCACAATTGTGTGCTTCTTTAAGTCGGAGCGTCGCACGAATCCCTTCCGGCATTGCGTGCACACATACGGACGATCGGGATCGTGCAGCGACTTTATGTGCGAAATCAGAGCGGTTCGGGTGGTCATCCGGAGATTACAGAAGGTGCAGCAATACGGCGCTGCTGGGTCGTGGGAGGTCTTCTCGTGCTGCTGGCAGTCTGAGGGCAAAGTGAAGCCTAGATCGCAGTACTCGCAGAGGAAGGCTCGCTTGGGTTTCATCAATCCAGAATTTGGATCGGAATTAACGTTGTTTGCTTTCATTCCCGCCTCCATGAGCGCCATCTGAGCGGCGTCCATGCCCAGTGGCATGTCAACATCGTCGCCATTCTGACCCTCTTCCTCGTCTTCCTCATCGAAATCCTCCTCCTCTTCCTCATCATCTTCCTCGTAGTTTTCATAATCTCCCTCCGAGCAAGGCAAGAATTCGTCTTCACTCGTCTCCGACAGTTTTTCGGGATCCACGTCCACGATTTGGCAGTCCTCATCTGGTTCAAATTCACCAGGATTTCCATTAAAACCGGGCCTGTACTTGGGGTCCGTTTTCATCATCTCCTTTAGCTGCTCCTGCAGTCCCTGTTCACGCTCCTGCATGCCCCTACGCTGCTCGAATGCGTCAAGCAACAGTTCCAGGCACTCAGGGCACACGAGCTCCGGCAATAATTCATGGCGTTCGTACTAAAATGGATTATGTTATTTTGGTAATACATCGCCATCCGGCAAATACTCACGTGAACGGCCCAAAGATGCTGCGAGATCTCTGCAATAGACAATTCCTTGCAGAACTCCATGGAGCTCTCGAAGATGTTGGGGGAGTCGGCCTCGACCTCGCGGTGGCACAAGCGGCACGTGTTCACGACCATTGTATATCCACGCAATTGTATCTAATTTGGCAAATAATTTCGCATTGAAGTGTAGCCGGCTTAGGGGGACACTTTCATAACAAATTAGACACCAGAATTGGGATAGCGATACATTTTCGGTCCTTGTTTTTATTGCCGCGGTTGCATCTCTCTTGTTACACTCTAGAAATTCCGTAAAATGTCGGGAAAATGTGGAAAATCAGCAGAAATTACAATTGTTTAGAAAAATAAAGCGCTGTGGCCGCAGCCGGGATGGATAATACACGCGCATGGACAGTCTACGGTAGGATTCTGAGTAGAATTATAAATGGTCACACTGAAAACGAAGAGGGAAAATTTGTGGAGACTTTTAAAATGAAAAGAAAACTTAATTTTCCATTGTTGTTAATGATTAATGAAATAGTTTTAGAAATTTTGTAATTCCGCATTCTACTTTCTTATATTTCACAAATTTTTATCATATTATATTTGCAGATCTTAGCAAATTATAAATTAAAAATTATAATACTAATTTAAAATAATAATGTGTGTACCAGAAATGAATTAATAATAAAGATTATAACAATCCAGAAAGTCTTTTCTTTTCTTCATTTTAAATCAGTTAACCATATTAGAAACATTTTATTTTTATTTTTTAACAATGTAAAAATACATTTAAAACAAGAAAGAAAGCCATATGTATTAGTGAACGCTAACACATATGTATACATTGTGTAAACAATAAACAAAACCTAAAAGAGCGGGCAAATACATCGCTCTCTCTCTCTCTCCCTCTCCCCTCGCCAACAAGCCGTAGTTCAAAATTTGTCCACTTGGTGGCTTTTTCGGTCTGACGACTCTTTCAATCTATATTTTAAATTATGTTTTAGACGGGAAGGAGTAATTTTTGGCACCATAAACCCTATATATTGTTGATCAGAATTAGTGGGAGAGTCGATCTAGCTAGGTTTTGAAATTATAAATGGCAAATTGCAAATTTGGAAAATCATATTTTAGCCAAAAATAATCGAAATTAAATTCTGAAAGCATTAATGTGTTAGTTTTTTTCCCCTTAAAAATGAAGAAAATATCTGAGAGACATTTGACAGCTGTGAGCACCAAATATATCTGTATTTTGTAAAGTATCTGTAGCTTATACAAAACGTAAACAAATATGTATCTTCAAACTTATAAACTTTAAAGATTTAAAACTGTGAAGTCTAAGAAGACAATTGGCAGCTGTAAGCCAAATGTATCTGTATCTTTATGCATCTGTAGCTCTTATAAAACGAAAACAAATATGGACTTCTAAGCTGCCTTAATAGAAATGAATCCGCTTCTTATTTTAAGTTAACTTTTATTTCAAATTTCTAAAATTCCAAAAATTTTTGAAAAGTCAATATTTTGACTTTCAAAAAATAATGTTACCTTAAATCACTTCATATTTTTAACTCTAGACGTGCGCCAAAAAAGTAAATAGTAATAGAAAAACAATGTGGAATTATCCAGTTTTTAAATTGAAAAAAAATTACATTTTCAAACCCAGCTTCTTCAAGCTCACTACGTCGCCTGGGTCACATGCGCAGCACCAGCAATGTCAACCCTGGCCCCTTAGTTAAACGAACAGCAAAAGCTTTTTCAATTGTCCACGGACTTTTGTTTGAAACGAACGCCAAACGCTGGTGCTGCTGAGTAGTAGACAGTGCCGGCACTCGGGCGGCGGAAAATAATAAAACAATAATTGAATGTGTGGCAGCAGTGCCAGTGCGGGGGAATTCCTTTGGCTAAACGTGATTAGGCGGAGAGGTGCAAGTGTAACTGACATTCCGATACGAGGAATTTATTGCAGTTCAGATGCTGCAGCAGCTGCAACAGCCGAGACTCCCGCGCAAATAATACACCTATACAAATATATATACACACAGGCAGCTGCAAATCAACAATTACGCCCACGCAGCCGGGGGCAGCAGCAACAACTTTTTTCCACCTTCAACGGTTTCGTGAGTTTGTACTATTTAATTTGTTGTGCTTTTTCGTCTTCATTACCTTCCCTGTTCTGTCCTCTTCCCATGCGGTGTGTGCCTTATTCCACAAGGAATGAAAGCCACAGGAATAACAACGAGAGTCCTGCGTACATTTATTACCTCTCCACGGGGCACTCTGTCCTTGTCTGGCACACTGCCCTTAATTCCCAGTTCGTCGTCATTTTTTTCCCTGGAACCCTCCCCCACATCCCCACCTTTCCTGCACGTCTTTCTTTACTCCAAGCTTTCCTGTTGATTTTAGGTTATTGGGACTCCACCGCTTCCCTTTGGCGTGTGAAATAATTTGTTGGTTCTTTAATAATTTACAAATTTAAAGGGAAGAGTGGGAAGTTTAAAAGTATAACTTTGAACCTTAAAAGCCAAATTAATATTTGATTAGGAAGTTTTCAAAAGAATTCAATTTAAATGGGAATACAAAAAAACCTCCTAGAAAGGGAAGAATAAATAAACAATTTATCTTAATTCGGAGAAGATTGTTACGAAAATCTGAATCATTTTAGGTAAAATTTGTAGAGCTATTATATGGCCTTTGTAGATTTTATTATTCTAAATCAGAGTTTATGTTCTCCAAAGTTTATCCTCAGAATAAAACCTCTCGAATCAAGTAACAGCTGTTGAGCATATTATTTAAAAACAACTGGCTATTCACGTTCTAAAAATTCCACTCAATAATTACTCGTAAAGCAATGATCTTTAGTCGTTTGATTAGAAAACGTCCGATCGCCGTCAGATCGTTTAATGACTCAGCTTGATCAGGTAATTCTCTCAGCCAGTGAGCCGTGCACTTGTTGACTTTGAACTTGACTCAGAAATACTGATGATATATTCAATTGGCTGGAAAATGGGGCTGCTGTGCTCCGGATTACGGATTCCTCCTGCCTGTCCATATGCAGCGGCCACATGCGTGCTTTCGTCAGCTGGTTTCAAGGTGTAGTAATTATTTTTCCTGGCTGAAATCATGCCACTATCTTATCAGTGACCAAAGCTTATGCTGGCCTGGAATGGATCGATGATGTTCCGCTGTCGCACACACACGAAAAGCTTTCCGGCAATTGTCACAAAGTGATAATGGGAGCCGTAAAACGTAAACCCCTTTCGTGCCATTCGGGGTAATATATATATATTGTAAACAAATAGTAAAACAATTGCTGTTGATAAATTTATTGTCAGTTTTTAGCACAGTCACAAGGGAAGTACAAAGTATGCCAAAGTTGTAAATGTTATTACGTATGAATACTATATTCATAGATTTCGTAATTTGCAATTTAGTTACTCATAATTTATTATTATACATATATTAGTTTTTTTTTTTAATTTTCTAGCAGCTAAGTTGTAATATTTTAAGCAAATTATTTTAAAGTTTTAACTAATTAGCAAAATGCAAACTATTCTATTTTTTCCTTCCCAAAGGTTTTACTTTTCCCAACCAACTTTAAAATTTGTTTGGTTTTAATAATGAAAGCTTAAGCTCTTTATACACTGATTTCCCTATAACTCGACAAAAGTATAATTAAGATAAACACCTGCAAATATTATGGTTAACCGTTTGTATTCTGCAGAAAGAAACCCAACCCTATTTATTATCCACCATTAGAACCAAGTTGACGCAGTCATAACAAAGTATAATTTTCTGTTTCTGACTCTGGCAAAAATCAATGAAAATCCAAGGCAGTTAATGCCATTACACACTGATCTCGAGGCTTGATTGGACTTAAGTGGCCGTTCAACGCACAATTACAATTACTCTCCTCCAAAAGGTCACGCCAGTATCAACAGTTTGACATCAAACGGCGGCCAAGTTGTATCTGTAACGATAATTGTCATCATAATTGGAATTGCCAACATTAGAAGTTGTTTTCGTGAATAAAGTATGTGCCAGCTGGCGGGGGGTCATAAAAAAAGAACTCTTTCAGCACGACAAACATTTATGGTACACACTGTAATCAAAAGCAGGCTCACAATCTGATTAGAACTCGGTTGGTGAATGGTGTTGGCGGGGGGAACTTAATATTGGCATGATCTGGTCATAAAGATAAAGGCTAAAGATGATAAACGCTGAAAGCTACTCTACTAATCTTGATTATGATTATAATTTCAAAAGTAGATTTTCCGAACTTGAAGCTTCTAAGAGTCTACGAAATGTTAATGGCATGACAACAGGGTCTCAGTCAGTCCATGACCACCAGAGACTTTGAGTCAACTACCGAATGATATGTACATATATGATATATATGTACGTTTTACTCACTAATTACTAAAGTCATATAGGAAGGTGCGGAGCATAGCTTAAAGTTCAATCCCTAGGCAAAGATAGTGAGTGAGTTCAACAAGTAACCAGCCTTTATAAAATATATTATGTATATATTAGGTATTCAATTGTTTTGCACTTTGTATATATATTTAAAATATATTTTACAACAAATTATATATAATTGTGTGTAGCTCACACTTCGCACTCAAATAATCTTTGAATTAATAAAAGATTTAGGGCGGTAGGGCGCTTGACAACAATACACTTGATCACAATATGAATTCTATAGTCACAAAAGCAATTATTTGTATACAAATACTACTCCAGAATCATGAGCACCTGGTATAAAGACTAGGCTACCTTCAGCCATATATTATGTTCCTATGTCCAAAGCTTTATCTCAAGATTAGCATGTTTAAAAAGCGAAGAACTTAATATACTCCCGGCATGCTGCCACTTCAAATTATGTTTAGATTATTCCCTCAAGTAGTTTATTATTTCAAACAATCTTCAGATCGATTCAGCAAAAAATCGTTTATAAAAAAACAAAGCGTTAAAAACCGAAAAACAAAAACCCAGTACATACAGCAATCTTGAAAAAGTATTAACTTTACCTGCACTTCAGGCATATCTCTTGGCACTTGATTACTACTCTGATCTCTCAAATCTTTGCACTGTTCGTCATATTTTTGGAAGAACTGATTAGGAATGCGTTACCATATAATAAAATGTATAAGCACGATATCAAAGTTCACTGCCTTAATCCAAACAAGAGCTATCGGGCATTTCCTGATAAGCCTTTCTGTCCAGTTCAATCGAAACCTGGCGTCACCCGGGTTGTTCAGTCGTGCCTCTTCAATCAAAAGCATTGGACGTGTCCCCCGACCTTGCTAAGGTTCCTGAAAGGTTTGTTGCTAAAGGAATATTGCTCGTTTTTTAATGGATTCCAGTTAATCTTTAACTAACCACAAATATGATTCTCGGTGCTTACCAGTTAAAGTCAAGATGGGCTATTAAGTAAAAGATTTAAGACCCTAAAAATCACAAGTATATAAGATCTATTGGGCAATCAAAACAATATGCAAATTAAAGGTAATTGAAAATAATTGCCACTTTGAGTTCTCGTAATGCAATCTCGTGATAGCCGGCAAATGCTATATTTGTATGTATGAGCAATTGCAGAGTTGAAAGTCAATAAAGAAAAATGAATCACTAAATATGATTTTTTTTTATGATAGCAAAGTAAAAGTAAGCTAGGCATTAAAACTCTTTTTGGAATATAAAATTCAAAATTCAAAGTCAGTTAGACAGTAGAACTAAGCTGTTTTGGACATTTGTAATTAATTTTTGGTTAGTCTTTGGTTTTTTATTTTTTTTACATATTTTTATAGTTGTTTTTTTAGCTTTATTAACTAGATTCTTTTTATTTCCTTGCAGAAGTCGGCTCCTTTAGGTTTCAGAAGCGCAATCAAAATGGCTTGCACCTGTGAAGTCATTGGCCTGGCCTGTGTGGTGGCCTTAATACTAAGTATTTCCGCCAAAGCTCCGTATCAGATGCGAATGATCTTTATATTCTTTGGAGCGGGTGCCATAGTCCTGCTTTGTGTTCCCTTCATGATACTGAGGCCAAGGGACTATCGCAATGCCCTGTAAGTATAAATAAAAGCAAGAATTTTTGAAAGAGTCCTACATATAAAGTATCTTTAATTCTTTCTGCCCTAAAAATGTAATTTTTAAATGCTTAAACTGATAACAAATATATTTTCAGTTTCCCTCAATAATAAGTTCGCCTTATTAACCCAACGTTTTTATATTTTATCGCAGCGTTCCCTCCTGGTGCTTCAGGCAGCTGTGCCGCTTGATGGGCATCACCATGGAGGTGCGGGGCCTGGAGAATGTGCGCAAGGATCATGGTGCCGTGGTCATAATGAATCATCAGAGTGCAGTGGATCTGTGTGTGCTAGCCTACCTGTGGCCTGTGATCGGCCGAGCCACTGTTGTGTCCAAGAAGGAGGTCCTGTACATCCCGTTCTTCGGCATCGGAGCTTGGCTCTGGGGCACCCTTTATATCAATCGGTCCCGGAAGTCGGATTCGATCAACTCCCTGCAGAAGGAGGCAAAGGCGATACAGGAGCGCAACTGTAAGCTATTGCTCTTCCCGGAGGGCACACGCAACAACAAGGACACGCTGCTGCCCTTCAAGAAAGGCTCATTCCACATTGCGCTTCAGAGCAAGAGCCCCATCCAGCCTGTGGTCATCTCCAAGTACTCATTCATGGACGATGAAAAGAAGACCTTCCGCCCAGGCCATGCCCTTATCCACATTCTTCCAGAGGTATCAACGGAAAAGTATGGCAAGGACGATATTGAGCAGCTGATCGGCGAGTGCCAGTCCATCATGCAGACGGAGTACTCGAAGCTGAGTAAAGAAGGCCAAGCCTTGAGCGCGAAGAAGCAAGCATAGGACTGGATATATGTAGGATATACGATTAAACTCAGGTTAAACGAAGATAACCAGATGACATATAATAGTTCCTGCCTGAGGACGTAATTTATTGCAATCTAGAAGATTCATCTATGCTAAGATGATGAGAGAGTGAGACGAATAAAAAGCAACGTGAACTCGGATATGTAAAGGGGACTTGGATTCATTTTTGCCTAGAATTAAGTTACGCTATAATGCATTCTTCGGAACTATTTTTGATTAATGTTAACTGATTTACCTCAAAATGCATGTGAACGCATGCTAAGAGCTTTTTTTGACAATTGAAACGAGAAAAACCAATCAACAAGACACTTACAAGGGATATTTACCACATGATAAGCTTCGTACGATCTATGTATTGAGTTCTATATGTATATAATGAAATGAGAAATATTTAACATGTATTTGGCACTGAACAATAAAAAATCATATTAAAATTAAGGGTTTATGGGACTATTTTATTTCGGCAAATTAAAACATGTGGCGAAAATGAATTCTAATTGTTTTGATAAACTCAATTGTTTCATATACAATTACTTTTATAATCTATAATCTTTTTATACGTTTAGATTTATTTAACTGAAAATTACCACCTATAGTTTTTGCCAAATTGGCGCCTTTTTTTAAATTTTCAGATTTATAATTAAAATCGAATGAACCCAAATAATGTAAAGACATCGATAAGTCGTCGATAGCAGCCTTTTTACCATCTCTGCTTGGAGGCCGGATTTGTAAACAAAGTACCTGTTGATATCAATGGAAACCGAGATTAAAAGGGAATTACCGGAAGATAAAGCGCCTGACCAGGAGGAGGAGGACCAGGATGAATTCAGCCAGGAGACGGCATCAATATCTAAAGAAAGGCTGGACCTGGGAGAAGCTAGCATCGGTCAGAAGAAGCTGTACGACATTGGCCGCATACGAGATTTCGGCAATGTGCCTTTTCTGATAAAGCGAATGGAGCCGCAGGACAGCATCGTGACCTACACCAAGGCTGTGGAGGGAGTAGTGGAACTACTAGAGCTGCTGCACCGTTACCAAATTCCAGCGGGAGCAGGGATAGCACTTCGGATTACGCAGCACACGCCAGCATCATGCCTTCTTATCTTAGCGTGCGTACATTCTTGCTTTCTAGATTGGATTAAATGTGAACTAATGGCTTTAAGTTGCGCAGGATACTCAACCACGAGTGTTACTTCTTTGCCACGGACAAGATGCTGCTCTCCGAGGCGCTGCATGACCAAATGTGCGCCGCCGGCGTCGACTACTTGCTGGTTAGCGAACACTTGGCCGTGGGGGCTTTGTACTTTGAGCGTCTGAACAGTATCCAGGTGCTCAACGAGGAGTGCAAGCTGTTCAAGCTGAAGCGCACCGACAAAAGCCCAAAAGTACAGGCAAAGAAGCCCCTGCCCGCCAATATGTGCTACACCATTACAACGACGGGCACGACGGGCAAGCCCAAGATCATCCATGTGCCGTACGAATGCATTGCCCCCAACATAGAGTCGCTAAGGTAAGTTAATACTTAATATGCACCCATCCAAACGATTCGTCTATGCTCTTTTAAAGCCAGAAGCTTAATATATCGATGGCGGACATAATTTACCTGGGCACTCCTTGCACTTTTGATCCCTTCGTTGTGGAGATATTTCTGGCGCTTCAAAATGGTGCTGCCCTGCTGATAAGTCACCACTCAATGAGGGATTCCCCCAGCCGTGTGCTAAATGCCCTTTTTCCCGTCAACCTGGCAAAGCCCGGGATCAGTCTGCTGCAAATGACTCCGTCTTTGTTCCGCCAATTTGGAACCACTGCCATCAGAGAGCGAGTTTTGAGCAGCTCCAGCTCATTGAGGTATACATTATGATTTACTTAAAATTTGAAACCTGTTTTAATTTTCCTTGTAAATATTCTTTGAACAGAGTTCTGCTTCTCGGCGGTGAACCCTTTCCCTCAAATGTTGAGCTAGTAACTTGGATGGAGTCGCGTGTCGTGCTGCAGAAACACATTTGCAATATTTACGGAATCACGGAGATATCCTGCTGGAGCCTTCTCCACATCATTCAGTCATTACAGGCTCCTGTGCGACTGGGTACGCCTATAGACGAGGATACTGTGTTGCGTATTCAATGTCAGACCGATAAGAATTTGGACTATGGCGAGCTATTTCTGGGCAGCAAGACGAGACGTTGCTATATTCCAGAAATCGATGACAAGGTGGATTCCAAAGAAGATTCAGGCATTTGCTTTCGAGCTACGGGGGATCTAGTTAACCGCTTGGAGGATGGTTCCCTTTGCTATGGAGAAAGAGCCAACGATATTGTCAAGAGAGCAGGAAATCGCATCAACTTGGGTGAGTTTCTCTATAAACTAATTTAAAACAAGTTCTTTAATTGATTTCGTTAGGTTTAATCACTCGAAAGATTGAAAGATGCCTACTAACCGGCGAATTGGCCACTTGCCTGTGGCTGGAAGACTTGCAAAAGCTCATCTGTTGCATTCGCTGCCTCGAGCCCAAGACCAAAGCCCAACAACGAGCCCAGACATTTGATATATTGTCCAAAGTGTCCATGGCCGAGCAGCCCGATAGGTTTGTGTACCTGCAGCACTTTCCCTGCAACGTACATGGCAAACTGGACAAGGAGCTGCTGCTAAAGGAGTGCATGCCACTGGCTCAGCCTGCGCAGCAAATACTAAAGAGTTATCTACACGACAGGCTGGAATGTGTGGATGTACATGATGACCAGTCGGGGTCGATGAAGAGGCAGCGCCTGGAAGATGACTGCCAAAGTCCCTGTGGCTATGATCTGAGCTTTCGCCAAGCCGGTGGCACTTCCTTCCACGCCATCACAATCTGTCGTGAAATCGGCCTACAAATGTGCATTGATGACGAGCAGCGACACTTGTTTGAAATGTTGCTGGACGAGAACACGCCGCTGCGCTCCGTTTTGCGGTTCCTGGACACGGCCAAGTTGGTCGCCAATAATGTCAAACTTAAGCCCGTGGAGCCACTGGTGCAGAATAAGGCCAGCTGTGGCGGCGGCGTCTGCGTCGGCGGCCTGATAATCAAGCGCATTGAGCAGCCGATCCTCAAGCTCCACTACCACTGGAAGGTGAACTTTGAAAAATGCGTGGACTCGCCAGTGACTGAGTACGAGGGCCGTTATGTTTGCGTGGGAGCCCATTCCAAGATACTGCGGACCCTGGATCCGCAGACCGGCAGAGAGCTGAGTATTTTGAGGCTACCCGATCGCATCGAGTGCAAGGTGACCTTCCTCAGCGAGCAGCAGGCAATGGTCGGCTGCTACGACGGCTGTCTGTACGGCTTTAATCCCCAATCCGGTGACATAGTGTGGCGAGTGGAGATCGGAGGCATGATCAAGTCGCAGCCCCTGCTATCAAACGACGGCTGTCGGATCGTGGTGTGCAGCTATGCTGAAGACTACAATGTCTATTGTCTGTCCGCCGAGCGCCAAGAGGTTCTCTGGTGCCTAAAGATTGGCGAGAAAGCCATCTTCGCAAGTCCTTTGGAGCTGCCAAGGGAACAATCTATAATTCTGTGCACCCTGGACGGAACCTATGCTCGTGTGGCCATCACAGATGGCTCTGTGGAGTGGACGCAGAAATGCCGGGAACCCATCTTCTCCACACCTGTTCTACTCGAGTCACAGTCCAACATCTTTCTATGCGCTGAAGTGGCGGGTCGTGTCCACGCCTGCCATGTGGGCAACGGAAAAATTGTGAGTACATAATGTGAAATTAATGCTGAATTATCCATGAATTCCATTTTCAGTTGGCTACTTACACCACGGAAGGCAACATTTTCTCCTCGCTGGTTGTGAAGACTCCACCCACATTTATGGGGCAATCGTTTGTGGTCTTTGGTTGCATCGATCAGCATGTATATTGTTTGCAGTGTAAAACTGGCTCCGTCCGAGGCTCCGTTGACTTGGATTTGCATTGGAAGATAAATATCGGTGCTCCCGTTTATGCTACGCCCAGTCTGCTAACAGTACAGCCAAATGGTCTTCTGGTTTGGTGCAGCGCCACCAATGGTCGCGTTGTCCTCCTGAACTTTAGGAACGGTGAAATCCAGTGGTCAGACAAGCTGCCTGGCGAAGTGTTCTCCAGTGCGTGCTACATTGAGAGCCAACGAAGAGTATATGTGGGATGCAGGGACAATTTCTTATATTGCCTGGGCATTTAGAGCTTTACTATTCCAATTAGGTGATATTTTATATAAATTGATTTTTTTAGAGTAGCGATGAATCGCTATTATGTCTAATAGGAACCATATATTTTTCGACAATATCGATTATTTATATTCTATAGTTTGAAATATTTTTGATATGATTTTTTGTTATATATATTAACTAAAAGCTTTTTATATAGAAAAAGAATTGGTCATATATTCCAGAGTGGATTGTATATAAAAGTCTAGATTATATGGCAAGATATTAGATTGTTACATCACTTTTTTCCATTATCCCAAAATGATATTGTTATAACCTGAACCGAATTTGTTGAACAATTTGTATAGTTTCCATGAAGCTGAAATATAAAAGACTCTAAAATGTTATGAGCTCTGTTAATAAAGTTTATTATATATTAGGCGCCACAAATTTAATCTAATATAATCTTTGTTTAATCAAATGGGCATTTGTTTAAAATGTATGTTAAAAGTTAAAAATGCAATACCAATAATGAGCTGCATTATGATTTCATCGTGAGATTATGAATTGATGAAAACACAATCCGCGGGGAAGTCTGATTACATTAAATTTCCTACATTGAAATTCATCCTGCACTGGCTTTAGGTCGATCCTCATATCTCTTTGCATCCGAAATAATTAAAAATAATATAATACAATAATTATAATAATCATACAGATTAAATTTTTATTTTTATTAATTTCATACAGTTTTTAGCTTTTTTTCGGTTTTGCTGAATTTTTTAGGATCTCCGCCGCTTTTGCTTTTTTCAAACGCATCTCCTCTAGATCCCGCTCCCTCTGAGGTATTACTTCCTGGGTGTTTGGTATCCTGGGACATTTTTCTGGCTTTGGAGCCGACTGCGATGTGGAAGGTTGTTCAAAGTCCACAGATTCCCCTTCAGTTGCTGCGGCAGCCTTTCGTTTGCCACGTTTCGGACGAGCAGTTTCTCCGCCAGCTGCTGAATCATCGGTCGCCGGTGCAGTTTTTGGTTTTCTGGTGCGTGTCACCTTTTTCGGCTTCTCCGGCGTCTCCACATCTATCTTGCCCGACATCTTGTCAATGGCGGATTGGACGCGTTTGCTCACCTGCGGCTGCTGTACTCGCAAGGCGCTCTTGGCCGCAAAATAGTTTCGGATGGAACCCTGGATTTTCTTCTCGTGGATCTTCTTCATAACCGGCATGAGAATGTCATCGGTTTTCGAGGTTGTCCAGCCGAAAGACTTGCGCGTGAACTCCCTTATCGATTCCACATCCGGAGAACCCCAGCTGAAAGCGTCACGATTGTCATCGATGGTGGGCGCAAGATAGGCCTCGACTACTGCTCCATTGGGAAATCCCTCGTGCAGTTCAATATTTTTTAGCTTTTTACGAAGGGAGAGGCGGGCCGAGCTCCCTGGAGGTAGATTACTGGTCTTGTGTGCCTGCCACCAGTCCCGGAATTTGGTCAATGTTTGCAGAACCGATTGGTTGGACACCCCTTGTGCAGCATCCTGTCCAGAAAAGGAGGCCAAAATCTCCAGGGCCGTTACAGCTCCGATGCCATGAATACCGGTGGTGTAGTCGCTGCCAACCAAGCAGGCCAGCTGAATCAGCTTGCCCCTGTTGCAGTTGAATGTCTGCTCGATCTGCTCCGCCCGAAATTCCAGCACATGTTTGTTTTGGGCAAAGAAATTCTTATAGACGGTTCGACCGCCAAATAGCCAAATATCACTGTCGTCCGTGATGGTTCCGTGGGTCAGATCGGTGGCGTTGAGAAAGGCGCACTGAGCCTCAGCCTCCATGGGGGCCACGATGTAGGGAATGCCAAAGAGACGCAAAAGCTCCTGGCAATCGATACTCATGCGCTGACTAATTGACATACCCATGCGATCCTGGCGATTCCGCTCGATCTCCAGATCCCTGCGTTCCTGGGCCAAGTTAGTTGCCATCTCCTGCAGCTCAGCGGCGGTCTTTTGGGACTTTAAGGCCTCGGCGGCATCTTTGATGAGTTCCTGAGGATCTACAGCCTTCTCTGGGGACTTCTCCTTTTCTGGTGCCTTGTCATTCTCGGGCGTCTTAGATTCGAAGAGTGATTTAGATGCCTTGCTAGTCCTTTTCGTAGGGGAAACGCCCTCATCGCTATCGTCCTCGTCGCCATTGGCTACCCTTTTACGTCCAGATTTGGGTGTTCGCTTTCTGTAGAAGGGCTGCGGAACCTTGGGGGTTCCCGGAGGTGTGGCATCATCAGTGGCTGGCGATTTTCCAGGAGTTCGCTTAACCACATAACTGACATCAAAGAAGTCCTTAATAGATTTGTTCTTGCTGGGCGTTTTATTCGGCGAAATGCGAATGTTTCTATTGTCGTCGCTGTCGCACAACTCAATTACATCTCCATTTGGTGGATTCGAGTGTTTTGGTGCCTTTTCCTCATCAGAGGATAATTCAATTGGGGCATCGTTTAGTTTAACTTGCTCTAGTTTTATATTCTTAACTTCATTGATTTCCTTTTGTAGGTCCTCCAGAATGGAGCTAAGAGGAACCTTTGGTTTTGCTTCCGCTGATTCTTCAGTTAAATTTAATTGTATATTCTTCACTGCAGCTGTTTCCTTTTTAAGATCGTTTAGTATGGAGTCCAAATCGGGTTTCGGCTTGATGACTGGTGTGTGTTCATCCTGATGTTCATCTCCTACAATACTTTCTTGACTGTCTTTAATTTCTATAATTTCTTGAGATATTTTATTTACTTTTGTTATTATTTTTTCTTCAAATTCTAATTCCATTTCCTCACTTTCCTTGACTTCTATGACATTATCCGTAGAATCCAACTCCATTTCCTCGCTCTCTTTTACCTCTATAAAGTCATTATCATCATCTGTTTCAGATTTTTCCAATTCCTTATCAGCTTCCTTGACTTCTATGACATTATCCGTTGAATCCAACTCCATTTCCTCGCTCTCTTTTATCTCTATAAAGTCATCATCATCATCTGTTTCAGATTTTTCCAATTCCTTATCAGCTTCCACGAATATATCCGCAAAGAGATCATTTGCTGGCATTTTTGTGATATCCACACAAATCTCAAGGGCCTTTCCCGCTTCCACAACTTCCTCCAAGTCAGAGGAGTCTGTATCCTCGTCTAGGATACCTTTGCTCTCCTCAATAGCTTTTGAGATCTGTCTACTCTCTTCAATAGCTTGGGATATCTGTCTACTTTCTTCTAAAGCTTTTGAAATAAGTTTAACCTCTTCAATCGTATCATTGGCCGTAGAAACGTGGTCCGTTGTTAGCTCCAGCAACTTCTCCAAGCTCTGCGTGTCATTCAATTGGGTGGCCTCCATTATATTTTCTACTTCTTCCTCGTTCATCCCGCCATACTCGATCATATACGCACGCGCCGGACCCTTGGCCGCATTCTTTAGCTGCTTACTTTGTGCCCGATTAAGACGGAGCTCGTGATCCGCATCGTATTCATAGTCCTTCTCGTCGTACACTTTAGTCTCCTCCATAGACAGGGACAATGCTTTGGCCAAGTCAGCATCGTACTCCGTGCCCAGATCGTCCTTGTCATGAAACTCAGCTTTGGCCGATGTGCTTGGCTTCTCATCCTGATCGCTGCTGGACGGCACCTCCTCGATCTTTTCCAATTTCACCTCCTCTTGCTTAGTGCTCGCGAGTGCCTTCTTCTTGAGATCCCTGACCAGCAGGAATCGTGTGTGCTCATCAGAGCTAATCTGTCGCGTGCTCTGCTCAATGGCCGTCGGCGTGACAATGCCTTCCTCGCTGAAGAAGTCGCACAACTCTGAATAGGTGAGCGTGACGCCGCCCATCTCCTGTTCGGCCTGCTCCAAACTCTCCTGGACGGCCCGACGCTTCAACAGCCGTTTCATTTGGAAGGAAGCAAAGTCGTCACTGCGGGCAGGCAACTCGTGCAGTCGACCCCATGAGGATTGCTTGCGCGTTTCCTTAATGTCAGTCAGAATTTCGTGGCGTACATCTGCGGGCAGGTTCCTAAAGTACGAACTCTTCACATCGATAGCCTGCAAACTGGAGTTGTAGGCATGTCGAGCATTGGACTCGTCGAAGGAGCTATCAGAGGTGGCGCTGGCACTCGTGTCGGCCAAGTCCTGATCGCTTTCCGGTGCCTCCAATGCCGCCGGCAGTTCTGGCAGCTTGAACAAGTCATCCTCGTCGTTCTTTGCCTTACTCGGTGGCGGCCGTTTGATTGGGGACTTTAGCAGGAGCTCCGCGTTCTTTCCCAGCGCCTGCTGGACAACCTTCTCCTTGGCCAGAGATTGCAGGAGCAAGGCCTGAATGCGATCGGCCTCGTTGCTGAGCTTATTCCTTTGCTGCTGGCGACGGGCCTGATAAATTGACACAAAGGGAAGCAAATGACTCCTTGAAATACCCTTCATTTTGAATAAACTACCATCTTACTATGGTATCCCTTTTTAGTTGAGGTACGCATCCGTCGAAGATAAATACAGGTCGCACCCGGTAGTATAGCAGCTTGCAGAGGCGATGGAACAAGCCCAGTAAATGGGCATTACTCAGAGCCGATCCCTTGTTGTCCTGAAATCCCTTGACCACCTGATGCAACCATATGGATATATCTGTAGGGATAGAATTGTGGTATCAGAGAATATTTCGTGGGTCGGCGAAAACAGAAGCTTACCAACTGCCAGGATTTTTCCCTCCAACGTTTCCACGGGCACAGGCTTGCCGCAAGGCTCAATTAGCTTCCACAGGCCCGTAACTCCCATGACTCAAATGTAATAACATGCAGTTCCGATATAAATCATGCAATATAGATAATAAATCCACTTAAAACATTTACTTTGGTCGTTGGCGGGCAGGGAAGCAAAGCCCACAGCTGATCCAGTGCATCAAATAGTGATGGTTAAAGCTTTGCAGCCAGAGTTGCAAAACGACAAGTCGATTACCACTTAAAATTAATCTTTTATAAATTAAAAAATGTACAAACTATTTGCCTTATTTTTATGCCACGTTGTTTATAGTTTTTTCGTTGACTATTATTTTAAAAATAATTTTGTTTTTGATCTAAAATAGCATTACAATATTAATTAGTAAAAAAAACAAGGACTATGCAAATTTATTAAGTTATGTATTTGCGCTTTATTTAATGACTTTTAAAATTATTTAAACTTATGTTGTTGTTAATAAAATGATTAAGGTACTTAATTCTACAAATCAGAACCATTTCTATATTTTTTACGTGATATATTTAAATTAATAATTAATGCGTTCTGGTATTTATGGAGTTCTTATTTGCATTTTATTATAATTCCCTTCAATAATTTCTGGCCTAATAATAATTCATTCTCTTTAAAGTTTAGTTATTAAACATTTGCAAGTTAATAAAAATATTATATATGAATAAAAAAAACAGAGATGATATTATGAACATAATTTTTGCTTATTAAAACCTATTTCTAGTATTTTCGCTTAAAATTAAACTGCATTTGAACCAAGAATTATACGGATTGATAAGCGTCACTCGGTCGCCTCTACCACGGCAGCCTCACTGGCACTGGCGTTGGCGTTATCGTTGGTGGCCACATCTTTCTTGCTTGCCTTGCTCTCCTTCTTGTCTTTGACCATCTTTCGATACGCCTCGAGATCCTGGGTGAGCGACGGCACAAAACTCTCAAAGTCCAGCTCGGTGAGCGTCTGCAGGATGTCCTTGGCGGTGATGGTCTTGTGGTTCTGCTTGTGGGCGAGCGCCGTGGAGGAGGATGTCACGAAAATAGCGAATACGGATGCGGCCCGGGCGATCGCCGCTCGCGCCTCTTTGCTCACGTTGGCGGATTCCGGCAGCGCCTCCTTGATTAGCCGTGCTATCACGGTATTCGGCAGATTAAGATCCTCGATGCGCTCGACCATGTTGATGCTGTGTTTATCCGGTGTGGGCGCAACTTCTGTGTGAAGCGACGCTCTTCCCGCTTAAACCAATCAGCTGGCCGAGTAGTGTTGGCTAGCGGACGCGTGGCCACTCACATAAGATCTGGCAGCGCCGCCAGTCAATTCCGTTTGCTTTGCGCCTCCTCGTTCGCATCAATTGTTTATACAGTTTTTGGTAAATAAACTGCGAAAACCGCGGCTTAAATGTGCAAGGAGCTGTTCTGGCATAACTTAAAGCTGTTCCCATTCGAACTTACGTGATACGTGCCCGGTGCATGTGCCCGCGACCACGCACATGGACCAGCAGCCACAGGCGACGCCGCCATCAAAGAAGCGCAGGCACAGCGAGTATCATGATCCGGACTACTACCAGACAGGGCAACCTGGCCACCAGCAGGATGAACCTGTCGCGGACGAGCAGTCGAAGCGGCTCAGGGTGGAGCAGGAGGCGCAGGAGAATATGGCGAAGCCGCCTTCGTCCGCCACAATGCGCCGCATCTGCGAGCTGGTGCGTCAGGAGTTCCAGCGTGAAATCACCCAAAAGGTTGAGCAGCTGACCGAGATCGACCGGCGGCTGCTCCAAGCCCGCCAGCTGTTGGACAAGCTACGCTACCTGGTAGTCAGCGAGTACTACCAAAAGCAACAGGTGCCCCTAACCACCGCCGACGTGGCCAAGGTGCGCGGCGATAGTCTCTTTGCGGACGAGGGCTCTCTGCCGCAGTTGCCTCTGCATCCAGCCGTTAAGAAGATTGTTGGCAAGCGTCCGATTCCGATCCAGAACCACCTACCAGAGCGCACAGCAGCAACGCTGGCGAAGCAAACGATCAGACTGCGAAATCCGGCAAATCGACGGGCGGAGAGGCGGCGACTGCTAAAGATACGGGATCAAGGCATCGTCACCGATCACTCAAAGATCACACCCGAAGAGCAGAAGCTGGAACCGGCACCCGATGCTGTAAAGCTGGAGGACGAGCAGCCGTGCACCAGTCGTCAGGCGTACGAAAGGCAATTGGAGCTAAACGCCTCGCGGTTGAACAACAAGAACAAGTTCAACTTTGTGGTGGGAAACACCTCCAAATACATTGGCGAAGGTTTAAGGGAGAGCTCCAGAGAGGGTCAGGCAATGATATACAAGTGGTTGGTCTATGTGCAAGGCAAAGATCTTCCCCAACCCCTGAGCACATACATCAAGAAGGTGAGTATTCATTCCAAGAAGCCGAATATTGATTATAACCCTTTTTTCTTTCACCTTGTTAGGTGCGCTTTCAGCTCCATCACTCGTACCGGCCCAACGACATTGTGGACGTGCATAGTCCACCGTTTCAACTGTCCCGACACGGCTGGGGCGAGTTTCCCATGCGCATTCAGCTATTTTTTCAAGAAGCCCTACAGGAGAAGCCCGTGCAGCTGATGCACACGGTTATACTAGACAAGAGCAGGTCCGGCCTGCACACTATGGGGGCAGAGACTACGGTGGAGATCTGGCTAAGAGCAGAACAGGCTTTAACGAATCGTGCTTTTGATAAACCTACACCAACTTTCCATTTGCCTTCGGCATTGGCTGCTATTCCGGAACCGCCACCGTCCCTGGACTCCTGTAAGCCACGCACCATTTCGATCACTCAAAATAAGGAAGAGCTAGATGACAATCTGTTCGCGGGCATTAACAAAATTGAGCTGAGCGACGATATCGAGCAGATTGAACCCACTGTCTTGGTTTCGGAGCCCCTAAAACTCAGCTATAGCCCTAGGAAGCAGCAGCCATCGACCCCGCCCAGGCCTCAGCTTCGATTGAATGCCGCACCTGTGAGTGCTTCCCGGCCGTCAGTCGTCTATCTGCCGGTAAACGGTAGAGCTGAAAAGCAGGAATCTTTGCGTGAACAGGAGCACATGCCGGAAGACTCACCCCAAAAACGGTGGCCGGAGTCCCCGTCAGATAGGCCTCCCATAAAGCCAGTGCACAATGGCCATCACCAAAGAAAGAAAAACATGGTATTTCAGAAGGCCGGGAAGCTGTATATCATTGATCCTCAGCAGCGAAAGCTAAAGCAGTCCGCGAACCAGCAATCGCTACTAAAGCCGCAACTGAGTCTTCTCAAGGCGCCGACTGCTATGCGATGGCATCTCCTGCAGTGCATCCAGCACGATCACGGCTATGCCAACATGAGCACGAACGATGTGGACGAGAGGCCAATATTTCTGCACAGCGTCATAGCACCAATACCGACCACTCCCTTGCAATCCGGATCTCGCCGGCTGCAACAGTCTTTTGTTGGCGTACAATTCTGGAGCATGCGTAGTGCCGTGGAGTTCCTGCTGCGTCGAATGCCGCTCACTCGGCTCAATCATAAGGCGGAGGAAGAGTATTCATTCACCTGCTCCACTTTAGAATCATTTCAGGGTCAGACTGCGCTGAAACAGCGTTGTTTCGAGTATATGCGGGCCCGGCTTCTTCGTCGCTACCTCACGCAGCACCTGAAGCTGCAGAAGCTGGATACTAGTGGCAGGGAACACTACTGGAGCTTACGAGAGATCGTGGGATTTGCCCGGATCCACGGTTACACGCCTCCACTAAAAATGCTAACGTCCGGTGGGGAAACGCAGCAGAGCCAAAAATCAGGAGTTGAAGAACAGCTAGCTCATCGGGTGCAGGAACAGCTGAAGGAAAAGCCACAGCCGCAACTGTCTGCCTACTGCAGTCTTAGCGCCGGGAATCGACTAAACGCTTGGATGGACAAGCAAAGAATACTTCTGAAGGGCCACGATCAAAAGATGCTGGATCAGGAATTCATCGATGTGTTGGGCGTGGACAGGCTTCCTTGCGAAGCCAACTCCAGAAGAAAGGATTCAAGAAGTAGACTCCGCCAAGAAGTGAATAACCGAACCCTGTTATGCCTGCCCCCGCCAGATCATCTGGATTCGGAGACGCAACTGGTTCAAATCATGTGCAAGGATATCAACATTACTCTGGAGCCGGAGGAGCCTTTGCCAGGCGTCTCGCAGCCCGTGACTCTCACCCTGCTGGCACATGTGCTGCGCACATTTGTCGACCGATTAGTCCGCCGCTCCGTGGCGCTCAAACTGCAACAGGATACGATGGACCAGCTTCCCATGCCGGCGGCCAATACTAATCTCAGCCTGCAGCCGCACGACATCGGTCGGGCCATCGGTCAGTGCCCGGAGCTCGACTTTTTAGGCAATACTCACCTGGGCGTCGAGCCCTTGGAGCCACAAACCTAATCCACGGATGCCATACCCCAAAATCATTTATCTGTACTTTTAATTACGCATATTAGTTCAAATTCTGCTGGGATATTAGTCGATATCTAAATAGTCTCTTGTACTAGTTCGTAAGCATAAAGATAGGTAATAAATTAAATAATTTTTATACTTGAACTGCTTAATTCAAATGCTCACATCATCATATTCAGTCCTCTTTATTCATTAGTTTACTTTTATTGAAGTTAATTCTAAATCAATCTGTTAGTTTTTACCCTGAAAGGTATGCAGTAGAGTGTATAGCAAGAGTGGAGAGGATGCCAAGTCTTAATCATAACAGTAATGTTAATCATTCACCAAACCATGATGCAAATATACAAGGTGGCCTCATCATCAAAAAGGGCTTTCTTAGGCCAGTCGTTCGTTTGCTATTTTATCTTATGACCGTTCTTTCTAGGAGGTGAGGGAGAGATGAGATCACCTTTCAAAATTGCATCACGGGCCACCTAAGAGTGGACACTCTCATTTCGTCCCCTCTCCGGCGAATTGGCACGTCTTTCTCTTGGGGTCGTTCTCTTCACCGTTGTTCGATTTCATTCATGGCGCATGCTGATCATCTTCTGGGGTCCATCTGTTTCTCTGGCTCCCCAGTCTCTATTCCTACGTGCGCGCAACAAGACCTCTCAAGGCAAAGCAAAGCAGAGAAGAGCCCGCTTCCCGCGCTTGCTGCTCACAAACGTTAATTAATTAAATTTTGGCCAGACATAAGATGACTCACGAGTCCTAGTTGTTCAGTGCCTAGAATGCCGGAGCCTTTCCCAGGCAACCACAGTGCCGCCGCTCCAGTACGTTGCCCTGCCCCTCCTCTCTGTCTATAATAAGCTCTTGGATCACCAATTCTGTGATTTTATTCTCCTTGTGTTGTGTGCGTGAAAATCGTGTGACAGAAAATGTGAGGCGCTAAAAATGTTCTATTTATATTTTGCAGTAAAAGCCACAAGAGCTGGCCCCCCAGAGGAGATGCAAGTGTATAATATAATGTTTCTGCTTCTGTTGCGAAGCCAAATTGCATTTGCGGTCATTACGCCGCAGCCCGATCCTTAGATCGCTCCACAATCTCTTTATTGACTCAAATTCCACCCGCCGGCGGTGGGCCATATCGGTTTGGTCCGCCCCCCCATTTCGGAACGCGGCGCCAGCCAGCGTTTTCCAATGATGCAAATCTCATTTATCCACATACTTAAAGTAATTTTCGTGCTCTCAACAATTGTCGCCGTCACAGGTAAGTGCATGGTATGGTCCTCTCATTTCCATTATCATGTCAATGATTCCACCTAGCACCTAGTCCAGAGTTGTCAAGTTTTCCAAAATTAACAGATTTTTAGCTACTTCTGCTTAGAAAACTAATATTAGAAAATCTTTCATTTTGCCGAAAACAAATCTCATATAAAAATACTAATTTAAAGTCCCTATAATACAAAAATTAGAGGTCTTATTGATTAGTATTAAAGGCTAGCACAGTCGTATACATACATATGTATATTCCGATTCAACATTTAAAATCTTAGATAATAAAAAATATACTTATTTTTCCAAAAATTTATATTATACAATTTTTAATGTCTCTTTTTAATCAAAAACCAACACAGAGAAGCTTTTCGAACTAAAATTTACGCATTTTCAGCTTAGTTATAATTGATTTTCAAATTGATTCCATGATCCCATTGCATCTGCTTGGATATACAAGCATCGGCTCTTCAACGTTAACTTCCTTTCTATTTGCTAACCCATTTCTTTATCCCAATCTTTCACAGATTGTTGTTCGAGCCGGATCTTACTCCTTCGTGAGCACACGCTAAAAATTGTGCAGCATCAGCACGATTTTCATATGCATGAGCATGCGCACGAGCTGCAGCAGAAGATCGAGGAGACAGCGGTCCAGATGCTCAACCAGTTGGAGCTGCAGCGTCACCAGCTGGAGGCCTCGGCCCAGGACGCGGCCGAAGAGTTGCGTCAGGATGCTGATACGGACACAGAACCTGATCTTAAGCAGGAACCGGACAAAGACAAGCTGTACGCGGAGTCTGTTAAGGAGGCGACTGACGCCGGGAATCTGGCACAGGAAGCAGATGTCTTCGGATCCAGTACTGCAACCTGGTTGACCCACCGCAGCAGCGACCCGACTGCATTTTCCTCCTCCTCCGAGACTGTGACCACAACTGTTGCTACAGACACGGGTGACTCTCCGCCCATTGACCAGAGCTTGTCCAATCCGCTTGACTTGAGTACACCCAGACCAGAGGACAAGGGAACTAACCGCACCAATGAGACCGAAGTTCAAATGCTGCCCTGCAGCGAGGAGTACAATGCGAGCTTTTGCTTGAACGGCGGCCACTGCTTCCGGCATCCGATGGTCAACAATACGGTCTTTCACTCCTGCATCTGCGTCAACGATTACGATGGGGAGAGGTGCGCCTACAAGAGCTGGAATGGTAAGTATGATCATGTCATGATACCTTCCAGGCACTAAAATATATTAATATTTTGTAAACAATTTAAATTCCATAATAGAGTTTCTTGAGTCTATAAAATTTTAGTAATTATTACCAATAAACAAACCAGAAAAGAGGATTCTCTTGTCCAAATCATTTACAACTACTATAAATTCCCATTTATCCTTGCAGGCGACTATGTCTACACCCCGCCGACACTGCACAGGAAAGTCCGGATGGCGCAGTTCGTCTTCTCGTTTCCAGTGCTGATCATGCTCTCGTCCCTCTACGTTCTCTTTGCGGCCGTCTTCATGCTCCGCAATGTGCCGGATTATAATCGCCGGAAGCAGCAACAATTGCAACACTTGCACAATCAACGTTTTTTTGTCAGATGTTAAGAGAGGTCCTTCTTCGGCCTATCGAAGGAGAGGTTCTCCTTTGGGTTTAGATTTGGAAACAATTTTTGGTTTCACACCTATTTAGCGACTTTTTTTTCTTGATGGCAAATTCTTTGACCAAATATTGTATTTCTTTACGTTGCGCAGCGTAAAAATTAATGCTTTAATTTATTGAATACATTTAGTGTACTTGGTAGGATTTTCTATTTAGTTTTGCAAAAAGACTCACAATTATATAGTATTTGCTTTTTTCTTGATCATTTCGTATAAGTTTCGTTTCGTTTCGCTTTTGAAGCTTTCGTTGGAGCTTTGTAGCTTGTTGTTTTTTGTAGTAACATTTAGTTACGTTAAATTATAGCCATAACGAAATATTAAGAACGTACTTAGAACATAATCTCTTAGCGCTTACACCAAGTTACCAGGACAAATGGTTATTATAATTTTTTTTTTTTTGTAACACTCTGTTACACACACATCGTGTATATTGTTTAGAGAGAAGAACTATACTTTTTGTACATGTATTAAAGATGAGGAATATGGGACTCGAATCGACGGGACTATAAAAACATTCAAAAACTGTGTTTCCTTTGGCATCTCCATCTTTGCATCTTTCTCTCTTCCTGGCTGGGTGGATATGAGTGAAGCACACGCTTGGTTTTGGGTTTTTATATTTTATAATATATATTTTATCCAATATTTCGTCCAAAAATTCTTTACAAATTTCTTCGAACTTACAGTTAAATGTATAGTAGAAATTATTCAAAAAATTCTCCTCAGTTTTTCATCAGCAGTTCATCGTATATATGATTTGTTGATTTCATTTCTTATTTTTTGTTTCGTTTCTATCAAAGATCATCAATATGAGAAATGGTATGTAATGCGCATGTGTGTGGATGTGTGTGTGTGTGTGTGTGCGTGATGGGTGGTGACGGGCACGGAAACGGAGGAGGATTCCCCACCCTTCTCTGGAACTCTGAGCTAAGCCAATACAAAAACTTGATATTGGCTGGCTGCACGGATGGATGGATAGATGGTGGTCGTGTGGGCATTGCTGTTGCTCGCGTGTTGTATGTATATCATCTTGGATTAGGGATATGAAGTTCGTACAAAAATTATTTAAAATATGTAAATGTTAAAAAATGTATTTTTTACTTGTTTTTTTTGTTTTTCGTTTTCTTGTTTTTGTTTTTTATATATCTCGTTTATCTTGTAATTGTTTTTTTACGTTGCGTTCTTTTGTTTGTTTCTTGTTGTTGTTTTGTTTTTAATAATATGTAATATTATATATAATAATTATGAGTAGGATTATTCGCATGTAACGGGCAGTTGCTGTTCCTGTGTTGTAACATCTGCCGCGGCATTCTTCTCCTTCAGATCCTTGGCGAGATCCACCTGTGGATAAAGATAAGACATATAAGTATATAATATTCAGCAATGAATTTCATTGGGTTTCATGTGTGTCATATGCAAAAGGAATGGAGCAACTGAAAGCACAACAACAACAATTAGGAAAAATAATCAAAAAATTAAGGACGCGACAAATAAAACAATCCAAAAAAGAGGTTATGGCAAAAATTAATGTAAATGTAATTTAATAATATTAAGCGATTTGTGGTGGAGTGAGTGGTGTGTGATGAACATTTAGGGTACAGTTGTTGTGTATTTTATGGTCTTTAATTGTTTCTTATTTTTTTTTAGTGAGAGAGCGCAAGAGTTACGGCAGCCATACAGGTATACATTTGTTTTTTGGTTAGAACAGGGCGGTAAGATGTTTTCGTGTTTGTTTTTTTGTTCGTTTTGTGTGTGTGGTGTGTAAGTGATGATTTAGAGTGTTTGTTTATGGATTTTTGTTTGTTAATTTACACCAAAATGCAGTCGCTTATCCACTCGGGGAGTTTAGTAGTAGTAGAACGTACATCATTCGCTTTATACATCACCAAAAAAGAGTCTCATGCAATTGATCCCCAGCAATCTATCAATCAAGATCAAATTCTAAACGAACTACGCAATTAACTACAAAAAGAGCGCACAACAACTGATGCAACACACACACACACGCACAGTGGAGGAGTTGAGAAAGCAGGAGAAGCACACCCCCAGTACAAGACCCAATCCCATGCCCCCACACCAAGTGGGGAGCAGCAGATGCAATACAATGGCAACAGTTGTGTGTGGTTGGTTGCTTGTCGAAGTGTTTATTGTTGAGGATGATGGTGCAGACTCACTGCCAGTTGATATTATTCACCTTGTTGCTGCACTCGCCCGCCAGCGCTTCCGTGGAACTCACATCCAAATCGGTCAGCAGCTCTCCTTCGCCCGCCTTGATGATCGGTTCCGCCAGATGTTCGCTAATGATGTTTCCGACTACGTCGTTTTCGGTTTCGTTCTCGTTCTCGCTATGCGTATCCTCGATAATGATTTCCTGTTTCTGCTCCGGCTCCTTCTCTTCTTCTTGTTTAGCTTCTTCCTTATCCTCAACGATATCCACGACTTCATTCTCTGCTTGCGTCTGTGCATCGGCTATTTCCTCTTTAGTGGAGCTGTTTGTTTCCTCAGTGGCAACTTCCTCTTTAACGGCAACAATTTCCTCAACAGTTTCTTCGACAGGAGCAACTGCAATATCCTCAACGTCCGCCGGATCAATGGGCGCTGGGACTATGACAGACTCCTCCGCATCGCTTGAGGATGGAACAACTCCTGCAATTGGCTCTTCTGATTTATCGTTGCCAACACTGAAACAAATTTCCTTAACAACTGTATAGGTGGTTTCTTTCGGCGCTTCAGGGATGGAGTCTTGCTCCTCCTCATCCTCCACCAGTTTCTCCTTCTCGGTAACGATTTCTGCCGCTTGCTGTGTGATCTCAGCCACAATACTAATGGCTTGCTGCTCAATCTCTTCGCGCTGCTCTTCAGTATTCGCCTGCGCTGGTGGTTTCTGGTCCTCAATAACATCTTCTTCGGAGAGAACAAAGGCGGAGACACGGGATGGCGGCGGGGATTTGGGTAATGGAGGTGGACTGCTGCTCCTAATCTCCACAGGCTCGGGAACTTCGGCTACATTCTCGGTTTCAACTTTGGGAACAACATCTAGTCCGGCTACGGACTCGGGCTCGGCAAGGGCAACGGCAACGGCAACAGGGACAGTGGAAACAGGGACCTCGACTTCGGCCTCGGACACGGATGGAATAACCACAAAGCCCTCGGCCTCGGTCTCGGCCTCAGTTTCAGCTTCAACCTCGCTGCTAACCGCTTGGATAATTGCTGCCACAACTTCCTCCTCCGCTTGGCTGCTGCTGGTGGTCTCTGGTGCCTGCGTTTGGGAGGTGGGAAGGATCGTGTTGGTTGTTTTGGTTAGGATTGTTTGGGTCTGAACTAACTCTGAGGCTGCTGCAACGGTCGCTTCTGTCTTGGTGCTTGTGCATGTTCTTTCTGTTAATTCTGTTGTTGTTATTGTTCTGTGTGCAGTGTTCTCTGTGATTTCGGTTGTTGTTGTTGTTGTTGTATTTACAGTGTAGTTTTTGCTGGTGCGGTCTGTACTTGTGTGCTTTACCTCAATTTGCTGTCCCTTCTCGGCCTCAACAGCGACGGGAGTGGGTGGTGGCGTGGCAGTGCCATTGGTGCCATTCTGATGCGGCTGCTCGTCGTCAACGTTGCTTGGAATGTTGTCAGCTGCTGGGGGTGCTGTCTCGGCCACTGGGGATTCGGCCAATCCATTGCTAGTTCCATTAGTGAGCGCCTCTCCATCAGCGGCTCCGTGTCCATTGGTCACCACTACCTTCTCCTGCTCTGGCTGCTGGCTCTCCTTAACGGCGGCGACATCTTCGGTGGCAGTGACGGTGGCTTCCTCAACGGGCTTAGGCTGTGCAGCTTCCTCAACTGGAGCTGGTGCAGGCACAGGCGCCGCCTTCTCGGCGTCACCATTGGCCTGTTTCTCCTGCTCAGTCGCAGAACCATTCTCAGCTGGTTTAACCTCCTCCTTGGCAGCCGTCGTGCTGCTATCTGCGCTGGCAGCCTAAAAAAAATAAGAACCAAAATATTATTCATCAATTTCATCAATTAATTAATGCGTTTTGTATTTTATATCGAAAAATATTTACCTCGGCTGGCTTTTCGGCTTCACCGTTCGTGGTGGCCGCTGGCTCGGCAGGAGGAACTGCGGCTGCCTCGGCCGCCGTCGGCGACGTTGTGGCAGAGGTAGGTGATACAGCTTCCTCTGACTTTGCCGGCTTCTGTTTGTCCTTCTTGCCAAAGGAGATGCTGCGGAAGGACCACTTCTTTTTTACCTTGTCCTTCTTGGACTTGGACTTGATGCTCTCGTCGGCTAGCGGGGTGATATCCTCGCCTGCCGCCGCCTCCTTGGGGGAGCCCTCCTCGCCCTTCGGTGTCTCAGTTGCTGCGGCAGCATCGCCGCCACCCTCAGCGGCTGCAGCATTCTTTTCGGTGGTCAGATCTTTGTCGTTTTCGGAGTTCTCCTCGGTTTCCTTTTTCTGTTTGTCCCAAGAAATTATATTAAAATTTGAGAAAATCATATTACATTTTTGACTTACCTCTCCTGCAGCTCCCGCTGCTACTTCTCCATCTGCACCCTCTTTGGGTGTGGGCGCATCTCCATTCACCGCCGCCGGTGCATCTGCTTTTTGATCAACGTCGATCTTCTCCACCTTGCCGGCCACCTCGTCGGTCTCCGCCACCTTCTTGGGGTCGGTGGTGATGTCGATTGAACGCTTGCTCTGAGCTTTACCCATTTTTTCTTGCTGATCCTCTTTTGTTGGTCGCTAGTGTAATCTGCAAATACAAGGGGGTGACAATGCTTTGTTTAGTTAAATGCGGAGGGGGGAATGGCACAAGTGCAACGGCGCAGTAATATATTTTTAGCATGCGTATTTCCTATTTTTGTATTTGACATTTTCACAAAGTCTCTCGATATTTCAATTCCCAGAAGACCTTATTACTGAATTAGCCAGCTATATAGGAAGGAGATTAATACAGTTATTACTAATTCAATTTTATTTATTACAGATTAATGAATGATTTAAATAAGTAATTTCCAGGTATTGTAAATTCTTAAAATCAGGGTTTGCAGCTTTCCCGGAGCACTGATTAAAATTATAGATATGACTAAGTGGACAGGCCTGATTTATTAATACATTACGAAAGGGATTAATAACCTTTACCCAGATTTAATAAACAAAACTACAGCTAACTCGTTATAAAAGAAAAAACCACAAAGTTGACACCTATTTAGGTTATTTATTTATACATAGAAAATCTTCCTTTTTTAAATTCTAGGAAATACTAACTAACTTCTCCGATTACCCAGTGAGCACTGAGACTATCAAAGCCCACAAGGCAGAGAGGCAGTGGCAATAATCGCGTACTGTTCCAGGCGCCTCCCATGAATCATCGACACTTGAACGCCGTTTCTGTTCTGTGTTTTTATTGGGAAGTTGTTCATATGAAACAACGAAACAGACACCGCACACCATTACTAAGGAGAAATGTGAAATGGGGCTGGGCTGCCCTTAGCGTGCATGCAATGCGTCATTTTGAAGAAAATCGAATTACACACAACATTTTTTGCAAACCGAATGAAACAGAAACCGTAGCAAAGAGCGGGAATTCCGGGGAGGTGAGGTGAGAGTTTGAGTTCAGTTGAGTTGCACACAAAAAAAAAGTTTTGCATTTTTTAGGGGTTGTAAAGAATGTCAGTGTGTGTGTGTGGGTTTAATTGTGGGTTTACGCTAGGCAGCTAAAAAATGGCGGCAACAAACAGGGGCTGAAAAGCAGCTGTTCCGAAATGCTCTATCTGGACCCGGTGAATCAACAGCCTCCCATAACCCCCCAGGCCTATATCTAGTATCACCCACACACGCACTATGGGCACGTGGTGCGTGCGCTTGCCATCTGTGCACACCAGTCTAGTCTTCTCCGGGAATTCATTAGTGAGTCATCATTACCTCCAATTTATTGTAGCTGACCAGCTAGCTACTTAGCATGGGGAATGAGTCAAAGCCAGGACAGGAAGCAATGCATTGATGAACGGGCGATGGGCGATGGAAATGCGAAAGCGGTGATATTGACGATTCGTAGAAGTCTTTTGAATCACATTGTTTATAATTGAGTAATATATTTATAAATGATAATGGTAAATAACAGGGAAAAGCAAGTGATAAATATAAATATTATCACAAAAATCACATTAAATTTCAAGAGATTTTTTAGTAGAAATCCCACGAAAAGTAAAACGCTCTCTGAATATTTTTTTCGCTTTTAACCAATGAATTCTCGACCCAAATATAAAAATAATGACACACACACCCATCCCATAAAATAAATATAAACAAAAACCGCCCTTAAGTAATACATTTTCCACCTTAAAAGCTTACACATTTTTATAGAATTACAAATTCAAAAATAAACCCAATAAATATAATTATTTCTCGACCTAAAAATGGAGAAACGCGCAAACACACTCTCCCTGTAAATGAAATATAAACAAAACCGCCCTGAAATGATAAGGTTTCCAATTAGAAATAAAAGCTTTAAGTTTTTGCACTGAACTCGCACTCAGAACACACTCACACACAACATACACACACAACATACACACAGTCTCGTGCACACTCGGCTCAAGTAATATCAATTTAAATACGTAACGAGACAAGACATCGGGTTTCAAGACGCTCGAGAGGTCAACGAACTCCTTGCCGGCAATTAATACAACACCATTTTCATTCCATTCCATAAAATTCAATACAATACAATACCGGGCAACTGAAGCTCTTCCTCGGTTATGTACTTCGATCGGAATGATAACGGATGCTTGCCGCCAAAGTGAAAGAGACTATTAATTCCTGGCCTATCCAAAAACGTACAGAACTGGATGAGTAATTGCCGAAATATGCCGGCTCAACCCTCGGAAGCGTGTGCCAGTGTGCTGGCAAGCGTAATAACATAAAAGCGTAAGTAAACTGGCGCGCATGACGCATCAAGGAAAAAGGACATCGTGAGAGCCGGTGAGAGGACGAGAGAATGTATTAGAGCGAGGAGGGTTGCCGGCAAAGAATAACTTCAACAACAATAACATTAACGGGTCGCCGGGTCGGTCTCTGGTCAATGCAAGTTGGAATCCATGGCAACCCAGCAACAACAACAGATGTCGCTGTCGCTCCGTTCTCCCACTTTCCCACCCTCCTCCCCCTGGGGCGTGCGAAAATAATTGAGTGCGGTCCAAAATTGCATGAATGCGGCACGAACTCCCCCCAACTTTAAAGTTTATAACACAAATTTCCATAACGCTATAACCTTAATGGTCTTGGCTTCCTTTCTAAAGTCGAATTAGTTACTTTTTTTAACAGCATTTCATTATGGAATACAATTAATTATAATTGTTGTATAATTACTGAGGTTTTATTACGAAAACTACGAGATTAAGTCGTACATTTTATTTCTGGGATGCCAAAGAAATTGTTTAAATACTTTTAATATTTTTGTTTCTTTTCAGAAGACCTTGTTGCTAAAAATGCAAAATTTATGCAACTATTTATAATGTTTTATAAACTGAAAAAAGCATTTCTCTATAAAGAAAAAAGATTTACTGCATTTCATTGTTTCCCAAATTGAATAAAGGGGGACGACGAGGGTCCCTAAATTTGTAATCTATGAAAATTACTTAATGGACGACAACAACAACGACAGTTTTCGGGGCCTTTGTGTCTTGGGTTTTTATTAGTTTAATTCAATTTGGACACGACTTTTGACATGTGCGCCCGCCGCTTTCACACACATTCCCCTCATTGACGCCCCCTCTCCCTCTGCTCTGTGGGTTCCCTAGCAATTGGATTGGATGGTTGGTGGACAAAGGAAGGCGCAGAGCTCACAGCGCACAAAACAGCAGCCGCAGTCTATAAATAAAAGCGCATTTATCAACAATGGAGTGTTCGGAAAAAGAAGCAGCAGCAACAACACTCGCTTCACGACACAAAGAAGCGCTGCCCTGGGAGAGTGTGTGAGCTTCAATTCATTCCCCCGCCCTGCTGCTGCCGCCGCCCATCAATTTTGACACTTCAAGCTGTTGTGTATCACTTTGCTGCTGCTCCCAAAAAAACAACAAAAAAAAACAAGCTAAATCACTCAAGTTTTAAAGTGCAAGTTACCAGGAGAAAAGTAACCCCAGGTACCTAAGGCTAACCGAAAAAATTTAAAAACAAATAGAACCCTCCACCGAAAGACTACCATTTTACATCAAAATCTTGTAATAATTTTTATATATTTATAAAATAACCAATTCGCAGAATATAAAACAATTTATTACATAGTGGGAAGGGTTTTTAAAGTCCGAAATGATACTTTAAACTCAAACATGAACCTCAGAAGACTCTATATCTCACTGACCCTCTTCGGAGATGGAGATGAGACGCTTTGATACGTAAATTAAATTGATTGTGCTGGAATGTGCCGGCTGGAATGACTGTCCGAATGTCTGAATGTCTAGCCGGCCGGCCGGTCAAACATTAATTTCTGTGTGTGTGCGCGTCGCTTGTTAAAGCGCAGGCGCAGAGCATTCCATTCCATTCGACTCGTATCCATCTCGATTCCGATTCCCATTTCAATCCCACCAAGATCGGTGGCAGTGGCATGTCCATATACATTGTTGTGCAATTAAAATTGAAAAGTTTCACCATTTGCAGTGGAGGGACAGACAACAAATGACTGGAGAAGAGAGTGCATGCCCGCGCACCAGTCTCAATTGAACTTTTATAAACTAATCAAGGGGGATCGTTAATGGCATCGCCGCTCACACGTCCATCTGACCAACCATCCAGCTATCCATCCATCTAGCCAGCAGCCATCCTCCTCGCAATTGAGTGGAAAGTTTTCCTCAATCAGGCTCAAGTGTGCGTAAGTACGAGTGGGAGAGAACAATAAGACGACGAGGAATAAGAAAGCAGAGTGCACTTCTCGCTGCTTGGTTGTTGTCCGGCGGCTGATAAGCCACGCCTTACCCGCAATCAGACGCTGCAGTTTGGCTTTATTGAGGGTATACATTGTGCTGCAGTCGCAGTCCACATTAATTGTCATCAAGAAGCATTCTTTTTATGGAGGCCCCCCACGCAAAAATAAAAACTCCTGCATGCCTGCTTCTCCTATACAATCTTATGGGCAATCTTAAACCGAAAATATAAAAGGGAATATGATTCCCAAAAGTGTGCGGATGGAGGAAACTTTAAGCTGGCGAAAAACTGATTGACCATTTTGACTGCCTATCTTTTAACTACTTAAATAACTTTACAATTATTTTTATTATTCCAATTTAATTGAAAGTATTTATAAATAATAAATAAGAATAATAATCAAGAATATAAAATAGGAATTGCGAAGAAAAAATATGTGTAATGCCAGACAGATTTCAAGATTTCAAGATCATTTTAATCAGTACTACGTAAAATCAATCCCATGTAATTCTAAAAATAGTTTGACACATAAAATTCAGACGAAATAAATAGCTTTATTAAAGCAGACTAATCGCATTAACAATCTGTAAAGTCGCAAATCCTAATCACGCTTAATATAATGCTCAACAGACTACTTAGCATGTAACAAAGTCATGACTAACTCTGTAGTGACTTTCCTAATACCGTTTTCAGTTCAGAGAAATCAGCCAAAAACCTTTGAAGAAAACTGAGGGAAAAAGGCAAAAATGAGGAAGGAGAAGCATGTCTCAAGTGACCACCGGATATAATTGTTGTTGCCATGTGTGTGCTGGTACTGAATGTGGCAAAATGAAAATGATACGATACATAAAATGAATGCATTCCATAATTAGTAGCCAGTATTGTACCCACACAGGCCCAGGGCACTGGCACACGCACACTCGACGGTTGACAAGACCCAAAGAATGAGAAAATATATTTTTTTCAATTATCATTTCCGGTCAATTTGGAATGTTCTGACCGGACAGAACGGACAAGCCAAGCAACAACCATTGTCCGCCTATACAATTCAATCCCCTTTGATATGGATACACTCGCATGGCCAAAAACTAAAGACAGATCCATTGTTAACGGGACACATAGAACCAAATATATTTTCCCATATCGGAGGAGAGTGTTAAAATAACGACGATAATAATAAAATACTAGAAGAGGAAATTGTGTTTTTCGTATAGGAGGGGTGGGGCCAACAGGAACACGCTTACTCAATTGATAAATGCAATTGTGTTGGAAACAAAGAACATATCCGTATCAGCAAGTGATTCAGACGAATGTCGTCGGTTCTTCACCCAATCAGCCAGAAATAGTGGGTGCTGCTGGTGCTACGTGATTGTGGATCGCAGAAATATCTGTGTGTTTCAACCGTGTTGTGGCCAAACCTATATTCTTCATGGCAAGTTAAGCATGCTGATCTTTTAGATATTCGGTTGATCTTGGCCAAACATTACCCCTGTGCTGTGTCCCACAAAGTAGCAATCGCTGCAGAAATATAGTGTACATAAGACGTGCCTCAGTCTAGTTTTTCTTACGGCTTGACAGCAGATGTGTGTATACAGATACAACATATACCGGCTTATCTAGCCGGTTTTTATCATATCTTCAAGATACTCGAGTACTTGGCAAACCAACACACATAGATACGAGTATGTACGATGTACGGTGGGGCATCGATCGTAAAATTAGACGCTCTTGAAAAAAAACTTCTTCCTCTTGGCCTGCCATTCAAAAAACTATCAAAACAGACACAAGAGGAACACACAAACACACATGTTACGAAGTATAATGAGGCCCAAAACGCATAAAATCATCAGCAAGAATCGTTAAATTTTATGAGCTCGTTGAGAATGTACAATATGTCTTTGTATGTGCGTATTCGTATTCTGTGTTATGCCAACTTCTTTTAGCAAGGCGCAAAAATCCGAAATGGCCAATGTCTGTCTGTATGTGTGTGGTACTAGCACTCGAAAATATTTCAGACATGTGTAATGCCAACAATTTGGATTCTACTCGAAAATATTTGAGAAAATGATGAGATTTAGTTTTAGAATAAACAAACCACACACCTTATCATGACAGCGTTTAAATTAAAAGATAAATGTGTTCCAACTTTTAGGTGAAAGACTATCTAATCGTGACAATTTCACTTTTAAGATAATATTAAAAAATCAGTGAAGATGGTCCCAAAAATTAACACAGAGATAAGCCAAGTATAAAGTTTTCCCATTGCCCGCGCAGACACACACATCATACCCTGGGAACACTACACTTTTAAGGGGCATCAAAGAGCGCGCGCACTTAAATCAACTCTTCAAGCTGTGGGCCGGCGTTGAAAATAATTACAATAAATATTTAAATATTCAATGCTTGGGCTTCCTTTTTCCATATGCTAGAATGATACCAAAGGCGAAATAGGGGAGAGCGAATAAGTGCCAATAAATTTGTCGCCAGCCCACGCATGGTCTTCCTTCTCCTTCTCCTCGGCGTCTACTTATTTCTCGTCTTCAACGCTTTGTGGAAAAAAGGATAAACGAACACAAAGTAAAACGGCAACGAGAACAACAACAAACATCAGGAGCTGCTGCAAGCAAGCAAGACCACTAAACCAGTTCGTTTGCTTCTCTTCTTGTACTCCAACTCTCTGTGCAACTCTCTCTCTCGGAGACTTTGGGGCTGCCTCTCGTTGCGGTTAATTAAAACTGGGAGAGGCATGCGACAGTTGTAAGTTGTGTATTAAAAAGTAGTAACAACACCAACAACAACAAGTAAGGTAGCGTGGCCAATTAGTCGATCGTCTTTGGAATTAGCATTTATTTACAGCGAACGATTGAGTGGTATTCTTCTTATTAGAAATTCACAGGGGATACTGTCGGACGCGCGGCTCTTTTATAAATAATTCATTTCGATGACTCCTCTTCACCTTTCTAGCTCTTTCCTCTATTTCCGGTACTCACTCTTTGTGCCAGCCGCGGGTGGTCCCACTCTCTGTTGTCCTCTCTTAACTGGGTGACACTTGACTTGACAAGTGTGAATATCTAACTAGTGAGAGTTATTCAACTGTTTTAGTAGCACTCGCGCCTCGATCGTTTAATTTCTTGTTTTTCCCTTTGCAGGATGGAATGATAATCCCCACGAACCGTTAAAGTCAAGCGAACAGAAGTGACTGAGGGCGAGTGGCACGATCAATTCAATGGCAGCAGAAACTTCTCTGGCAGCTGGCGCAGGCAGAGGCAGTGACTGCACGACTGCGACGTCAGCCGGAAGCAGAAGCCGGAGCGGGGAAATGGATGGAGCCAAGAAATGCGGGCGGGCAAAGACATTACACACACACACACACCACCGTCATCATCATCAGCTACCGATAAAGGCGTGCTCCTGCCTGGCTCTCCTCTGCATCTTCAGCACCATGCCTTAGTCAATAACAAACTAATGAGCCTTGGCGGCGTCGATGCGTATGCTTTATTGCTTTATTTTGCTGCCATTCACACAATGACCCCACATGCAACAGAAACAGAAGCAGAGGCAGAAGCTGGGGAGGGGGGGCATAAACAATATGTACACATATCGCACAATTCCATGCACTCGGGGTACGGAGGCACAAAGAAATAAAGAAGGCGTGAAGAATCACCGAAAAATGTAGCCCCGCTTTTTATAGTGTAATATTGAACAGATTTTCTTGTATTGTTATTTAATTATCGCCCTTGGATGGGCAAGTAATTGTGCACCAAAGACTCGATTCTTTGCCATATATAGCGGCACTTGCAATGCCACCACTTCACTTCAATTTACGGCCCTCCAGAATACCCAACACAGCTACAGATATAGTGTTTAAATGCCTAAAATTGATAGCATCATAGTGAAGCCTCCCTGAGTGTTACTACTGTACTTGCTGCTGATGGGAACAAATTGAGGCTTTGATAAGCAGGCAAAATCAGCAGCAGTAGCAAAGGCAGCGGCTGTAAAGAAAAAAAAAACAGAAAACCGCAACGACGAAATTGAACGCGCTGCCTAGAAGCTTTAAATTTAAATAAAGTTCTCCACCTTATTTGTTGTTGTTGTTATATATATTGCATTGTAAAAAGATCGGATCGGATTGGAGATGGCAGCAAATCGGAGATCGGTTTGCCCCGCTTATCTTCAGTTCACTTTTGTTTATTTTTATTGCCGGGCGGGCGGGCTACTGCGATTGATTTTTTTGGTTCTGCGGACGAATCCATCCATGCCGCATATTTTTCTATTTACCACATTTCTGTTGATTTGGCATTAATACAATGCCCATTCGGCACGCCAAATGCCTCGTAAAACAATAGCACAAATAATGTGCACACCAGCAATTATGTTTGTGTGTTTGCCTGAACCAAATTCCTGGGCAATAAGTGGCCTCAAGTGGTTGAGGGAATGTGAAATTGGGGCTGGCGAGATTCAATTTTAAAAAGGAAAAACGCGTACAGGGAAAATCTGCTCAATCTGCGGAGCATTTTCCTCAGCATCGTCTCCAAACGAACATCTTCCGCACAGATGTTTGCATATTAAACGAGAAATTCGCCCGCTTTTCCCCGCTGGACCTGACCATCATCATAATCATTATGGGTGACAAGGGGCTTTTCAGCACTCTGGCTTACCGACTGGTCCCCGATTGAGCTTCGGACTTTGAGCCCACATCTGTTCCACCACCGCAACAATTTTCAAATGCGCCACCAGACCTCCTTTTTCGATTTTAAATCCCGTTACCCGCTTCCGTTTCTATGCCCCAAAAGTCACACCATATCTTCAAAGTCAAGCGATTTGGTTTCATTCTAGGCTAAAGGCAAGCAACTATCGGATTTCAAATAAAAACTTGAATATTTAATTTCCTTATTTCCGATTTTATCCTTGGAAATAAAATAAAAATACCAAAGTTGAGAATAATTTTAACTTTCTTTGAAAAACGAGTTTTAAACCCAAAATTTTTATTCTCTTTGACAAGAATCTATCTGATATTACAAATGTTAACTTAAATATTTCGTTTTCTTAGTTCAGATTTTATACTGCAAGTAAAAATACAAAAATTAAAAATAAATTGAACTCTCTTTTCACCAAACTTTTATTAAAACCAAAATTAATTGACAGTTACTAAATAAATAAATAATATACTGGGCTCAGAACATAAGCGCACACTTTAAGGCCAATTGTGGGATAGAGCTTTTCAAGTTAACCGCAATTCGCACTTGGCAATAAGTCATAACCCTCCGCACAATCCCATGTTTATTTGCGTTTAAGCAAACGTTGACGAAATTCACCAATAGTGACAACAACGACAAAGGCATTATATTCGTCCTCAGTGAGCGGTAAGCAAATATGTACCCGTAATCCGAGCCGACTTCAAGGGAAGCCCGCCTTTGCCTTTAAAGAATTCCCAAAGATACATTCAAAGATAATGTAATAATAAAAATCCCTCCACTAAATTGCAGCGACAATCAAATATCTCCTCTCAGCCGCTGCTTTTCGCTTTCCACCCACTCCAGCGACGAAGGACCAACACACATGCAAGCGCCACCACATACACACGCACTCGCACAGTCACCGATGGGCCTGGGCTGCAAGTACATACCCATACAAAGGCATGTAGGCGACGACGACGCCAGTTAGGGCGGTGGCTGTCTCCCCGTCTTCGATTGAGCGATTGAACGATTGAGTGACTGGCGAACTGGCAAGCGGACGCTGCAAAAATGCGACGCAATTTTTCGTAACAAAAGTGTAGGGAACAACAACAAAAAAGACGATCCTCGACAGCGATAATCTTTCTGCCAGTGAATAGGAGACGCAAAAGGCAGATGCACATAAACAGCAGCACTAGTATTCGGTACATGTATGAATGTGCGTACAGTGAACCCTCGCCGCCTTGCACCTTGCCCAAGGATGTCGGGCCGGGAAACGTGTTGGCAAGTGTATCGAGGCTTACAATCCAAACAAAGAAGAGACAACGACAATGAAGTCAAGGCAAAGCGAAGCGACGGCACAAAGCGCACACAGGACTGACGAAGAACAGGAGGCAGGAGACACGCAAAGACAGACGGAGAGAGAGCGTTTGTGCGAGAGCGGGCGGCTGAGCTGGAGAGAACGAGCCAAACGGATACAAAGCCGCACCGGCATGGTGTTGCCTCTGCCGGCGGCGCTGCCTGCGCTGCTGCTGCGGACGCCGACGTGGTGGCAACGCCAACGCATTGAAGGCGGCACACCCAAAAAATGTGAAAAAGGCAACTCAAAAGTGGCGAAATTCGAAAATACGCCGGCCAAGACGGGGGTCGGGGGATGCTGTGACAAAGGAAGATCTGACTTGGTACTTTAAACGCTCTTGGAAGATCGCTCTGCTCTTGTTCACTCCCTGCGCCCGTCTTCCACCGCTCACGCATACCAAGCCGACGAGCATGGCGTCCTTTTTCCTGCCTGTCTGTGTGCTGCATGCGTGTGCGTTGGCGGCGGCGTCCACCACACATGCAATTGAATCCTGAATTTATCACCTTTGTTAAGCCCAGCCACTAAACCTTTCTCAGCATCCCAGTGTCTTTTTCATTTAAGTTTGGGCACAATTCCTTCCTTGAAACAAACGCGAAGTACAGAGCGGGTATAGAGAATTTCAAAAGTAGCACCACTCACGCACACACACACTTACACAAAGGCACAGACACAACCAGTCTGCTTGGCTTGGCTATATTAGTTTTAAAATTTAAGCCTGCATTGTTCGCCCATCTTATTACATAGAGTGCAATTTACCTGGCTCGATTTGGTTCGGTTTAAAAACAAACGCACTTGGCACTTTCAACTTTGCGATTCTATACACTGCCGGAGCTCTTTTGCCTTTCCGTTTTGCCTTCCGTTTTGTCTTCGTTCTTGTTGCGCGCATAAAAAATGTCCGCTGGCGGTGTGACCGCACGAATTGCGATACAAATTACCTAAAAAACACCGCGGGTATGGCACACCGAAATGTGCTGGGCACACTCTGCGAGCTGCTCTCAATTACCGGTTGGCAATTCATGCCCACCTTTCTCCCCATACAAAAATGACCGGTTGGCAATTTATGTCCACCTTCCTTTTCCCGATTGGGTCTTCGCGCCCTCTCTATTACCGATTGGAGTGATGAGTAGAGGGAGAATGCGACGGAAAACACGTAATCAAACAACGTAAAGTAGCACTTTAAGGCCTTTTTAAAAGGATTTTATTCTGTTGATTGAGAATCCCCAAGGGGGAGATTCCTTTTCTCGGGAATATCCCAAAGGAGGGAGAGCTAGGGGTATAAGTTGTCTTCGGTAAAGCTATGGCGAGTTCTATCCCGATTCTGCATTTTTTATTCAACGTAAAGAGAACGTACCGACCCTTTCAAACTATTTTTTAAAATATGTTCTAACACGGGAACAAGTCATGTTTAATCCCATAAATTAATCAGCATCAACAGAAGAATCGGTCTAGCAATGTTCTGTAATTTTAAATGGTACATTTTAAAATCATATCTTGACGAAAAGTTTTTAAAACAAAAACGCCATCAAGCGGCCGCAGTTTGAACTACAGCTTGTGAGCGAGGGGAAAGAGATTGCACTACACAGTGCATATTCTGAGTGGTTTCGATCCCGCGCAAAGTTATTTTTTCAAATTGTGTTTTATTTTTTTATTTTTTTTTACGTTAAATAAATCCTAAAGCATAAAAATCGGGTCGGAACCCGCCATAGCTTCGCCTTAGACAGCTAAGCCTTGGGAAGTCGATGAGGTCAACCTGGATGGACTATAATATATTGCTGTTTATAAACAAAACAAACAACAACAGATGTTTTGCTTATTCAGTTAGAGAAACATCAATGTTGACAGATATCGATGTTTTTGGCAAAAATATCGATTTTAGCGACCACCTCTAATAAGTTGAGAAATGAAAAGTAAAGCAGAAAAAGGGTTAAATTTAATGTTTTAAGTTAAATTACAAAGTTAAAGATTGTAGAAAAGCAGCACCATGGGCCAGCAGCCGCCGAGAGGTATGTGGTGGCCACAAAAAGCGCGACTGACTCCTTTTCTCGGCTGAGCAAAGCACACTGCGCCTCCAGTTTTAAACTAACTTATGCTTGTTTTGTTATTTTTTGTAGTGTAAATAATTCTTTTATATATAAACAATAACAACGAGAGCACCAGCACATGTCCTGAGGCAAAGTTAGTGGTCTAGGTAAACGACAGCGGTGGAGCGAGCCAGGGATTAGACAACGGTTGTGTTGATAGCAGCGGCTTTGGGCGCTACCAGTGGGCGGAGTTGGGGGTGCTCTTATCGGCCTGCTTAGGCTCCCCATGCTCCCCACTGCGATAAGAGCGAGGCGGATCTGCCCGGCCAGGTATTACACACTCGCACACATTTCTCGACTATAATTCAGTACTACTGTCATTACAGAGAGCACTCAGACTCGGCAACATGGGCTGCATCACCAGTACCAGCAAGCTGAACGAGCTTCGCGGCCATGAGAATGTGTTCCGTGTGCGGGTGGCCCATCTGCAGCCCACTCCGGGTACTCCCGTCATTCGCAGCGGCTACCTGGAGCTGACGCCGCGCGAACTGATCTTCCAGACGCCCGGCTGCGAGCCAATTGTGTGGGCCCTGCAGCATCTGCGGCGATATGGCCTAAACGGCGACCTTTTCTCCTTCGAGGCGGGTCGCAGGTGCATGTCTGGGCCGGGCATCTACACGTTCCGAGTGCATAATGCTGAGGAGCTGTATCCGATGTTCCAGCGGTACATCAACGCCGTCAACACGGATGCCTTTGCGCAAGTGGAGCGCGAGCGGGTGAACTCGGCCCACTCGGTGTCCGTGATGATGGGCGGCGGCCGGTCGGAGGGAAATCCACAGGGTAACAACTACCTGGAGCCGGCTCCCCTGATGAGCCGCCAGCTGGCCAGTTCCCACAGTGAATCCTCCAGCGCCAGTGCCTCAATGCCGCTGCCACTGAACGATGCACCGCTTGATGATTGTCCGCCCAATCTGCTGTCCCCCCTCCTGATGCCCAACTCCTGTGCGGACCAGCCGTTGCGTGTTCTGCAGGAGTGCTGCAAGGATGCACAGTCAGCCATGGATCTGCTGGCCACCCCACCGTCGGGCAATCGATTGAGCATGCGAAGACGCACACTGGATCTGCCACCGCACGAGTCCGCCCCGCCGCCCGTTCCGGTATTGAGTCCTTCCAACAACGAAGCCATTCACATGTATGCCAATGTAGACACACTGATCTTCGATCTAAGCAACGAACGCTGCTACGAAAACGTGAGTCGATTGGATCTGCCGTTGCCACCGCCGCGGGAGACAGTTGCCGCCAGCCAGGAACCGGCCACGCCCACCAGTTTGGCTGGAAGCAGTGGGATTAACTACATCGTTCTGGATCTGGATCAACCAAAAAGCCCCGCTGCTCCGGCTGGCTCTCCCAAGGCGACATTTAACGGTTTCGGTAGCGGACTCTCGCTTGTCTCAACGCCCGCACCCCCCATGACGGCACCCGTGACCCCGGAGGCTAGTGCTGTGCTCGAGGTGCCACCACCTCCGCCCATTCAATCGAAGAGCCTGTGCAGCGTGAGTGCTTTGGCGGCCACAGAGGCAGCAGAGTCACCGGCGAAGAAGAAAATCGAATCGACCGGAACACAGGGCTACTCCACCATCGACTTTATCCGCACCTATGCGCTGAACAAGTCGTCGACAGAGATGCCGGATTTGGTGACACATCGCCAGCATCCGGCGCACGACGAGGAGCTGCGGATCACCAGGCACAGCAAGTGCATACGGAAGGCGTACTCGATCAGTGAGTGAGGGTAAGAGGCACATCGAATTTACAGATTGTGTATAAAACAAATTGTGTATAAGAGAGATTGGGAAAACATATTAAGTAGAAACTGGGAACAAAAGATTTGTTGTCAGCAAATGGCTTTGTATTTAGTATTTTGTTGCAGAAAAAAAGAAAACAATGTTAGACAGCATCGCGTTGCATTGTCCGCTGTGAGGTTCTAATTTTTTATAGTATTTATTATATATCCCTAAATTGTTAAATATGTGCAATGTGTCAAATATGTGCAATAAAGCTCAAAACGACATCGTGAAGGCTGCGTTTCAATGATTTAATCCCCTTGAGGCTTGAGGTCTGGTTTGTTTCAAGAGTTCAGTGGAACATGCGGAGTAGATTTTATTTATCCCTTGAGGATTTATTTTCTGGGAATTAATTATTAAAGTTTTTTTTAGAATTCATTGAGCAGAAAACTTTCATAAATTATTAATAATAAAATATATTAAAACAGCAATTACACATAACCCAACCAGCTTCCGATTTCAATTGGGAGATTGTACTTAATTACAGAAAAGCACCCCGCGATGAAGATCTCCAGAGCGTGATTGTCATTAGTTTAGCGATAAGAGGAATGTAATCGGCGAATCCAACAGCGGGCTCTTCCATTGTCCGCTCATTCCGCTCACTTAGTGATCCTCCTTCTGCACTCTCTCTTTCTATCTCCTAATCTCCGAGAGCGGCCCAATTGGGAGATGAGAGGAAGTGCTGTCAGCCAGTCGTCAGTCAGTCAGTCACTTATGTTTCGTTGACATTGACACATGGCAGAGGTAGTACAGCTACGAAGCGAAGATGATGCAGCCGACACTCACACTGGCCTTGGCCTTGCTAGCGGTTCTTTGTCCGCAAGGCGGGCAGGCATTGGAATGGAAGCTGAATGCCCATGACAACGGTCCTAGTCTGGGAGCTCAAATGGCTGCCCACCTTGCGCCCAGTACCCCGGCGAAGGTTCAGGAAGCGGCCGCAAAGGCAGCAATCAGCAGGGTGATTGGAATGCGATCCTATTCACAGTTTTTCCAGGTGGCGGTCAGCAAGGAATTGGCGCCGAGAAGCTTTAAGGTTGGTTCCCTTTTTTTTTTGTCTTGTTTTTGATTGAAAATTAGGGTATTCTCTCGCAGATCAGCATGCTGGACAATGGAAGGATCCTGCTGACTGGCTGGGATGGTGTGTGCGTTTGCAAGGCCTTTCATTACTACCTCAAAAATGTTCTCAACAAGGACGTGGATTGGTTCAAGATGCGCATCGAGCTGCCCGCCAACCTGCAGCTACCCAATGTAACCATTGAATCCACCTCTGGGAGTCCGATAATGTACCACCAAAACGTTTGCACCTGGAGCTATAGCTTTGCCTGGTGGGGATTCGAGCAGTGGCGACGTCACATCGACTGGATGGCCCTGATGGGCATCAGTTTGACCATTGCTCCCATTCAGGAAGCTGTATGGACGGAAGTTTACACGGAGATGGAACTGACTCAGGAGGAGATCGATGACCATTTGGCTGGGCCTGCCTTTCAGGCCTGGCAGCGCATGGGCAACATCCGGGGATGGGCTGGACCCTTGAAACCCAAATGGATGCATTTCCAGGTGCTGCTACAGCAGGAGATTCTGGCAGCCCAACGCAATCTGGGCATGAGTGTGGCACTGCCCGCCTTTGCCGGTCATGTGCCGCGAGCCCTTAAGCGTCTGCATCCCAACTCCACGTTTGCGGAGGTTCAGCGCTGGAATTCGTTCCCCGATCGCTACTGTTGTGGTCTCTTTGTGGAGCCCACGGAGCCTCTTTTCCAGCAGATAGCCAAAAGCTTTTTGAGTCGCGTGGTGGCAACCTATGGATCCAATCACATTTTCTTTTGCGACCCTTTTAATGAGCTGGAGCCACCGGTAGCTAAGCCCGAATACATGCGTTCCACGGCGGCGGCAATACACGAATCCATGAGGGAAGTCGATCCGCAGGCCATTTGGCTGCTGCAAGGCTGGATGTTTGTGAAGAATCCCTTCTGGACGACGGACATGGCGGAAGCCTTTCTTACGGCAGTTCCTCGCGGAAGGATCCTAGTGCTCGATCTCCAGAGCGAGCAGTTCCCGCAGTACGAGCTGACACGGTCCTACTTTGGACAGCCATTCCTCTGGTGCATGCTGCACAACTTTGGCGGCACTCTGGGCATGTTCGGATCCGCCAAGCTAATAAATTCAGGGATCGAGAATGCTCGTCGGATGCCCAACAGCAGCTGGGTGGGCACTGGCATCACACCCGAGGGCATTAACCAGAATTATGTGATGTATTCCCTGACCTTGGAGCGCGGCTGGAGCTCTTCCCCCTTGGACTTGGACAGCTGGTTCAGAAACTTTGCCCTCACTCGCTATGGCGTTCAAGATGAGCGACTGGAGCAGGCTTGGCTGCTGCTAAAAAACAGTGTTTACTCATTTCGCGGCCTGCAGAAGATGCGGGGACAGTATGTGGTGACCCGAAGACCTTCCTTCAACCAGGATCCCTTCACCTGGTACAACGCAAGCGATATTTTGGAGGCCTGGCACCTGCTACTCTCCGCCAGGGCCATAATACCCCTAGAGGACGACAGATATGAGGTGTATGAGCACGATTTGGTGGATATATCCAGGCAGTACTTGCAGATCAGCGCAGACCAGTTGTATGTCAACTTGAAGTCGGCTTTCAGGAAGCGACAGGTGACACGCTTCGAGTATCTTAGCTCCAAACTGCTGCAACTCCTTGATGACATGGAACTGATCTTGGCCAGCAGCAGGAACTTCTTGCTCGGCAACTGGCTGGAGCAGGCCAAGCGGGTGGCTCCGGACGCTGAAGACTTGAGCAATTTCGAATTCAATGCCAGAAATCAAATCACCGCATGGGGTCCCGATGGCCAGATCTTGGACTATGCTTGTAAACAGTGGTCGGGTTTGGTGAGGGACTACTACAGGCCGCGTTGGAGGCTATTCTTGGAGGACGTGACTGTGGCTCTACACTCGCAGCGACCCTTCAATGGCACCGCCTTTAAGGAAAAGGTTTTACAGAAAATTGAACTGCCATTTAGTAACAAAAGCGATATTTATCCTGTGGATCCAGTTGGCCAGGCGTGGTTCATTTCACAAAATCTTTTCGAAACCTGGAAGGCTTTCACCAAGGATTCACAGTTTTTACACAACAATCGACTGTTAGTGCCTAGAAAGATGGGCGCTCATTGATTATATATATCCTTAAACTTTATATCGAAATTCTAACATTATTGACGAATTTTAATTTTGTAAGCTTGCGAGCCAGTTGGACTTTGAATTTATTAAATAAATAGATTATTAAAATTAGTTGCTTTCATTTTTAAATTGTATCTGATCTGTTAGGTCCTCGAGCAGCTCTTCTACAAATCTATTCCAATTATAAATTATATCCAGTTAACCAGGTAACCAATAATGCACACGGATTATTCGCATCATACATCAATGTAGTTTTAATTGATTTTTATTTAAATTATTGTACAAACTAATTATGTAAAAATTTAAACACATCATTAATACGCATTTCTATGGTTATTTGTGGTGTGTTGTTTTCTTGATGTATTTTTGTTTTGAATATTTGCGTTTTAGTTCTATTTCTTCACACATTGCATGAATTTGTTGCTGCTGTTGTTTCCGGTTATATGATGCGGCATGTTTGCTTGTTCATCGTCTCCCTAATCTGCGTACACATCTCCATCATAATCATCGAGCTAATGCTAACTTTATGCAAAACGATTGCATATATATATATATATAATTCTTTTTTGTTACTTCTGCCTGCTCCTGATAGCTGTTTAAGTCTACTACAATTTAATTTTATTTTAAGTTTTTCTTTTCTTTTTCTTGTTTCTTTTGATCTGTTTGTGTGGGTGATTTTGTGTGTGCTTTCGGTCAAATATTCATTCATACTTGATAATTCTACACAAATACTCGTTTAAAAAATTCCAAACAAACATTATTATATTATTAGTACGATTAAATTTGAATCTTTCGTATCTGCTCAAGTGTAGAAAATGACGAGAGTTTACAACTATATAATCTGGATGGTGGGGCGGGAATTGGTAAGGGGGTATTCCGGGCGCGTGGGATCCAGGACATTGCGCAATAATATGTTAATCTTATTAATGTATGTAATTGCGCAAGAATAACCATATATACTCATCATTCACCATTAATCGCCACACCTTCTCTGCGTAGGTATGCACTTGTGTGTATGTGGGGAGGGGGGTCGTGTGTGTGTGTATGTGTGTGTGTGTGGGTGTAATTATATATATATAACGTACTTATATGCATTCAATCAAACAAACATTTATACTCTTTCGCGCTCGAGAGACACTCATTCATCATCATCATCCTCATACCATAAACATCTCCAATCTCCAAGCATCAACTAAAACATTATGTCGCGGAACACCTACTCGTCCTGCATATCCTCGGGCAACTCGTGCGGATTTAACATGCCTGGAATATTACGCTGCATCTGATGCTTGTTGGACTGCTCCTCAGCCAAGGCAGCCTCGCGCTCCTCCAGATACAAATCGGAATCGTCCTCGCCGGTGGCCTCCTGTAAATGGAAAAAAATAAACCAAAAGAATTTTAACATTTACTTGATTTCTCTTAGACTGCAATACTAACGCGAATTTGTATGAGGAAGTCTCTCAAATGCTCCTTAAATGCTTGCACATTCTCGTCCAAATTGAAGAGTCCCGTCACAAAGACCTTGATCTGATTATCGGACAAGTGATTGAACGCCGATTTCAGCAGAGAGGCCACGTACTCCTGAATGAATATCATATTATCTGGTATCGGACCCAGATCCACGGTGATCTTCCTGTTCTCAACCAAGGAGAACATGTACGCCAAAATGGTGGCATGATTGGGCAGACCGGCCGTGTGAGAGGTGTCGGTAACAACCGAGAAAATCTGCATCAGAATGTCCGTAAAATAGGTCTGATAGAAGCTCTGTGCCGCTGCCGGATGTTGTTCCAGGTTTTGCAGCATCTTTGCAATTAAAGGTAAATATTAGTATTTCCCAAATATTTGATAATCACAGTAATCCCAGTTACCTTAAACAGGATATTCAGGCCCATGTCGGCCACATTACGCATAGTGTGCTTGAAGGCCCAAACCACGGAATCGAAGACCAGTCGGAACTGGGCCGGCGGAATATTGAGGAACGCCTTGAAACAGTGCGCATTAACCGCCTGCAGAAGCTCGTAGAAGCTGAGCCGGTGCTGGGGGAAGTCCTCGAAGTTCTTGTTGATCATGTCCAGTGTGCACTCGAAGACGTTGTCAAATATTTTTGGTACTTCATTGGTGATATGCTGGCGCAGTTTATGCACAATGGTTGCCATCGCACTGAGGACCTTCGGTTCCCGCGCCGATGGAACTTTGCAACGCTACAACAAAAGACACATATATAGTACCCGCTCCTACAGCAACTTCTTGTAGAGGCCTCACCTGATAGTCTAGTAGTATAGCGTCCAGCAAAGGCGGTATAAAGTTGTCCATCACCAACTGATTGTCGTTGGAGCGCGACACCCATTCCGATATAAGATTGAGCGTCTCTTTCTTCACCACATGCATGGTCTTGATCAGGGGTTGATTGTTCACATTGACGCCATTCACCTCGATGGCCTGAATGATGTTCTCCGAGGTGATCTTGTACACATTCAGCATGTCCAGGTAGATGCGGCCCAGCTGAATGACAAAGGCATGCCCCAGGGCTTTGCAGGCAGCCACATTCGTCTTGAGAATGCTGCCCAGCTGCTTTACGGCGGTCATGTTTTTCAAGAAGTCAACGTTCTTGGAGGCGCGCGAAATGATGTCATCCCACACCTGATTCGGCAGTTGCATGTAGCGCTCGATGAGTGCATCCTGCTGCACCTGATCTACCTGGGCCGAGATCATGTAGCCGACAGCTTCATAGAAGGTGTGAACCTGAGAATGGATTCGAGACATTCGTTAATATTTTCCTTGGTTTTCTAATAGTTTTGGCATCAAATAATTGTTAATTTTTAAATATAGATACCAATAGCTTTTGTGCCTCACCTGCTGTGGCTGCAGATCACAGATGATGCTGCTCATTGTGCTGAGAATCTCGTCGATGAAGGTGCATGCCTCATTCGGCTGAATGGTGACAAAGTAGCGGCGGCATTTGATCGCGATCTTGATGAATGTGTCGCAGGCCATGTCCTGGACGCCATCATGCGTCTCGTGCATAAATTCGAACAGTTTGTTGACTACCGTCTTGAGGAACTTCCAGTGGGCGCGCAAGAAGCGCGGATACTGGCCCACCACATACATGATATTCGATGCGATGATCGCCTTGTTGTCCTTGCCCTTTTTCTGCTCGCACAGACCCAGCAGATCCTTGATGACGGTGACCAAAAAGCGTTTCTCATCCTCTTCACAAAAAGCACCTAAAGGAAAGAAAAAGTAACGAGAAAATGTTAATTAGCTAATGATGCAAATAAAATTTAACTGTAAAAATATATACAAAAATGATTCATAAACAACTCACCCGAGATGGAGCCAATGGCCCAGCACAACGTGTTCAGGTTCTTCCAGGAGAATTCCGAGCCGTTGACCTGGTTTAGCAGCTTCAGCGTCATGATGCGGTCCGTGTCAACAGAGTCCAAGTGGGTGAGAAAGACCAGAGTCTCGCGCATGTTCTTGTACAGATTAATCGAGTTGGTGTCCTTCATGAACTCGCGCACCACTTCCCCGTTCTCGTTTTCTACCACCAGCACCTCCTCAGGCTTGGCCATGCGCGAGATCATAATGAAGCGCACCTTGGACAGGATGGGGGCGTAGAAACGGCGCCGGGGATACACTTGCTGTCTCTTGGAGGACTCTAGGTTGGGATGAAAGAACTCCGAGTTGTATAGATCCTCCACCAGGCTGTTCCAATACTCAAGGCAGATCTTAAAAACCTCAACGTCCTCCACTTCGCTAATCATCACAAGATACATGAGAGCCTGGTTCAGATAGTCCACATACTTGGCGTCTTCCACCAGCTTGCCGTGCTCCTTGAGGAAGGTGCACAGGAACATGGCCAGATTAAGGACCAGCTCTTGCTCCGTGTCGCTGCCGTGCTTGAAGACATGATTCATGTTCATGTTCTGGCCAACGATCTGGTCGAGCTGGACCATCGTGTCCTTGAAGAGCGTCGCGAAATTTTCATCATAATTGGTCGCCGCCAAGCCGGCGATTTCAGACAGGCACTTCAGGGTCACGTTCCTGAACATGGGCACGCTGAGGAACTTAAAGATCAGCGTCTCAATCTGCGGCGTCTCAAAGATATATCCCAGCGGGATCCAATTAAGGAAGCGTAACAGCGTCTCCAGCGTTACGTGAATGAGCGCCGCATTCATGGAGTTTTCAAGGACAAACGAGCAGAGCGTGAAGATCTGCGAGAACTCGGAGCACATGGTGTCCTTTAGATGCTTGGCCTTGGTCTGCGTGATCTGGCCTTGGGAGAAGTCAAAAACCTCCTCGCTGAGGTTTTTCAGTATAACCATGTTGTTCATGCAAAGGCTCTCATTTGTCTTGGACGCACCGACAATGTCACTGATGAAGGTCTCCCAGTTTCGCGGCCACTCGCGCTTCAATATCTGCACCAGAATGATGTTCAGCTTGTTGAGATAAACCTTGTTCTGCTCCATGATGATGGGATCCGAGGACGTCTTAATGATCAGACTGACCACATACTTTTTAATGCCCTCGCACTGGTTGCGCGGCAGCACCTTCCAGCGGGTCTTGATCACCTCCTCAAGGATCTGCAGTGCATAGAACTTGGTCTGCTGGTTCTGTGAATACTCTAGGATGCTGTCCACCCGCGTCCATGCCTCCGGATGCTCCTTTAGCGTGGTGAGTATGTCCTGCGCCAGCCGCAGCTGCTCGCCCTGCGATGTGTACACCACCTCGACTATCTTGTCTAGCAGATTTATGTCTAGCTTTTGCGAGAAATCGAGCAGCTTGCCCGCTTCGTCCGACGTTAACATCGTCGCCATCGCTTTGTAGTAAAAGCGGCGTTCGCGTCTGCGTCGCTCGTTCGCAGCTGTGTCCGCGTTAATCTTGACAGCTTCTTCGCTTCCTCCTCCGGCTGAGCTGGGCTAAGCTAACCTGAGCTGAGCTGGGCTGGCTGAGGTACTGTGGCACTCTACGGACTGAGCTGAGCTGAGCTAAGCTGTGCTGGGCTGTGCGGCAGCGGCTAGTTTCGACTTCTTCGTCTTCCCTTTTTTCTTCTTCTTCCTGCTGTGACGGTGACGGTGAGGAGCGGCAACTCTTGATCTGGATCTGGATCGGGATCTGGATCTCGTGCCGGGACTGGGCCTGGAGCTGCAAAATAAAGAGCGAGTGTAAAAGTTGACGTTAGTTTTATTGCGCTTTTAGGCACCGCAGGCAGGCATCCATATTTCTTTTTTTATTTTCTTATTTTCTTTTTGGAACACACTCTTACAACTACAAGCGCACGCTTACTGCCTGCGCGCGCTTACACTTTTTCGCACACTCACACACACGCGTGCGACACATGCACGCACACAGCCACAAGAGGAGCGCATCGCCGCCGCCGCTGCTATTGCGACGAGCGAACTGTGGCGGTATTTTGCGACCGCCGCAATGGCTTGCACGCGTTTGCGGCGCCACGCCGCCCCAATTGCCGCCCCCATTTCGCTTTTCACTTATCTAGCTCACCTTTTTAACAATTCCAGAAAAAGAGCAGAAATCGACGACACGGACAATGCGAAATGCAATCAGTGTTGCCGCTGCGCGAGGTTTTAAAAACACCAAATTAAAAATATGCTAAAAATAACCAACTATCGAATTAAATATTTTCAAGAGACAGCAACGTCGTGTATCAAGAGATGTGTGTTTTTATACAAAGAAAAACAGAGGCTAAACAAAACATTTAAATGCAAATAATTGATGCAACACAAGAAAATAAACAGCTTTCCACTTGCTATCGATGTGTCGAAAATACAAAATTTGTAGCACAGTGCAATTATATCGATTGCGGTAGGGATGGAACTTAGTAAGTGTTCTAGGTCGACGTTGCAGATTTTTGGAAAGAAGCAGAGTTCGTAATGTCTGTTTATTTGTTATGTTTGACAACAAATGGCGGCTTACCGGTGTTTACCCGCAAGAAGGGGGAATGTGAAAATGTAAGTAAAGACTCTATGTCAGGATTTGTAGGCGCTGTCACTCAACAGCCACCTGTAATTGTCATGTTTCAGCTGCCCTTCTCCACGGTGGCTTCGCTCAACGGCTTTCATATGTTCTTCAAATCGCTGGGGATTCAACTGGAAGCCACCACGACGAGCAAGCAGTCCGTACAGTACCAGAGCTCGGCGGACGCGGAGGAGTGGACCTACATCTGGAGGGATCAAAACGCCATCACACTGATTGTCTGCGCCTCCGGTTTGGGATCGGTGCAATTGCTCCAGACACTGGCGGATCTTGTTTTTGGGGCGATCGCCATGTTCATCACTCGTACTGCTGAAATGGCACACGCCACTCTGCTGGAGCGGCTGAAGAAGGATGCCAAAAAGTATGTGCCCATTGTGGACGCCATTCTGGAGGCGGCATGTGCGGGTACACAGCTTCTGGGCTACACCGACTGCCTGCTGGCCTCGGAGAACGGCCAGCTGCTGCAGTGCCTCAATGAGTTCAGTGGCCATTGTGGCTCCTTGTTCTGTTGCCTGGTAGTAGGCCATCGCATCGCGGTGGCCACCGAGGGCTGGTGGGACCTGGATACTAGGGATCGGGAGCTGCTGCTGTTCCTGCTCAACTCGTCAAGCACCCTGCAGCACGATGTGCCCGTCCACTTGCCCGTGAAGAGTCCCAATATAGCCTATCGATTTGTCAGCATTCCCGTGGCGCCAAACACCGCCTTGTGTGTACTGTGCGGGGCCGAGAATGCCTCCTTCCGTGAGCTGCATGCTCATGCGATGAGTGCGTATCGAAACGAGGGTAATCTCCTGGCCGCCGCGGAGCGCTGCATGCCGCGCAGTTTGCCAGAGCACCTGGACATTGATGGCAACGTACTGGCCATCATTCTGCTGAACAGGCATACTCGTAAGAGTCTATTTACCAGAAATCTTAACCAGTCGGCGAGTGTTAAACGCATCATTGCTGGTGACTTGCAACGGCTGGACATACTCAAAAAGTTCTTTGACCAGACCATGGATGCAGTGCATCAATTTGAAGCGGAAACATCGTCGGGCAACAAAACGATGCTTTTGGATCAGTACAGCTGCTCGGACTACCACAAGTGCTATGCCCACGTTGATGATCTGGGCAACCTACTGTTTCTGCTCTTCGTGGCCGCCGTTCCCACGCATGCAATGAGGTTTAATTCAATGAATGTAATACTGTGAAGGATTTTTGTTGAACATTTTATTTATTTTCAGATTTTTGGCGCAACGCATCCATGGAAACATACTACAGGAGAAGTCTGTTTGCTGGTGAAGGCATCCTTAATATTTTAACTTCATTAAGACTGATTTATTAATAGTTTTACAAGAAACATATGGGCATAAGGGAATATACATCATAGTTAATATTCATTAGGTACTTTTAACAAATCCTGCATTGCTTAGAACTAAACTAAATGAACAAATAGTTACTCCATTAACGCAGTATTTTCATACGTTTTATATTTACAACTAAAGCCTGAGTTTATAATACATTTACATTATGTGGCTGACAATAAACCAATTGCCTGTTGGACAGCTCCAATGGCTTGATATTCGGATCCAAGTAGAATTGCAGCTTAGAGCCAACTTTAACATTTTTTGATTGATTCGATTGTAAAAGAATATTAAAGCTAGAGCTTGGACTGCCTTGCTGGTTTTCCGTCTCCACCAGAGCCATTGACACATTAAACTCCTCGTTTATAGCCAGCACGTGACCCTTATGGGTGGGTTCCCGGCTACTTAAATGGCGCTGATCCATTCGCACACTCTTTAGCAACCGCTGAAAACTGTCAGCGTGGCCTCCTTTAACGGCGCGTATGTGTATCTTTGGTGTGAGTTTCTTCTGGCTGCTGCTAGGCAGGTATTGGGAAGGTTGATCTGGCACTAGACGGATGACTGGTAAGGATTCCACATGGCTTTCATCCGTGCAATTCGATTCATTCAGCAAATGATCGCTCATCAAGTCGTTCCAACGCTGAGATGTCTTGAAGGAGGAGGATAACCTGCGAGGGCTCCTGTTTGAGTTTTCAACTAACGGAGAGGCTCTCGGACTTGTATTTTTAATTTCCTGATAGGATTCTTTGCTTTTTAGCTCACTCCATAGTCGTGATGTCTTGAAGGAAGAGGATAACATTCGAGGACTTTTATCCAGCAGTGAAGGGGAAGTCAGTGGAGACTTCCTTTTTAGCGAATTAAAGGATTCTTCCCTCACTAATGTGTTCCATCGCCGAGATGTCTGGAACTTCGATCGGGATATGGCAGGAGGTGTCCTCGGAGATTTTTGTTTAATGGAGATTGGCCAAACTTTTGTATGGCTCTTTGATGGCGGGGAGCTTGTCGAAGTGATATCCTTGGAAGAATCGAACAGGCTTCGGCCCATACACGACTTATTTAGGGCCAGCCAGGATTCCTCGAATTTCGAAATATTATTCCTGCGCGGTGTGGACAAGGAGTCCCCCAAAACATTGTTCCCCTTGCTGGTCTTTGGTGAGCCGGCGAATTCTGTGGATGTGTGCTGGCAGATCGATTTAGCGGTGTTCTTCGGTTGGTTCTCCTGTTGATCTTCGGTGTCTGCAAGGACACTCAAACTACGTTTTGAACACATTTCACTAATATGATAAATACTACATTTTATTTGTTTTTTCTTTATTTTGTTATTCAGCCGCCTAGAGGTGGTAAGAACATTGAAATAAATTGATAAGCCGATATCGATAAGTGATCTTTAAAAACGATTTTACCATAGTTTTTACTCGATGACCGGATTTAAATTTTTAAATAACAGTTTAAACAAACCATCACAATTTATTTAAGCTCTTCTATTACTTTAAGGATAAAAATATGAGTACATATATTTTTTCGTACAGAATTAAATTTGTCTACAATCATTTGTAAGAAACAGCAGCTGAGAGGGTTTTAAAAAATATTATGAATAAATATTAAATGATGATAAAATGCACTTTTACTCTACATAGATAGTGCACTTAAATTTATATATAAACAATGCCATTGGCCATTAAGTATGCATGAATAAAGTATAAATATCAAAGCCCCATGGTATGCGGCTATAAAGATTGGCTTAAGAATACTTATTAAACTTTTATTATACAGTAAAGAGTCCCAAATTGATTTATAACTTTAAGATGTTTACTGTTTGATAACTCCTTTCTTCGGTTCTCAATGGTGGGGATTATAATGATACGCATATTTTGAATATCTTGGGGGTTCCAAGTTCGATTCGCACACTTTGTTTACCATTTTTAGACAAAATCTTATCAGGGACTTATCAGTACAAATTCATTGAATTGTGACGTTTTTTCCTTTTTTCCTTCTTTTGTGAATGGCATATTAATGGTACGTGATTATGGGCTTAATTTGTTAGCAGATTTCGGCGATGACGAGGGCCTGCGGCCCGGCGTTTGCGTTTCCCGACAAATGGGTTCCCGAGTCCGGAAACAGTGCCCAGTTGGAGGAGCAGGGGATTGCTTATCAAGGCGGCTGCTATCCCCAAAACGGCAGCACTGGCCAGAGGAATGAGAAAACTCTTTGCCAGCAGGGCTTTGGAGGACCCTTCTCCGTATCCCGGTCCCTTGTGAGTGGCTACTTCTTGGTGATCCAGGTGATAGGGATACGCATATTCCGCCGAGGAATAATGGCTGTGACCCAAGCCATGACTTGGACGCGATCCGTACACATCAAATGGAATCCCTGCCTCCACACTAGAACTTCCAAAGTAAGCCCCCGACGCACCTCCAGCTGCTAGTCCAGCTCCAGCACCTGCAGTGCTGTGAGAGTACTCATAGGGATAGGGATGTGAGTTAGTCTCAAAGCTGCCCACAGGCGGAGCATGCGATGCAACAGCTCCAGCTCCACCGCCTTGGTGGTGACCTGGTGAAGGAATAAAAGGGGAAAATTTTATAAGAAAATGGAATTTACATATATCCTAGTTCCTCATTATTCCATTTAATCAGAAGTCCTGACTGGATTCTTGGCTATATTTTCACAATCTGGCAAAACCTACCCACACTGATGCGTTCCTGGATACTTCCTTGGCTGTTACCAAAGCCTTGATACTTGTTGTAGGTATCACTGAGACTTTCGCCCACACTTCCCAGCGAATGAGGATTGTTGGGACTCGAACCTGGACCTCTGTAGAATTCTGGCGGTGGCTCGAAACTCTTGGCTGCCACCGAACTGGACAGATCAAGCTGGTTCTCCGAGCCTCCGGTGGAATTCTGCGTCATGCCAAATCCCAGACAAAGGCTTAGCAGCAGCAGGAGCTGCAGTGCAGCCTGAAGCTTCCGTTTACCGCTGAACATTTTGACTAAGCTCGCCGCCGCGATGACATCAAGTCTTTATAATAAAACCGAAGGAATTGCAAGCGACTGGCGACAAATTGTGCTGTGCAATTTAAGTCTGGAATTGTCCGCTTGGCTGCCTCCATCAGTTGCGCCAGTTGTCGCGTGGGGAATTTCACTTTTCTTCTTGGCTGGGGGTTTCGTCAAAACGAGATCCCCATACCCTTGCCTGGGATTTGCCAACTTAAGTTCAGTTGAGTTAACCGAACGATAAATGAATGAGCATAATTTGAATACAAATGAATAGCCATAAATTTCGCATCAAAGTAACACATTTAATGCTTGAATTTAATATTTATAACTTACTTTGCCTTAATAGTTCCTAAGTGACCAGTTTCTTTAAAAATATAATAATGAGCCCTAAATCAATGATTGATTTAAATACGATAATTAGCAAGATGAAGATATCTTACCATATTTCGTGCTTAACATTAGATAATTTAAATAATTGCAGACACATAGTACATGAAACCAATGCCAGATACTACTCCCAGAGATCACAGCATAGCTAAGAATTGTTAAGAAATTATCACTGTTCCGGGCGAGTGCAACCAACAAAACGGCAGCAGCAAACATTACTCGAAAAACACGACCAATTTATTAGATGTATGGCCAAAATGATGCCAAGATGCAAAACTACCTTAAATGTCAGCGAAATGATGTGTCTTGTGTTTCCGGCATTCGCGACTCGATTGCAAGAATGTTGAGGGGGATGTCTTGTGAAAACGTGTCGCCTTATCAGCTTATTGGAATCGTGCTGGTATTTCGGGGAATTTTGTTATCACCACGGAACACAGCAAAGCTTAAATATGGAACATCGCATGCGGCCTTTAATCTAAGCCAATCGTGTGATTAAACGGTCTTTCCTTGCTGATTACTTACTGCAGGCAGGGTTATTTTTTTTACCGAAAGGATTATCGTATCTTATCAGCATGTGTTCTGGTTATAGTTTGTATGTAATTATTGCAAAAATAGCTAAAGCTTGTGACTTTTGCAATATTATTACTCTTGCTTAAATGACAGGCAAATAAATTAAACCGCTAAAATTCAAGTAAAATTATGACTTGGTTGGTTGTTTGATTTTAATAAATAAAAAAAAAACACCCAAAAATAAATACATAAAAAACGTGACTGTTCCAAGGGTCGGCTACGCAATTTTGAATTTGATTTGCATCAAAAAAATGAATTAATAAGGAAAATTTAAGTTAACTGATGGCTTGAGTAAATACAATTTTATCATGTTCTAATTTTTATATAAATTAAAAAAAAACCTGATCAAATAATTAAATAAAAACATGACTGTTCTACGGGTCGGCTACGCAATTTCGTCTTTGATTTAGTGACTCATAATAAAACAAAACTATTTGGTCATGCTTATTTCTTGAACATTTTCTTAGATCATAGCTTTATTTTCACTAAAATTATTGATAACTTCACCGTCTTTTTTACCTTTCTTGACCATTTTAGATTATTTTCCCACATCATTGTTTAATTTAAAAATACATTTTTCCACAAGAGTTAGTTTTGCTTTAAATTGTCCAAAGCATTTATTTCTGTTATTATAAATAACTATTCTTCATGGGATTATCAAACTATAACTATTGATGGAAGTTTAATTATTGTTAGCCAAACAAGGGTCTTCTGTTTGAGAATAGCTGCAGAGATCTGGATCTGGAGGCAATGTGACTACAGCGGCCTGATCTGGCACCGAAGGTCCTAAGGAAGGATCCTCCGATTGTTTTGTCACGGAAATTTCAGCGTTTGGGGATTGTGGACCATATATCTGCTTCTGTTGAACTGGCGGTAACTCTTCTGTGGGAAACCGACGCCTGACCAGAGGAGCATTCCGACTCATCACGTTAGCACTGGTTTGCTTAAGTGTTGGGAATTTTCTCAATTTACTGGCGGTTCCGGTGGAGCCCGACTCCATGCGGTTGTCCACCGAGTCCACTGAGGCCCGACAACCAAAAGCATCCGTTCTTCTTGGCGTTTTAGGATATATCACTGGCTGCTTAGCATATCGAATGTGTTCTTTTTTACAGGTCGATGGCGTCGGGCCGACCAATTCGATTGTACTCACGAAATCTGGTTTCAGCTTAGAGTTAGGCGAATTTGCTGTGCTTTCTGGGCTTACTTCAGCCCTTTTTGAATTTTCTATCCTCTGATCCATGGTGTGGTCCGGATAGCTTCTTTGCTTGAAAGTTGTATCGATAGGCGAATAAATTGTATGGGTATTCTCTACAGACGCCATGGCTGCTGCGACAATGGCTTGACCCAAGGTCTCACAGATCGTTTTCAGGCACTCCAGGTGATGTGGCTGATCGTCGGTATTGGTTCCCTGATCGCGACGGCACTCTGTGCTCACTGACCCTTGGCGCCACTGTGGTACATCACTTGGTCGTTGCGACGTCTGATTCTCCATAAAGTGTTCCGGTTGTGGGACTAATCTCCGGACACAAGAATTATTGCACCTATAATGGCCCCCTGTTTCGTTCAGATCAGCCAGTGGCGGGGGAGTATAGATGGGAGTTACGTTCTCCTTCGGATGATAGACATACTCCATCCACACAGTCCTTTCCGGACACGGCGGTTGGTTTGTATAGTCACTGCTTTGAGGAGGAGAATATGGCAACTCATTTGACTGAGTTCTTCTCCTGAGCGACGAGCACATTGTGGATTGCAGGCGCGATGGGTATGGAGCCATCGGGCTCTTCGATCTGTTCGACGCAAGGGGTGCTGGTCGTCGTGGCTGCTCCACTGGTGACTTGGATCCGGAAAGCAGTGGCGTCGCGTGCACGGAGATGGGCATGGTCGGTGGTTGCGCTGACACCAGCTGGATTACAATGGTGTTTGGCAGGCTGTTTTCCGGCTGACGCGAGCCACGCTTGGCCTTCGATTCCATTGTTCGGATAAAATCACAAGGAATTTGGAAGCATTACTACTGCAAAGCCGATCAATTTTGGGACACCTACTGAGTTCCAGAGTCGGGCTCGTTTGGAGAAATGTCCGTTGCTAAAAATATCCCTGGGCTTGAGAGGGACTGACCTTTCCAAGACCCCATCTTATCTAACGCTTGCGTCAACTTCATTTCGAAACGGGAGATATCGACACCGACGGCGGGCGATACACGGCTTGATTATATTCGAACCATTTCATGTTTCTGCCAAAATAGAATTTTGCACAGTTTCCCCCGGCGGCGGAGAGATAACCATTATTGCCGGAGGAGGCTCGTATCAGCGCGGAGCTTTGGTATATAAAGTTGCCAATTCGCGCCATTAAACACACATTCGTCAGCTGAACCATGAAAGCCGGTAAGTCAACAGCGGTACTCCGCCGGGATAGGACCTCCTGACGAACCCAGCACCAACCCACCAACCAATTCTGCCATCCTCTGATTCTCAGCTCTACTACTATGCTGCATCGCCGTCCTTGTGGCTCTCCATGCCGCGGACTACGTCTGTAACCCTAATAAAAACAACATGCCCGACTGCACCAACACCACCAACCATGGAGTAAAGATTCGCAACTTCTTTGACTCGACCCGTTATTGGTGGTGCAACTCAAGCAACGAAGCTGTTGCTGTGCCCTGTGAGATCATCTATCCCAATGGAACCGTACTTCCAAGGGGTTTCTCTGCGACAAAGGGAGACTGTGTTCCCTGGGGCGAATATAAATGGACTCCATGCTGCCCCTAACTTAAAAATTCAATTTATTGAAAAATAAAAATGATTGCAAGCTAGCTGACTGTTTTGCTGTTTTTAAATAATGAGAAATGCGTTTGTGCAATATGTAAATTTTGGGAAAAATTAACTCTAGCAATTAATTGATAAACAAATATTAAGAAAGTAACGTAAAATGTAATTAATAAGTAAAATATTTATTTTTCATTTGTTTTATAAATTAAATTAAGTTCGTCGACACCCTGAGACGTATGATTTTGGCAGCTGTGCACACAATTGGAATTCAATTTGTTATATTATATTAATATATATGGAAACATCCAAGTCGCGTATAAAAGACTGAGCTCCGACTTCATTAGCTATAACGAACCTGAATGAGCAACATGAAGTCCTGTAAGTAAATTGCTTCTTGCCTCCTTGGAATCGTAAGATACTAAAAAAGGTTCCCTCTTGCAGATCTCGTTCTGCTTCTGATGTGTCTTGTGGTGGCTGCTTACGCTCAGGAACCCTGCTATACATATGTCTTAGTGCCCAACTGTCTTGGAAATGACGGTAAAAGATACGGTATCGAAGATGAACCACAGTATTACTATCGTTGTAACGGCCTTTTTTCCGTATTATTTAAATGCCCTGATGGTCTGCATTACGATCCTGTATTACAAGTTTGCGATTGGCCGTCAAAAATTCCTAATTATCCACCTTGCCCATGTGATTAAGCAAAATTGAGCAGATTTATTTAAACTCTCTGTGTTTTATATTTATGCAGCCAATAAAAATTGGCTTTTAATTAAATAAATATTAACTTTCTAGTTAGAAACAGGAAAAGAAGATAAATTTTTACCCTTATTGTTGTAATTGGATCATAAAGAGTTATAGAAAAAATAGAATGATAAATGATTGTGCACAGGAGCATACAAATACTTGACCGAATCTGCGAAGACTAAACTTGTGATTGTTAGCAAGTTCTTAACTATAGGTTCAAGTTTGCCCCCATCTAGGGGTACGGAGCACAGGTTTATAGCTGATAAATCGTACTTGGGTTTGGTTTAAGAGTTAAAACCGCCTGATTCTACCCAAGTACGATTTAGTTTACATATTTACTTCACAAAATCTCAGGAGTTTAAAGGTTTAAAGTTTGACAAGGATATTCTATCCTCTAAGGGAAATTCACTTGCATATAAAATAAATACCACACATTTATCATTCAGCATAGTTTATTTCTCAAGCAGTGACTTCGGGGCAGGGCGCAACCCATTGCCAAACGCTCCAGTCAATGCACTTTCCGGACTTGGCATCGAAACCAGTTCCTTGCGGACACGGCACTAGGGCTGCATCGGCGGTGCCGTCGCATTCCCAGTAGTGAGTTGGGTCCCAGAAGTCACGGAAAATTTGTCCGGAGCGTCCAGTGCAGTCGGGCATGCCATTGCCATCGGGATCGCAGGCTTCGTCAGCATAGACAGCCGCGAAGAGGGCCAGGAAAAGCAGGACGAGAGCTGGCGGAAAAATTCCCTTCTGAGTTAAATATATATTTCCAAGGAGCGTACCGACAGCCCCAACTTACCAGTCTTCATGTTGCCGGTGTTCAGTTGAATTATAGTGCATGGAGCCCAGAGTCGGCCTTATATAGCCCCCTCGTATCTAAGGCGTAATTATCGCACATCCTACTTGTCTACCACTATTGACTTGATAAATTCTATTTTCGAGCGAACATGGAATCGTTTAAAAATAATAATCGTGTGTGTACCGCTGACGGTATCTCGAAATACAAGCTCTTCTACTTAGTTGACGCCAGCCACAGACAAAGCGTAATACTACATTTAATTCCCAATCTAAAACTTTAAGGGTAGCAAAAATATATGCGAAAAATGTTCGAGATAAGTTAACCAATGTTTTCTTTACGATATTGTGCACCTGTAGAATTTGTTAAAAGATTATGGCTATATACTCTTGGGAAATTATATATTTTATTGACTTTAGCTAGTGGATTTTAAGAAGAAGATAGACCCGTTATTAGGCCATATATGACGATGACTATGACCAAGAAAATCTTTTAACTGCCAATCAGCGTGGGCGATGTCCCACCATAAGTCTCTTTTTGGCCAGAAAGCAGGGCTAAATAAATTCATTTTTTAAAATAAAAATATATTGATAGATAAACAAGTTTCCTTGGAACAGATATGTCTTGGGTGTAAGTGAGCTTCTTGAAATACAAACCAAGGCTTATTTATTTTGCCATATTTAGGTAAAAGATAATTAATTCTATTACAAATAAGCTCACATTAGAGCTCAGTTAATATCAGTGTCTTTTTATCGACTAAAAAGAAGGAGCTTCTGTTTATTATTAGTGTGTGTTTTATTGACTAAGAAAAAAGAGCTCCCGTCTATCTTAACTTGCATTTTTTTAAGCAGTTTAATTACAAAAAAACTTTATTCTCATTTAATTGTAGTTAAGCACAGCTTTTCCTAATTTCCTAATACATTTTTGTTATTATTTTTTTTATGCATCCAATAATATATTTTTAATTCCGTAGTTTGGTTGCCTTTTTATAGCTTATTACTTGCATAACTTTACCTTCAATTCTACTACTGCAATTGTGCAATCGGTTATCTCAGGTAAATATAACTACACATACATTTTACAAGTTAAAACAAAACCATAAAAAAAAAAAACTTGTGGACGGCTTTGTCTTGTGCCCAGCCGCCCGTTTGTGTGTTCCATCCTTGTCTAGGGGAGTGCTAACTGGCTCTCCTTCCAAACAACACAAAATCGCTGTTTGCTTGCCGTGTTTTATAAGCACACAACCCAGAATAACGACTTGGGAATTTTTAGCGCCAAGATAAAAATAGATTCTGTTTTTTTATTTAGTATATTTTTATATTAAATTAAAAACTGACATCAATGTTAATTAATTTGTTTTATTTTATTAATAAGCATTCTTTAATTTTATTGACATTGACACTGAAAATAATTGGTTTTGCCTACCTGTTTTGGGCACCTGCAACGTGACACTTCTGACACACAACTCCAAGTGCCCTCAAGGGTCAGTCATTAGCCGTATGACCATGTCTTAAACAACAATTAAACAATCCAAACACGTAGCCCTCACCCAAGCATATAAAAACACATGTGCAGGGCAGACATTTATCAATTATCATCGATTCAACCAGCTGTTTGGTTATCTGTATTATTTAATTAATCATGTGCAGCTTCGCTAAGACTTCCTGCTCATTGCTGGCACTGATCCTGGCTCTTGGGATGATTGAAGCTCTGCCAGCAAAATCATCTCGGCAGCAGGCTGCGGCACCCTATCCATCCGCTGAGGAACTGAAACCTGAAGTACCCTTCGAGGAAGGAGTGCCCGATCAGACTTATGGGCCACCGGATCTCACCTACGGTCCACCACCCGCCGATGCCGTTGAGCAGCTACCCAGCGATGAGGAGCCGCAAGATTTCACACCCGACCCTGACGCAGAAGAAGTTCAGCCGGTCCAGCAGGATTCATTTGCTCGTCTGACAAACCTTGGCCGACTGCCAAGTGCCCGAGGATTGGTATTCCTTTCGAGAAATCCCCTGAGAATTTTGGGACCAAGCCTAGCCCGCCTTCCAGTGAGCATCCTGGGCTAGAGAAACACTGCCTTGATTTTTAAAAACATTAAGTTTAATTATTGTCTTTTGTTACTCGTTAAACCATTAAAGAACATTTGCTGATACACCAAATGGATGTAATCGGAGGTCGAGATTTCGGAGACCCAATACGGTATGCTGAGTAGTATATATGAATGCATAACTATATATATATATAATTAGAAAATACGAACGATAAAACTTCGGTTTGTGGGGTAAATTCTTTGCTGGGCGTCGCTTTGGAATGATCGCGCTGCACCGACCTAGACTAACATACATAGTAAAATCTAAACAATAATTTATTTAAGAATACTATGCGAAAATCACTTGGCATTGTGCGGATCTCGAGTTAACGCAGGTAAATTCATAAGCTACTGAAAAGTATTGCAAAACTGTCTACTTAAAATGCTAGTTATTGTCTCTGGTACAAAAATTGCAGCTAATAAATAACAAGGGAAAACATATAACTATTATCGAGAAAAAAAATAAATTAAACCCACAAATAGAGCACCGAAAGAGTTTCAGCCTTCGCAAAAGGAGAAACAACTAAGGGTATAAACTACATAAAGCCTTCGTCATAAATTCGCACACAAATTCTATATAGGTCCTGTTTTCTCCTAAAGATCGAGCTCAGTGTGTCCTGTCGTTTAGGATCTGCGCCAAGCTGGCCCAGGTGCCAAAAACAAAGCCACCAAGACCGAATATCAGAATGAGAAAGTCCTTCCACAGCATCCAGTTGTAGCGGCCATATCCTACATTATAAAACGTAATCATTTCGATTATGGGCGGGGCTATGAGGGCCAACGCTGAGCTACTGACAGCACCCACAAGGGAGATAATGGAGCCCAAATTCGGAATGCAAGTGGCCAGCAGAACTATGGAAAAAGACGGTTAAATCTCTATATTACGATAAAATAAAACGAAACTTACAAGTGAAGGTGACTAGAACGATTCGCAGCACAGTTGCAGACAGATCCTTCGCCCGCGTGGTATCGAAATGGCTGCGCACAAATGGTTCCACAATATTTACGGGCACATAGAACTGAAGGGTATAGGAGAGGAATATGGCCACTGCCATGGTGATGCGCACCAGCTGAGAGAGACTGGAATATAAATATAATAAATTATTTTATAAATTAATAAAGGAAACCATTGAGCATAAAAGAGCAAATAATATATAATAAAGTTTAAATACGACTAAAGAAGTCCAAGGAAAATTAGGATATTATCGATAATCCTGAGATTAAGAATGGAAAATTTTCTGTGCAGACTTACGTATCGCCCTGCGGCAGATTCAGGGTTATGCTGCCCTTCACATCCTCGCCGTACTTCAGGTAGCCAAAGAATCCAACTGAGGTGTACAAACAGGCCACAATCACCATGCCCGTGTTGAGAACGCCTGTGGTGCCGCCAAAGTCTTCTGGTGTCCGCATGTTGTTCTCCAGTGGCAGGACCACGCCAATGCCCTCAAACGCATAGATGGCGGTGCCAAAGTACAGAGGAAGCGTGGCCCAGGTGGCGATCGGCTTGACCGTATGCACATCCGGCAGATCGTGCAGCATATACGAGAAGCTAATGGCCAATCCCGCTACAGTAAGTAGGGCGGCAATGAGAGAGACGGGCGTCAGGTACTTTAGGTTCCGCACCAGATTCAGCAGAATCATGGGCACCAGCATCAGCAGCAGGTAGATGTGCACATTGATCTTGTAGTAGTGGTCCATCACGTCCTTAATGTTAAGGGCCACAAACAGGAAATATACGCAGCAGAAGCCAATCTGAGTAATAAACAGGAACGTTGTCACGATCCGCCTGGCCAGCTGCGAGTATCGCCTCAGGCCCAACGGTCCCGTCTCAAAGCTGCAGTACGCCACCTCAGAGAAGTCCAGTGCCGGCTGCTGTAGCCGTCGACACAGCTCGTGGGAGCAATTCACCAGCATGTGCATGCAGTGGGTGCAAATAGCACCCATGATCATGGTGCCAAACAGACCCACATACAGGCCAGCGTTCTTGAAGGCATCCGGCATGGCCAGGATGCCAGTGCCAATGTTGCCCTTCAGCAGATGGATGAGTGTGTCAAAGTTTGATGTCGGATGTTCCAGGGTGCGATGAAGGGTGGGGTTATAGCTGGCCTTGTCCGCTGCTAATCCGTGTTCGTCGTCTCCCGATCCCGAGGCTGCTGCATGCACTCACAGAAAAGAATCACAAAGAATATTTAAGTTCATTTCTCATATATATTTAATATGTATTAAAGTCAAGTATTAAATTAAATTATTTAAAGCCCTGAAGCGGTGGACACTAACTCACCTGCAAGGCTGTCCTCGCTGTGTACATTTACCAGCGTATTGTCCGGCGGAGAACTACGCACAGGTCGCGCCGCTGAACCCCGGCTGCCCTCGTAGTCGGAGGCATCGCTCTGCAGCAGCAACGGCTGGCGTTCCGACATCTTCTTGCGCGGCGCACCCTCGGGAATCTGGAACAAGTGGGTAGCACTGTTTAATGAATCGATTTGAAGAGATGCACTAGATGATGTTCCCTTCCCGGCGGCACGAAACGCACTGAACCATCAGCCACTTACGACGCCCGCTTCTCGCCTCGAAAATTTTCCGCTGACTCAGTTTTCCCCGCTCAAATAACAATAGGAGATTCAGATAGTGCGGCGGACAGCGGACGCGTGCCGGGGCGGAGTGGAAAATTTTCGGACCATGCAGATAGTCCGAACTTAGCCTTGGACTTGAATTGAAGTTCAGCCGAATAGATGGATTCCATATGGTATTTTATTACACATTACACGCTTGCATCGGAAGTCGATATCAAATTTGCAAGTCCAGTCACTGAGTAGGGTATAGCTTGAAGTCCGAAATCGAAGCCGACAAGTCGCAAAAACAAGCTATACGAGTAAGTCGGAGATAAGAACCTCAATTCGCCTGGAAAGCCACCGATTTTTGTACCATAAATCACAATTATATAATATGTATCCAGACGTCGTATCAAATATCCACCCATTATTATTATTATTTTTCATATTGACTCAGCAGTGACGAGCGTAGCGTTTCGCGAATATCATATAACAAGTCTGAGTGGTTCGATTTTTATTACATCCGACAATTCAGAGTGGAAGTATATCAATATAACACCTACATACATCTATGAGGTAATAGGTGTATCAACCAGAGATGTTAATATTTAATTTAAATAAAGTAATATAAACTTAAACTTAAGATATATGAAAAGACTAACGATTTCCAGTCTGTAAGTTTAAATTGAAGGCAATTAATCATATATTTATCCATTTGCAAGCCCCTAATTAATCAATTATTACTAAATTATTATATTCCTGAACTGAGAACTATTTTATTGTTATTTTAAGAGCTCACATTTCTTATATGTTTGCATTTTCAACCACATATTTGATCATTTCTTTATTTAGTTCATACTTTAATATGGATTTTATTTATTTAATATTTAATTTAATATTCCCTTTCGTTGAAGAATATTCTCTAAATAGGAAAATATTTGTGATGAAAATAAATAAAAACAGAGTTACCAAAAAATAAAAAAACTTTAAACTCATTATTGTATATTAACAAAAGAACATTAAGAGTTTTAAAACTAATAAAAACTGGTTAAGTGGAAATTCCAACGATTAATTAATAAAGAAAATGTAATTGTAATTGTAATTTATATAATAAATTTATTTTTTAAATAATTATAAAAGCTTTATAAATTCTTCTTGCTTTTTCCTGAACCCTAAAATAAATAGAAGCTGTGAGGACTAGATCCAGACAAACAGCAAACATGTGCCAGCATCCGACCTAATTCAAGAAATCTTTGTTTAAAAATCATAAAGAAAGCAAGCAAACACTTTGCTCTTACTTATTTCTGTTTTATCTGACAGCTCCCACTAACTTGCACAACAAAGTGCGACTATAGTAAAAATATCTACAAATAAATTACACTTACGGAGAATATCACAAATTAGAGGAGGAATGTCAAGTTGGGTTGTTGTTTGCTGTTTTTCGATGCACTTGGCAGTTGTATAAGGCAGTTGGTAGGCAGTTGGGCAAATAATAATCTTGGAACTAAAACTGTAAGAAAACCATAATTAACAGATGTATAAAAGTGAACAACTGAATCAAAATAAACACATTTAGCATGCGCATAAATTGATGACCAACAATTGTATGTGGCTGTCAGTTTCTACCTGTTGAAGGTTGGTTAACGGCGTCAGGTCCTCCATTGATTATTCCCGCTTGCCACTGGGGATGCTCCTGCGAAGGTCACAACGTCGACGCGCAATATATCAGTGCGGGAATAGGGAAATCACATAAAATTCGCAATGGTACGCAACTCCATGGGCTGCAGCACTGGCGGGGGCGGAGGCAGGACAGGAGCGGATGCCAATTATCTTTGACAAGAGTGTCTGGGACCACTGCGAATCGAACGGAGAAAACATCAACAATGAATCATGTTTGTATTCATTCATTAAAGACGTCTGTTTGATAACACGCGACAGTCGGCCGACCGATAGCAAACATTTATTGTCCAGTCACAATACACTTTAACGTTTGTATTGTTGTCGTTTGTTGTTGCAGCATATTTGTGTATTTAACATACGTTACAATTTTCTTCGAAATCAGCTCGCAATAACAACTGTCTGGAAACCTGCACTGAGGCAGCGAAATACCAACGGCTGAGGTGTTTTTTTTTACGAATTTATCGATAATTTGGACGTACAGCAGAAGCCAGATAAAATAAATTAATAATTAAAACAAAATTATTTTAAGAATTATGGGAGCCACAAGGGTTTTAAATTTACAACTTGAAAGATTAAATTTTGTAACTGTGGAAAAGTTAATTAAACAAACCAAATTATAGGTTTTGCCATCAAACAAACTATGCTCTTTGCGCCATTCAAACAATCGAATAATTTCTATATCCAATTGTTCGTCGCCAAACTTTTCAGTATTATTCTCACATTCCAGCGGCGGTCCCACTTTGCTCTCCCAATTCGTGACGTGTCTGCGGTTAATTTATAAAAAATCTCCGTTTTATACAAAAATTACCGGGGAAACCGCAATAAGAAGAGCAACATGGTCGAGTTGGCGAGCGTCATATCAAAGTTCTACAACGACTACGTGCAGAACACACCCAAGAAGCTCAAACTGGTGGACATCTACCTGGGCTACATTCTGCTGACCGGCATCATCCAGTTTGTTTACTGCTGCCTAGTCGGCACCTTCCCATTCAACTCGTTCCTGTCGGGTTTCATCAGCACCGTCAGCTGCTTCGTCCTGGCCGTGTGCCTGCGCCTGCAGGCCAATCCCCAGAACAAGGCCGTCTTTGCCGGCATCTCGCCGGAGCGCGGATTCGCAGACTTCATCTTTGCCCATGTGATCCTACACCTGGTGGTGATGAACTTCATTGGCTAACAAACTTGTACAACTGAATTCGCATGTATTTAAAATAAAATGTAAACTAATTGTAGATCTGCCTGTAGGCGCGATAGAAATCAAACGGTTCCTGATCGAATTCCAAGTTCAGCTCGGGTTCCGGGACGTACATATCAATAAGGCGAATATTTTCCAAATAGTCGGCCAGTTTCAGCTCGGGCGGCTTGGACTTGCTGACTGGGCGCGAGCTCATCTTCTGCGTTATCATCACAGAGTCGTTGACGTTCAGAGACTTCAGATTTTTAAAAACAGTATCGCCCGGTTGAAAGTTCAGCTTCTGAGAGATCTTTTGGGAATTGAAAATGATGTATATTGTTGTTACTTTGGATATGTGATCAGAGGACTTACTTTTGGAGCTATGGCAGCCATTGATTTCGGCGATAGGGTCACCGGCGGCTGCACCTTTTTTATGTTGTCAATTTCGTTCTTCTGGCGCACGCAGGTATTGTACTCGGGCGCGGCCAACTGCTGCAGCACGGGTCTCGGGGTAGTCAAGCCGCCGCCCTCTGCCCGGGGCCGGACCTGTGGCACACGTAACTCCGCATCCAGGCAGCTGGAGGACTCAACGACCACATTAGGCAGTGCTGACGGTGGGCAATGGAGGCGGCGTATTGAGGAATTCTTTGGCTTCAGATTAGGACGCTTGTACGGCATTTTGAACGAAGACAGGGACGCTCCAAGCAAGTACTTTCGAATGCAACTCTGCAATGGAGCAGCACGACCCACCGCTGTCAGCTGTTTCTGGAGGCTACACGAATCGCATTCGCTGGAGGTAGCGATCCAAAACTTTAATAGTTTTTTAAAGTTTCTTCTAAATGTTAACTAATAACCCAAACAAATTCAAGAAATATCGTAAAACGTACTGTAACTCAACGCCGGTTTTCACACTTTCCAACACTACTTCGTCTACAGCTGTTGGCCAAACGGGCAAAACACAAATAATTCGGTTTTTACAATTAAATGGCATTATCACGCGCCAAACCAGACGACCTGCCAAAGGATGCCGTCGTGATAACCGAGGACCAGGCCTTGAAATATCAATGGAAGATTATAACAGCCTGGGACAATGTGGGCGATGTGTGAGTGAAATGCATGCCAAATACACTTGTCGCTTACCTAACAACCAAAAACACATTGTTTTTTGCAGATGGTCCCTGCGCTATGCACCTGGAGTCCTGAGTGCTATGGCGGCGGCCACGGGTGCCTACATAAATAACCACTATCGTACCAAACTACGGCTGGGCGGGCACGGGAGGCTATCCAGCTACTTGCCCATTGTCGCCGTGCCCGCCATATTCACGATGCTGACGCACAAGTTCTTCATCCAGCGACCAATCCTGCTGAATCCGCTGGGCCAGTGCCCTGCGTGCTTGCAGGTGCGAAGTGCCGCCTTTCAGACTGGCCTGGGAATTGTTTATCCTACGATCTTGGCACCCTTTGCCGCATTTATGTTTGCCACACGCTGCTACACATACCGCATGCCCTCGATCACGGAAAACCCGCGGGAAGTGTTCATGCTGTGGCGCAAGCTCACGCGACCCATTATGCCGGCTCTGGGCACCATTATCTGCGTTCAGGCCCTGATCACCATGTTCCTCACAGGCCTGGAGGACAAGCAGAACTTCCAAATGATGCTGCGGATGAAGGAAATCGAACACGAGCTGGAGGAAAACCACATGCCGCAGCGATTCGACTTCTAATTGTTATTACTTTGTTACCTGGCTGAAATAGAGGCGCATTTTTGGTTGAGATCTGAGTTTTTTTATATAAAAATACTTGAAATAGTTCGTTAAAATTCACGGTTTGAGTGTGTGGCCATATAGCGGCAATTTTGAAATTGAAAGTATATTGGGCCAGTCCTCCAACGGTCATACCACATCGGCTGCAAGTCGGCTGACGAAATTGTTTGAATTTGCATTTACTGTTGAAATCGTGAGTAATACATAACAAATATTTATTAAAGGAGAGGAGTGGGAGTACTGCCAACTGGAAAATTCAAGAAGTGGACACTTTTCTCTCGTAAATCGATTTTAAATTGTCTAGTACTGTCACGTCGTGCGGGCGGCGTGCACTTTCACTGCTCCGATTTGGTGGTCAATTGAGGGGTTAGGGGAATCAATTGTCGCGTGGCAACCTTTCAGTGTGCGCTTTTTCTCACCTGCTCCCTCCTTTACAGCAGCACCAGCAAAATGAAGTTCCTGACCGCCAAGGAGGTGCGCGATGCGTATCTGGGCTTCTTCAAGGAGCAGAAGCACATCTATGTGCACTCGTCGAGCACGATTCCGCTGGACGATCCGACGCTGCTGTTCGCCAACGCCGGCATGAACCAGTTCAAGCCCATCTTTCTGGGCACCGCCGACCCCAACAGCGAAATGTCCAAGTGGGTGCGCGTGGCCAACACGCAGAAGTGCATTCGCGCCGGCGGCAAGCACAACGACCTGGACGATGTGGGCAAGGACGTCTATCATCATACCTTCTTTGAGATGCTGGGCAACTGGTCCTTTGGCGACTACTTCAAGAAGGAGATCTGCTCCTGGGCCTGGCAATTCCTCACCGAGCGCCTTGGCCTCCCCAAGGATCGCCTGTACGTCACATACTTCGGCGGCGATGAAGCCAGCGGCCTGGAACCCGATCTGGAGTGCAAGCAATTGTGGCTTGACTTGGGCCTTAAGCCGGAGCACATCCTGCCGGGCAGCATGAAAGACAACTTCTGGGAGATGGGTGAGACTGGACCGTGTGGGCCCTGCTCTGAGCTGCACTTCGACCGCATCGGTGGCCGCAGTGTCCCGGAGCTGGTGAACATGGACGATCCCGATGTATTGGAGATCTGGAATCTCGTGTTTATTCAGTACAACCGCGAGTCAGATGGCAGCCTCAAGCAGCTACCCAAGAAGCACATCGACTGCGGCATGGGATTCGAACGTTTGGTGTCCGTCATCCAGAACAAGCGCTCCAACTACGACACGGATCTGTTTGTGCCACTCTTTGATGCCATCCAGGCGGGTACTGGGGCACCAGCTTACCAGGGACGCGTTGGCGCTGATGATACTGACGGCATTGACATGGCGTACCGTGTGTTGGCCGATCACGCCCGTACTATCACCATTGCCCTGGCTGATGGCGGCACTCCAGACAATACTGGCCGTGGCTATGTCCTGCGTCGCATTCTTCGTCGCGCTGTGCGGTGAGTAATCTTAGTCTAGTCTGACCGGCGTCAAAAGTCTATATCTTTATTTTCACTGTAGCTATGCAACTGAGAAGCTGAATGCCAAGCCCGGATTCTTTGCCACGCTAGTGAACACGGTCGTGGACCTGCTGGGCGATGCCTTCCCCGAAGTGAAGAAGGATCCACAGCACATTATCGATATCATCAACGAGGAAGAGCTCCAGTTCCTCAAGACCCTAACGAGGGGTCGTAATTTGCTGAATCGTACCATCGAAAAGCTGGGAACCGCAACCATTATTCCCGGCGATGTTGCCTGGCGATTGTACGACACCTACGGATTCCCCGTCGATCTTACCCAACTGATGGCGGAGGAGAAGTCCCTGCAGATCGATATGGCCGGCTACGAGGCTGCCAAGCAGAACTCGTATGTGCTATCACAGGGCAAGGGCGCCAGCAAGATCGAAGAGATTAACCTCGACGTGCACGCAATTTCACAGTTGCAGGAGCAAAATGTGCCCCCCACCGACGACTCCTTCAAGTACAAGTACGAAGCTGTTTCGGAGGAACGTGACTCGGCCTACAACTACGGTGAATGCACCAGCAAGATCGTGGCTCTGCGCTTTGAGAATCAGTTTGTGAACGAAATTAGCAACGGCCAGAAGGCAGGCATTGTCCTGGATAAGACCAACTTTTATGCTGAAAGCGGCGGCCAGATTTACGACCAGGGAGCTTTGGTTAAGGTCAATGACGAGGCCAACGAGTTTCTGGTGGACCGTGTGTACAATCGTGGTGGCTACATCCTGCACATTGGCGTCGTCGAGGGCACACTGAAAGTGGGCGATGAACTTCAGCTGCACATCGATGTAGAGCGCCGCTGGCTGACCATGAAGAATCACTCTGCCACGCATGCACTCAACCACTGCCTTCTCCAGGTCCTTGGCAAGGACACCGAGCAGAAGGGCTCGTTGGTGGTGCCTGAGAAGCTACGCTTCGATTTTAATAGCAAGGCTGCCATGACCATCCAACAGGTGGCAAAGACTGAGCAGCTAACGAAGGACATGGTGTACAAAAATGTACCCATCTATGCCAAGGAATCAAAACTCGCTGTGGCCAAGCAGATTCGTGGCCTACGCTCGGTGTTCGACGAAGTCTATCCAGATCCTGTGAGGGTGATCTCCTTCGGCGTGCCCGTGGATGAGCTCGAGAAGAATCCCAATTCGGAGGCCGGTGAACAGACTTCAGTTGAGTTCTGCGGCGGCACTCATCTGAGACGATCTGGTCATATCATGGACTTTGTTATCAGCAGCGAGGAGGCCATTGCCAAGGGTATCCGGCGCATTGTGGCCCTGACGGGCCCTGAAGCCCTGAAGGCACTGAAGAAGTCCGAGGCCTTCGAGCAGGAAATCGTCCGTCTCAAGTCCACCATCGAGGCGGATCAGTCTGGAAAGGACTCAAAGTCACATGTTAAGGAAATTGTCGAGCTGACCGAACAGATCTCGCATGCCACGATCCCGTACGTGAAGAAGGATGACATGCGCAATCTGTTGAAGGGCCTGAAGAAGACTTTGGACGACAAGGAGCGTGCCCTACGCGCCGCCGTCTCTGTGACTGTTGTGGAGCGTGCAAAGGCGCTTTGCGAGGCGAATCCCAAGGCTACCGTCCTGGTTGAGCAGCTGGAGGCGTTCAACAACACCAAGGCGCTAGATGCTGCTCTTAAACAGGTGCGCACTCAGCTTCCGGAAGCCGCTGCCATGTTCTTCTCCGTCGATGTGGACTCGAAGAAAATCTTCTGCCTTAGCTCAGTGCCCAAGAATGCAGTGGAGAAGGGTCTGAAGGCGAACGAGTGGGTGCAACACGTCTCCGCCACGCTGGGTGGCAAGGGAGGCGGCAAGCCGGAATCTGCCCAGGCCTCGGGCACTAACTACGAGAAGGTCGACGAGATCGTTCAGATGGCTAACAAGTTTGCCCAGGCGAAATTGGCTTAAGCGAAAGAATTGGCATACACTCAAAATCGGCAAATCCTTCAATTACTCAGAATTTTTTTAAACTTGATGCTTACAAATGGTAATCCATTAATCTGTTCCAAACAGCATTTCATATGAATTTTTCGCTTATTTATAAAATAAAAGCATTTGTACACTTATAGTTCTTGTAAAGTTTGCTGTTTTGAGGGGCAACGCCAGCGGAATTAAAGAATAGTAAGTGTTTTATTCATTTTCTTAAAAAAAAAACATTGGTAACAATAATTTACAAATTTACACAGAATTAACTACATATAATTTCGAAAAATCAGTCAGTAACAATTCATTAAACAGACTGTAGTTTGTTTTTCTCTATAATCCAATCCACAGCCTCGGAAAAGTTTTCAACCAACGCAGTGGGAGGCGGCGAAGGGTTAACATCTGGCAAATATTTTCCGGTCTTGACCAGAACTCCCTGCATACCTACGCTCATGGCGCCGACAATGTCATCATTGGCATCCTGAAACCATACAATATTAATGACACTTTCCAATGAGAAGCCTAGATAGCACTTACATCTCCTATCATAACGCAGGAGGACGGATCTAAGCCATCCAAAGCGCCTTCGAAGAAGTAGGGATTTGGTTTGCCAATCAACTTTGCTTCTCGTCCAGTTGCAAATTCCAGGCCCTTGACAAAGCAGCCTGGACCCAAGGCTAGCCCATCATTGCGTTTATAGAATTTGCCTTGATGTATGGCCACCAGTTGATGATTCTTATTTTCCAGGAGTACACTATTTGTTAAAAGGATTATCAGTGGAAATAAAGTTGTGTTCGTCGCAATACTCACTTGAAGGCCTTGTTCAGGCAGTCATAGTTGAACGCTTTGGGCGCCAGTCCTATTACAACCGAGTCCTGATAACGTTTCGTATCCTCCGGAGGAAAGTCCTGGCGAGCATCTTCTGAGACGAGGTAAAATGGATTGAGTTTACTCTTCTCCACATACGTGACGGCGGCACTCAAGGAACTGTAGATCTCCAAAGGTTCCAACTGGAAGCCAATCTTGCAGAGACGTTCGTGGAGCGTTGCCTTCGAGTCCTTTGTTGTGTTTGTTACGAATTTGACGGCTACGCCGGAACCACGCAATCTTCTCAAAGTATATGCACATAAATATATAAATATTCTTGCTTGGACTTTGTCAGACGTACCTCTTCAGAGCCTCAACGGCACTGGGAGTGGGGTCATCCTCGACGTGGAGAGTACCGCTTAGATCTATTAGGGCAGCTTTGATGGACATCCTGTTGAATTTTGCAAAGCTTCTCCCAATAAGAAACATTTAATAATTCCAGCTGGTTCGATACGTGTTCCATCGGCTATCGATAGTCGAGTCAAGCAGCTGATGCACTTAGCATGGAAGTAACAAAAGGGGATTATTTTCTAATATAAATTTATGTGTGGTTTATATTTCTATTTGCATATAGTTATTTGTGACTTTATTTTTTTGCATAGAATTTAAAGTCGTTTATTTTGTGTAAAATAATTTAGATCCCTTTCATTCCACTGAAGACTACTCCCCTGTTCACACCCGCTGTTTACAATGTTGTTTTTTACCGGCAGATCTTTTTTGGCGCGAGCTCTGTCTGATATATCCGCGAATTGGAAACAAAGCGGACTTATAGCATCATACTGCCAGTCAGCCACAGCTCTGCGGCCCAAAAAAGCCAAGTCTCAGCGAAAAGAGGTAAGGAGAATCGAAAATCAAACGGAATTTACATAACTAGGCAACTGCTTCCCCTTTCAGGCGCAATACTTCTCCGATGCCAAAAGGGTTCGGACGATTGGAGGCAAGGGAGGCGACGGTTGCGTGTCCTTCCTGCAACTGTGGTGCAATGAGCGGGCCGGTCCCGATGGCGGCGACGGTGGCCATGGCGGTCATGTCGTTTTCCAGGCCTCCAACGATGTGCGTAACTTTAACCACGTGGGCAGCGTTCTAAAGGCGGACGAAGGAGAGCGCGGCAATGCCAAGGATTGCCATGGCAAGAACGCCAAGCACGCAGTGATTAAGGTACCCATTGGCACCATCATAAGGAACGCTCAAGGCATCATTGTCGGGGATCTGGCGCAGGCGGATCTCATGTTTGTGGCTGCTCGCGGAGGAGCCGGTGGCAAGGGCAACCGTTTCTTTACCACAGACAAGGAGACCAGTCCCAAGGTCTGCGAGTACGGGCCGAACGGCGAGGACTTCTCCTACATCCTAGAGCTGCGCAGCATGGCAGATGTGGGCCTAATAGGCTATCCAAATGCCGGAAAGAGTACCTTACTGAATGCTCTGACCCGTGCCAAGCCGAAGGTGGCCCCGTATGCCTTTACCACTCTACGTCCCCATCTGGGCACCGTCCAGTACGACGATCATATTCAGCTGACTATCGCCGATTTGCCAGGCCTTGTTCCCGATGCACATCTCAACAAGGGCTTGGGTATACAGTTCCTAAAGCACGCAGAACGGTGCACCCTGCTGCTGTTTGTCCTGGATGCCAGCGCCTCGGAGCCCTGGACGCATTATAGCCAACTAATGCACGAGCTGCAACAGTTTGGCGGACGACTGGCTAGTCGCCCACAGCTGGTGGTGGCCAACAAACTTGACGTGGACGAGGGCCGGGAGAACTTTGAAGAGCTGAAGCGTCGGCTGGAGAAACCAGTACTTGGTATCAGTGCGAAGATGGGTCAGAATCTGGAGCAACTCCTAAAAATCATTCGAAGAGAGTACGACAGGCACAGGGCTCAGGAAAGAGCTTTAAGCTAGAGATACTTTGTTGTTATTTATAAATAAAACTTTATTCTTACGATATAGACAAAGAAAATGGAACGACGATTTATTACAAGCCCTCCTCGGATGTCGGCAGCCAAAAGGCCATGTTTGTGCAGGCCGAGGCCAACATCATATATTTGGGATTGAACTGGACACATTGCACCGGTCCCGGATGGTCGCCATTAAGCACGGATACCTTGTTGCCCGTGTCGGCGTTCCAGATGTGCACGCGCCCGTCTGTGCTTCCAGAGAAGATGAACTGTGAGTCCGGGCTAAAGCTGGCCTCGATGGCGATCCCCTTGTTGTTGGGATACCCGGTGAACGTTTGCAGTGGGGTGCCATGAAAGGCGTCCACCAGCCGAATGACCGACCCGTTGGTGCTGATCAGAATTGTCTTGCCGTCCCTGGAAAACTTCAGCCCCGTCCAATCGCACTCCTTCTCCTGGTTCAGCTTAAAGGTGACGAAGGGACCCTTGTCGAATGATCGCAGGTCGTACAGCTTGATACTCTCCGAGTTGACACCAGCGGCGAAAATCAGGCCCTCTGGATCGTAGGCTGCGATAGGCCGGCCGGACAGATGCATCAGCCCCTGGCAGTTCGGCGATCGGAGGTCCCACAGGCGCAGTGTCTTGTCCAGTGAGCCGGATAAGAAAGTGTCCTCCACAGGCGAGATGCATAGCGATATAACCTTCTTGGTGTGGCCGGGGAAGTAGCGTAGGTATTTGTTGTCGTGCAGGCTCAGATACCGGATGGTATCGTCCACCTTTGTCGAGCTGTGGATGGCCGTGTTGTTGGCGTGCGTGAAGTGGATGAGGTCCACGCCGTACTTCTTCGAGTTGACCGTGCGCGACTGCGTCCCCTTTTCGCAGTCGTATATCACGATCTGGTCGTCCTCGCTGCATGAGATGAGGTGCTCTCCATTGGGCGCAAAGTCGATGGCGTTGATCTTGTCAGTGTTCTCCCTGAAGATCTTTGCCACTTTGAAGCTGCGGACCACAGAATCTATGAGTTTTATTTTCATTGTGCAGAGCGCCGGGTTTCTATTTTGTTTATAATTTTTTGTATTCGACGCGAGGCAACGTTAGAGATGACACTTGGTTCGATAATAGGTTCGCATTTGTCATCGAGCCAACATGCCGGAACTGGTTGACGAGCCAAAAATTTAAATTTGTTTGAAACAAAATATTCTCAGCAATATATACTTATATATTTAAGTCCCATCATAATCTACAGCACTGCACTCTCCCACCGCAGAACCACATCCTTTTCCCACGAAGACCCATGAAATAATCTTCGCTTTTCTCCGTAATTCTAATCTAACACATAAAATTAAACCCATAAGAATCTTTGCGAAAATCTATAAATAAACAAGCTAATGCTCTTTTTCATTAAGTTAGCTTGCAGCTTAAACTATATTATTAGCTTTATATAAATAAAAAAATAAAATATTTAAGTCCAGTCAACAGTTGGAGGCAGTATGTCATAAGAATTCTTAAGCTCTATTAGCTTAAGTCTACATCTTAATTATAAAAAGTAATTTAGCCATAAAAACACATTTTGTTAGGTCAACAACAAACTTTAAGTATATATTTTTTCGTAAAGCAAAATGTGATGCGAAGCGTGTTATAAGCTATGTATAAATACATTTTAAATGTACACAATTTGATCTATTGTAAATTTTTACAATCTAATCCTTTTGTTAATTGTGTACATTAAAAATATACTTCTTAATTCTGTGGTTGGCAGACACAGGTGATGCTGGGAGTGTTGCCCAGCAGATCCTTGGGATCTACGTACGCTGTACCCTCTTTTCCTCGAGCATAAGGTGTTTGTCCGTTGGTTTGTAAGTAAAAGTCGCCATGTATCCTGTAAATTAAAAGTTCTAATTATTTACTTCTTTGCCATATAATTTGAACAACTTACGACGTAGGGCAGTGGTGACCCATCACCACTAGTCGGCACGTCTCAATAGTTTTATTTTGCTTAAAGTCTGACCAGTTCTTAGCCGCCACCGCTTCGAATCGGATGGGATAGCGATCCGAAACACTCTCGGCCCAGAACCACCAGCTGCGCCGATGGCTGGACAGATCGTTGTCAGTAAGCATTTTGTAGTTGCGCTTGGGACAACCGGGTTGCAGGCTGTTTCCTCCATTCGGCCAGAAATCCGCCGTTCCTGTGCTTGACGGCGCTCCATACAGCCAGGCATCCGTATGTATAACGTCCACAAACTCGGCATCCTTTTTGGACAGATGTGTGCCTGGGTAGTAAAGCGGAAAGGCGGGATCTAAAGCGGAAATTCTGAAAACAGAAGCGAGGAAACAATATATTATTTGTAAATGGTTTATTTAAAAGTTTCCTCACCTTTTCAATTTCTTGACACCGTTTGAACGCTTGATTATCTCTCGTCCAAGGACTCCGGCCAGCTGGCCGCCCATTGAGTGTCCAACAACGTGAAATTTCTCAATATCCAGACCGTGATCAAACATTTGGATGAGGACTTTGGCCAATTCCGGACCCAGTTGCTTGACATTGGGAAAGGCATCGAACATATAGTTGCCATCGGCCAGTTCTCCCCAATCCAGGACAATTAGGTTGGTATCCTTGCGCTCCAAATAGGCTTCAGCGATGACATGTATGCTCTCAACATCCGGATCTTCCAGGTAGCCATGCAAGTAGAGCACCGTGTTCTTGGTCAAGTCCAAGTGCTCATCTTCCAATAGGCTCTGGAAGTCCGTTAAATCATAGATATCGCTATCAGCTACAGAGGGTCTAAGTGGGTAAGGCGATAAAACTTGGATTTAAATAGATACTAACTCAATATTTAATTGGAAATGTGAGTTTACTGTTCAAAAATTATTACATTTATTGCATAAAATCTTATTTCGCTTGAAAAGAACTTAAATATGTTCCGTTAGAAAATTGTAAGGCAACTTTATTAAGGGAAACTCTGCTCTTAGGTAACAAATAATAAAATATAAACTTTTAAATATCCCTTCGAATTATCTTACCCATAATATAGTATAAACTTGGCCGTTGTCAGATCCGCTTTGGAGTTCTTGAGACCGAAGAGCAACCCTGAGTAATGAGAATGAGAATCCAAATTGGTTTTAACGGAATTTTCCACATTTGCTTATTCACTTACTGGATTTGTTTTTAATGGCTTTGTGCATATTGCTGTGGGGTTGCTTGGTTGGCGCCGAACTGCTATTAGTCCATACAATGATTGATTACGTGGTGGCCGGCAGCTGGTTTCCGGATTTCCTCTGCTCCCATGCGGTGCTTGACAAAGACTGGGGCCGGCGGACACTCGATTAGTTGCGGATCAGTGTGGTGGCGTGGCCTGGCCTAAAATCCATTCAAATTGATAAGTCTAATTAAATTTGAATCTATCCCGGATAAGATAGCACACATAAGCGACTAAGCCAAAACAGCCTTGCGACGACGCGACCATTGTGAATCACAGGAGACGGTGGTGGCACCAACGGCGGCAAAGTCCATACCGATGGAGGTCCAAAACTTTTACCATGCATCATTCATGTGCACAGTGGGGAAATCTAATTTTGGCCATTGTGATATTTTTATGGGTTATAAAGCGTTTAATCGATCATTAATCCCACTATGCACTTGAGGGGTAATCTATATGTGATTGATCCGAAGCAATATACATTAAGGCAAATGGCTATGTCGCCACTTAGTCTACTTTGATTGCTGAGCTATTAATATTACCTAGCACAAGCAGTTAGGAGTTTCTGAATTGCAAATTCCGTTTAGTCAGGAAATGTCATAACGGAAAAATAACTGAATAACATAGAATAATTCGATATTTGTATTGTAATATATTGTAGATCTCGCTGAAACAAAAATAGTTCAAGAAAAACTTAAGCATGATGTAGATCATACTTATTTCTATAAAAGTAGGTTCCCACTTAAAGTCTTATATAATGTGTCATTGAACTATGTTTTGATGTTTAATGGACACAATTAAACTATAAAAAGCAAACGTTTATTCGGGGTCGATTCAACATGCTATGGACTCCATAGTCTTTTGCCGCACAGATTACCTTAACCCCGTCGAATGGGCAAACTACAAATGCTTAAATATGCAGACTTGAAATTACAGCGCGTGGAACTAAAGTCAAGCTCACCTAAATTGGATAATTGATGTTTACATAATCCGTAAGACCATTTTTTTGCTTTTTTGTTGTATAATTTTGACTAATTTAGGGATGCGTACCTGACCATATAAGCCAAAACTTTTAGCAATAGAGCGCAGGATTTGAATTAACATATATTAGATATTTATGTTTCGAATATACTATATAAAACTGACTTGACTTGTTATTGTTTTATATATTTTGAACAAACTTAAAGTTTGGCTTAACCAGGTAAGTCTATACCTGAATATGTTTTTTGTTTTGTGTTTGATGAAATCGCAGGTGCCTTCATCACCCTCCACCTTCTACCTCGAATCTCTGTGGGCACCCCAACGCGTGCAAATGTAATTTAAGTACCGGCGGCGGCCTTTCTGCCTCAATTTCAGCGCTATACTACGGACATAAATAAAGAGCACTTCAATTTATATTATATTCCGGCTTATCGGGGGGAAATTAGCAGTCAGATAATGGCTGTGGAGGGGTCGGCGCCAGCAAAGCTCTTGAGCGGAAGGTAGAGAAATCGCTTAGCAAAACGCGCCACCTTTGGCTAAACAACAAAAAATCCAAAATAATTCAACAATAATTGCAACTCAGCATATTTGACATAGACTTCTGTAATTAACGCGGACACTAGACACCTGTTGAGCACGGGGGGAAACGGTGGGCACCAGGTCAGTGGACGGAAAACGGACGCGGAGCTTGCGACACTAGGCGGAAAACTGATAATGACCGAAGTCTGCCAGTATACAGACAAAACTTAGGAATTCACTTGTATAATTAATTGGTTCCATCGGGTTCGTTTGCCTGGGCTGCGCCCAATCAAATTTGCATCGGATTGACTCTCACAGATGATTTCACGGTGCTTTTCAGTGCGATCGACCGCGGTTTCCAAACAACACTTACAATCGAGGGGACCGGGAACGGGCAACGGGGAACAGGGAACGGGACCGTGCGTGGTGGTAATAGCGAGTGTTAGGCAAACATTTACATTTACCCACGGAGCGCACGTCGTCGGATCGTTATGGTCGCGAAAGCCCAACTGATCTCTCGCTCAAAAAGTGCTTGCTCGCTGCTTGGCAAACACAAACACAAACCAAACAAAACAATAGATCAATCAGTAACTATCGAGTCCGACAACAGGTGGCTATCGATATTTGACGATCTGAGATTTATTTTTTTAAATTTTCCGTATAAAAACAGGGGCTAGGGCTAAAAAGGCAGGAAATTCTAAAAATTCAAAACTTTTGAAATTTAAATGTTTAATTTTTACAATTTTATTAATTGTAAATTAAAATTTTAAATTTTAAAAATAGCTAAGAAAAATTTCCGTATAAATTTTGTATTATCAAAGCTTAAAAAGTTTCAGAACCCAATTACTTTGTTACTTTTAAAAAGAATATTGTAAACTTGTAGGTTTTCTCATTATTTTTATTTTGTTTTACTACAATTTTTGTGTTTATTTTAATTTTTTTTGCATTCAGATGCTATCAAATTTTCCAAACTCTACACATGTTTTAATGATCTTTATGCTTATGTGGTAATTTTTTATTTATAATATAAGTATGTAAGTAATAATGTTTAGCTGTGTGTCGCGTTTAGTGGCTCTCGCTTGCATATGATGGCATAGTAGTTGGTTCCTCTCCTCTGCTCTCCTCTTGATTTCTCGACGACGACTTCCATCCTTTAGCAGTGGCTCTGTGGCGTCAAACACCTTCATCCGGGGATCCACTACAATTTTCCATTCTTAAGTGTTGTTGCTACATATGTTTTGCCGGGCGTTAAATACATACAATTTAAAAATAGAATAAAAAAGATGCAAGAAGGTTGATTACGCTGTAAACAAATACACAAATGTTTTATTGCACACAGAGGATCGACACAGCCACGTGGTGAGAGTGATACCGGGAAAGATACAAAAATATAGTAAAAAATTAGCATTGGTTATTAGTAAGATGTGGTGGGGGCTTTTCATTTGCACTTGATAAACATTTTTATTATCTTAAACAAACAGATGAATACACATGATGGTCAGGTGGATTAAACACAATTGATAGCTTGGCAGCTGGAGACAGTGGGAGGCAGACACATCACACAGTTCTCATGGTTGGGCTACTCATCCTCTAACATTCCGTAACCCTGGCCGGCGGCTGATTATCAGCAGCCGCCTCCGTTGCTGCTTTGGTATTCATCTCCTGCAGAATATCATTATCAGATGCCGGCGGCATCGGAGGTGCCTCCGTTATCAGCTTCGAGTCCAAGGCCGCCTCAATCTTGGCACCCATGCAAGGCGGCACCGCCGTTCTAAACACATTCAATTCCATTTCTAAGGCAAGGATACCGAAGTTAATAATCAAATTGAATATTCCCTTATCATTCCGCCATTAATCCTACATTTAAAATCTCCTGACTCTTCCTATTTTGATAAAGAATACCCACAAAGTAGTATAAAGTCTCTTACCTGCTGCTATACCGGCAATGGCCTGTGCAGCAAAATGCTTGACGTCCACATCCGTATCCGCGTTTAGTTTGTCGAGCGTGGGCTTCACTTGGGCATCGATGACGCTGGCCTCCAGGAAGGGGGAAATCTTCTGCAGGGTTTTGGCCACATTGAAGCGAACATTGGCGACGGGATCAGCGGCGAGTAGGAGAACTGTGGGCAGCAGCAACTTGGTGGTGATATCTGTGCCACAGACCTCGGCCAAAACGTTCAGGCAGAACAGGCAGGTCATTCCTAATGAAGAATCCATATTAAATTCAAAATATAAATACACTCTGCCATCATCAGACTCACTGTGCAAATAGTTCTTATTGCGTGACATAACCAGGATCATGGGAATGATGGCCTGTTCAGCCCAGGGGGCTCCGAATTGCTCGACTAGCTTCTTCATGTTGAGTGTGGCAGCCTCGCGAATGGCATACACATGATCGTTGAGCCAGCCCATGCAGAGACCGCGCAGTTTCTGGTCGAAGAACTCCTGTCCCAACTGACCAGCCAGAGCGGGCATGTACTCAATGATGGCCAGGCGCACCCTCCACTTGGAATCCTCGGCCAGCTCAACAATGGCAGGCAACAGGGACTGCGATAACTGCTGGATGCCAATGACATCGTTCACGCAGTCCAAGTTGGAAATAATGTTGAGACGCACTTCCGGGCACTCGTCCTTGAGTTGAATAAGGAACAGGGGAAGCAACTGCTCCACGGTTTGATAGGCGCCCAGCATGGGGCTCAGGCCCATAATGACAGAGGCCAGAGCTGACTTGACATGCGGATTCGGATCCGAGACCAGATCTCGAACATAGGGCAAAATGGAACTGAGAATGATCTGCACCTGGTTGGCCTTGTCCAGATTGGCGCAGAAATCCTTTACCTTGGTGGCTACCGCAGCGCGTACCTCGGCCTCGGCGTCCTTGAGCAAATACTGGAAGGCTGGCACCAGGTCAACTCGTGTAATCTCCGGACCCACCGCCTTCTGCAAGTCAACAAATTTCTCGGCCACCATATAACGCACGCGCCACGACGAGTCGCTGGCGCACTGACGCAGTGTGGGCAGAACCAGCTACGAACACGACAAACGAGTTAGCTAAACCTGGAATTTTTTTAATAAAAAATAACTTACGTGCTCAACGTCGTCCTGGGGCAGCAACTGGGCGATGCTAACGCAAGCCTCCACGGCCAGAAGACGTACAGAGTCCTTAAAAGAAAAAAGAAAGGAACATTTGAAGTTCTGCCCACAGATTAGACCATTTTGGCTTACCTGATCATCTTGAGCCAGCTGCACGAAGTTGGGGATCAAGTCCGATTTGAGGTACTCGGTCTCCACGACCTTGGCGAACTCGCCGAGCTTATTGGCCGCCGCACGTCGCACCATGGGCGTCTCGTCCTGGCACAACTTCCGGAAGTTGGCGCGCAGCTCTGCCTTCACGGGCTGAGTGACTCGGGGATAGCAGACCGAGAAGAGGCCGCAGGCCGAAGTGCGTGAGGTGAACCAGTCGCCCGAAACGAGACGCTGCAACGTCGGGACCACATGGATCTCCAGATCCTGGGCACTGTGCTCAGCGGCCACGGTGCGCAGAGATTCAACAGCCTTGTCCCGCACCACGGTCTCCTCGACGGTGGCCAGACTCTCCAGTGGTGGAATCAAATACATGGCAAACTCGGGACCTCCCACAAGACCTGTCAAGGGAGAGGATGAAGGATTTTTCGTTGAGGAAATCAAACTAATTTTTTCGTTATTTATATGCTTACTCGTAAAGTTTCCCAGTTGGTCAGCCAGAGCCAACAACACCTCATCTTCGTCGTATATGGTCTCGGTGAGGAAGGGGATCAACTCGGACCGAGTGCGCTCCTCGCCCAAAGCCAAGGCAATGGTGGACAGCTTCTTGATGGAGTTTAGTCGCAACTGAGGGGATTACGGGAAATAAGAATAAAGGAGTTGGATAAAGTAAAAAATGCATGTTGATATATGTTATTACTCAAAGTTGTGCAATAAAATTAGTAAATATTCCAATTAACACTTTAATACTATAACCTATAGATCCATCCATGCCAAATTCACAAAAATTCAAAAATGCAGTTAATCTGGAATGCTTTCATGGCCTGCATATCGATAGCAAAAACTGGCTGGGTTTATTAAGTTGTTTTTTCTTCTATTTCGTATGCAAAATTTATTGAAAACTAATCGATGTTTTATTGCCTATAAAAAAATTAACTTTTCCGCAGCATTGTGCATACACACGAGCTCACACCCATACACACTAAAATAGCCATGCACACAATGACGCATTTTTTTGCACAAATACACACAGCCGACGCAGGGAAGGGGTGAGGGCACGCTTCCCCATTTAGAATCATTTATTTCGCCAGTTTGGGCGCCGCCCGGCCATAGGCACCAACTAACCTGCACATCCTCGTTTTTCAGCTCATCGATGAGCACCGCGATGGGATATAGGGAGTCATCCACAGATTTGTCGCTCGCTGCCATCTTTTCTGCTGCTTCTCACACACACACGCACTGAAAATCGGTTTTTCTATTCTGCGTAAATCAGATCGGTTCGCCCCTCCGGCGGTTTGCAATGCGCTTCTATAAGACAACAAATAATTTCACAGGCCTTTCCGTTCCGTCTGCGGCTATTTGCATGTATTTAACAAAATATTCTCAGATTAGTTTTCCAATGAAAATCAGACGACAGAGATGGTGCAAATTTATATTTTTTTCACAGTGACACAACGGGAAGTGTGCCCAACTCGAAAAATATTTCCGATGCGCAATCGTTTTGCAGCACTAGCCCGGACCAGAACCGCCTCGTTTTGGGGAATTACTTTTATTGACTGATATTTGATGAAGCTTAATTTTCTAAGAAGGTTACAAATTCCGTCAACTTGAGCAACTGATCGTCGTTGCCGCGACTGGGAGGAGTCTCCTTAACCTTGGGCTTCAGGATCACACGGTCACCGTAGAGCTCCTCGGTCCAATTTAGGGCCGCACAAGTCTTTTTCAGTTCATCCTCTGAGAGCAGCGACAATTCCAGCAGGTCCTGTTGGTAGATAGACACATAAGCACTGCCTACCAGAGTGAATAGTTCCTCGCGTTGCTTGACTGGAAGTGGGCGTCCGTTAGTCAGTATTTAAACAGCTTTCTTGATCCACTTACGCAGTAGGTCTTCCAAAGGCGCCTTCACCTTCTCCGACCACTCGAACTGGATGTGTTTGAAGAAGTCGGTGTAGTTGTTGTGCTGCAGTGCCAGGTTCAGCAGATTTAACTGGCTCAGTTCTTTGTCCTCCTTCAATTTGTCGGGTACTCGCATCCACAGTAATTTGGCATTGGCCCTGAGCATCCACAGATTTTAATTATTAAACTAAGAATCTTTGGATAAAGTTGCAATACCCACAGTTTGTTTTCGGATAGATAAATAGCAAGTAATTGCTGGTAGACCTCAGCTCCCAGTTCAACTTGCTGCGGAAACAGGAGAAGTTAGCAATGCAACAGGCTTAGATCTCACCCACCTCCAATTCATCGCTCTCCAGGCGTTCCAGGAGTTCAGTGTATTTATTTAAATGCATTTTGTTTTGCTAATTTTCGCTGCGCTGCTAATAATGTGACCGTCTGCTTAAAGTAGCTCAAAATTTTTGTAGAGTTCAAGTTTCCACGGCAGTAAGCTATCGATACATCCTACAAATGATTTTCAAAGAATATTGCTTATGGCACTTAAAGAATAAATAAGTAGCAACGTAATTAGCTGCTCAATTAACTGCAAACAAATATTATTTTGCTCAATTCAGAAGCATTTGAGATATCGTTTGGTTACCTATCGACTGCTGCTCTGACAGGTCTCCACTATCGCGAGCTGTCAACGAGCCAAAAGTCTCCAGTGGAGACCTTCTTTTCGGTGTCAAAAACTATACTGTCAAGATGGGTCGTATGCACGCTCCTGGGTAAAAATGAGTTTTTTTTAATATTTGCAAGCACCTGCGGGAAGCGTTACGTTCGCAAAATGTGCCTGTCGTGTGAATTTAGCTCCTGGTCATGTTTTGCATCCGCCCACAGGCTGACCGGCCGTTGAAAATATCCGATAGGGGCAAGCACATGGCGCAACGTTTCGCTTGCGACAGTCGCCGCCGCCAGAACGTAGACTTAATTTTCGATTTTCCACAGCAAGGGTATTTCCCAATCCGCGCTCCCCTACCGCCGTACCGTCCCATCGTGGCTGAAACTGAACGCCGATGATGTTAAGGACCAGATCAAGAAGCTGGGCAAGAAGGGCCTGACGCCCTCCAAGATCGGTATGTGTATTGTGTACGAGTGTTGTTGTTTGAGGTTATGTTGACCAATGGCTCTCGATTGTTTTACAGGCATCATCTTGCGTGACTCGCACGGAGTTGCCCAGGTGCGTTTCGTGAATGGAAACAAGATCCTGCGCATCATGAAGTCGGTGGGCCTGAAGCCCGACATTCCCGAGGATCTGTACCACATGATCAAGAAGGCTGTGGCCATCCGCAAGCATTTGGAGCGCAACCGCAAGGACAAGGACGGCAAGTTCCGTCTGATTCTGGTCGAGTCCAGGATTCACCGTCTGGCCCGCTACTACAAGACCAAGAGCGTCCTGCCCCCCAACTGGAAATACGAGTCGAGCACCGCCTCCGCCCTGGTCGCCTAAGTCGTCCTCGATTGGAATCTGCTTTTCGCGTTCGTTAGTTGGTAGTTTGTTTTGATATCTTGTGGACTCTACATTTCTGGCAATGTATAACCAATAAACCCAACAGAAATAAAAGTGGAAATCGGAACTATTTTATAGAATCTAAACACAGTGCTAATAATTTCGCTGAAAGGAGAAAAGTGGCGGTTAAATTAAATGTATCCCTGATTTGTTTTTCTGGAATATGCTGTGTCAAGTGGCAGGCAGAGCTTGCTAATTAAATAATGGTTTTTATCGATCTCTATGTAACAACAAAAACTTATTTTGCAAGTCAGTTTATTTAAGTAATATTATGTTCCTTATTCTTAGGTCTAAAAAGAAATATACTGGTTTTGTTTTTAGGGAAACATTCAAAATATTTAAACATTATCAAAGAGAATTTTATCATTAATTAACGAGGACTAATTTGCCGAGTAGGACAGTAGTGAGGGAGCTGATAACTTTTTATCTTAATGAGAACTTCCAAAATCATAATCAAATAGGACTAGATTTGATCATTAAAAATATAATTTTTACAACATATTTAACACAATATTTAAGTTCCTACAATCTGATTGAATAGGACATTAGTGAGGGAAGCTGATAACCAGACCCATTAAGTTTATCTTAATGAGAACTTCCGAAATCATAATTCTGATTTTGTAATCTAATAAGAGTAGATTTTATCATTAAAAGAGGTTTATTTATTCATTTTTACAACGTATTTAACACAATATAAGCCCCTGCAATCTGATTGTATGGGCTTTTCATTTCTTATCCATTCCTTCGGTGTATGTTAAGTAATTACTATTAGTAATAGTATAGTAATTACTATTTACACAATTATGTGTCTGCATGCAAATGTGCAATGTAATATTTAATTGTACTTGTTGATTCCCTCTTCAGCAGGCAAGTGCAAACACATATGCACACTATTGATGCGATATGACATCTTTAAGAGGAACATTCTACATTTCAAATGGATTTTTTGAGTTTTAAGGAAATACGAAATAACATTATTAAAATAAAATAATTGATTATCTGTTAACAAATACATATTTTCAACCAAGCGAGTAAGCCCACATCGCGAAGCCTGACTGTAGCTGTAGCCTAGGGAGAAATTCGCATTAAGAGCCGATAGCCGCCGACGCCAACGCCACAGCACCCAGTGTATTTCAGTATTCGGCTGCCCTTTCAGGCACTCGGACGAAGTTTGTTTTATTATTTATACATTATTTTTCGTTGCCTGCCAGCTGCTGCGGCCGGCCTTCTATCGCAGCAATTCTCACGTTCGCGGAGAACCATTCGCCACTTTGGTCATTGTTGAATGTAAACAATATTGAAACAAAATGTACGTACAGACAACTGATTTCGAAAGCAGGAGCAATTATTTTAATTGTGATCAACCGCCAATTGTCTGGCAATTTGTTTGTGTGTGCCGGAAAAAATCCATGTGATTAGATAATTTACAGACAAACGAAAAACCATCGGTGATGCGTTATTTTATCTATGTTCTAATATTGGTTGTATGCCTGTTAAATGTAATGGATTTGCAGACATTTTGGAGGAAGGTTCTCCTTTCGTAGCACAACGTGGTACGGTTCTTCGTGGATGTGGGTGTGGGGGCAGAACGAGGAAACTTAATGGCTGACAACGGCCAGGCGGCCTCCGCCGAATTGGTTATTCTCAGCCGGGCGAGTGAGTGAAACAGACAACGAACAAGGAGCAGAGACATACAGTGAAAACCGATTACTCGAAATCTATTTTTTGACTGCTAAAATCGGGAGCTGTTTGAAAAGTAAAAAACAAAGTGTGAAGAAGATGAATTCATATATATTTTCAAAAATTAAATAGTAAAATTAATCTATTGAACTTTTTCATAAATAAATATTGATGTGCATTGTCTACTCCCACGCATTTTCACTGTAATGGCGAAATGGCCAGCGGCGTGTTTTGTTTTTTAAGAACTAACCGTTCTCGAAAGTTGTTCGCTCATCAGGGAGCTTGTCGTTAAAGTGAACCTCATTATGATGAATTACAAAACTTATGAACAGCAGTGACACATCCAGTGCCTCCCTCTCCCTTTTATTATTTTGCCTTGCCCCAAGGTTTCGCGGTGAATAAATAAATAAAATATACACAGACTTCTCCCAGTCGCCAAGCCAACGAGAATTCAATTCGCAGATAAATAAAACAGGAATGTTTGTTTGATTAAGATATGCCGCGTGTTTGTGCTCATATTGCCTTTTGTTTTTAACAAGAAGCACTCAACAGAATTACTTTTACCGTTATCCTCTATTGGTTATTATAATTACAAGTAATTGTAGCTTATTGCCTCTTTAATTCAGATTCCGTAGCGGCCTTAACTGAACATGCAGTCTGTGAAGACGGCAGATCTGCCGGAAAATCCCCGAGAGCGATCAAATTTTATTTCGGCAGCATGTTTCTGGTGAGTTTTTTTATAAATGGATTAATATTAACTGTTTATATAATTAATAATTATATTAATATGTGTAGGTATACCATGCCCACTTTTCTCAAGGGGCGTAAGGCCACGCTGGACACCAAGGATCTTTATAGAGCCCTAAAGGAGCACAAATCGGGTATGGTGAAATAGGAAATATGTTACCAAATGATAATTAAATTGAGAATAAATAGTTTTGTTATCAGTTTGCAAGTCATATTATTACACAGCAATTATTACTGAAATTTAATCAAAGATAAAGAAATGAAATATGAATAATTTCCAGAAGCACTGTAGTTATCACGAGAACAATTAATTTGACTGATCGATCCGAATACATAGTATGTTCGTTGACCGTCTTAATTGATTTGTTTCTTTTTTTTCTGTCGTCTTCAATTGCTCCCCAAGATTCTGTGTTTTCGTGCAAATTGATAACCGTAATCCGAATTTATTGAGTTCCGCCGTATCTGTGATTAATTCGCATTCATTTGTTGTTTACATTTTTGCAGAGACCCTCGGCAACAAGCTATGCGCCTCCTGGGAACGAGAGCTGGAGAAGACCAAGGGAAAGCCCAATTTGCTCCGGGCTCTCTTGCGGGTGTTTGGCTGGTACTTTGGTCTGCTTGGAGTGGTGCTTTTCATCCTGGAGTTGGGCCTGCGAACGCTGCAACCACTTTTCCTGCTAAAACTAATATCCTACTACGCCCATGGCTCGGAGTCCATTGAAGCTGCCTACTACTATGCCGCGGGAGTGATCTTGTGCAGTGCCCTCAATGTGTTCATCATGCATCCCTATATGCTGGGCACAATGCATGTGGGTAAGTCAGACGATCCCTCAAACTTTTCCCAGATGCATAGAATAATGTTTTCCGATCTGTTCTAGGCCTCAAAATGCGCGTGGGCATGTGCAGCATGATCTATCGCAAGGCGTTGCGCCTGAGCAAGACGGCTCTTGGAGACACCACCGCCGGTCATGTGGTTAACCTGATGTCCAACGATGTGGGCAGGCTGGACTTGGCAACCATTTTTGTGCACTACCTTTGGGTTGGTCCGTTGGAGACTCTGTTTATCACTTACTTGATGTACCGGGAGGTGAGAAATACTATAATCAAGTAATTTCAGACATTTCCAGCTCACTTAAAATTTTCTCTGTGCAGATTGGAATCGCCGCTGTCTTTGGCGTGGCCTTTATGCTCCTATTCATCCCCCTGCAGGCGTATCTGGGCAAGAAGACTTCGGTTTTACGACTGAAAACCGCTCTGCGAACGGATGAACGGGTGCGGATGATGAACGAGATCATCTCGGGCATTCAGGTGATTAAGATGTACGCCTGGGAGTTACCCTTTGAGCAGATGGTGGCCTATGCGCGCAGGAAGGAGATCAACGCCATCCGTCACGTCTCCTACATAAGGGGCATTCTGCTTTCCTTCATCATCTTTCTGACCCGTGTCTCTATATTTCTGAGCCTTGTGGGCTATGTGCTGCTCGGCACGTTCCTCACCCCGGAGGTGGCATTCTTGATCACTGCCTACTACAACATTCTGCGAACCACCATGACTGTGTTCTTCCCACAAGGAATATCCCAAGTAGCGGAGACCCTAGTGTCTATTAAGCGCGTTCAGAAGTACATGCAATCGGATGAAACGGACGTGTCGGACAGGAGTGTGGCCTTGCCGGAGGATCCGGTAGGCAGCAATCAGGCAACTGTGCATGCTAACGGAGAGGAGGACGTCGATGAGGCTGAGGACAGGTTGTTGGGTCCGCCGCTTTCCACCATTAATGAGAACGCCGTACTGTCAGAGGCGGGCATCTCCATTACTGGCCTTAGAGCCAAATGGGACATAAAATCGACCGACTATACCCTGAATGGAGTGAACCTTCGAGTTCAGCCTGGCACTTTGCTGGGCATTGTCGGACGCACTGGCTCCGGCAAATCCAGCCTCATTCAAGCCATTCTCGGAGAACTGCGGGCTGAGTTTGGCGAGATAAAGGTCAATGGAACGATGTCCTATGCCTCACAGGAGCCATGGCTGTTCTCTGGAACCGTACGCCAGAACATCCTCTTTGGCCAGGCAATGGATCGTCGACGCTACGCCAAAGTGGTGAAGAAGTGTGCTTTGGAACGTGATTTCGAGCTGCTACCATTTAAGGATAAAACCATTGTGGGAGAGCGTGGCGCCTCCCTGTCCGGCGGACAGAAGGCGAGAATCAGTTTGGCGAGAGCTGTTTACCGGGAGACCTCTATCTACTTGCTGGATGATCCACTAAGTGCTGTGGACACCCATGTGGCACGCCATCTTTTCGAACAGTGCATGCGCGGCTATTTGCGCGAGCGCATCGTTATTCTGGCTACTCATCAGCTTCAGTTCCTGCAGCACGCCGACCAGATTGTGATAATGGACAAGGGTCAGGTCAGTGCCGTGGGCACCTACGAGTCTCTACGGGAGTCCGGACTCGACTTTGCTAGCATGTTAGCCGATCCGGAGAGAGATGAGCAGGAGAAATCGCGGTCACGTTCGGGCAGCAACAGTTACAGCCACGGCCATGGAGACCAACGTCGCAACAGCGAGCAATCCCTTTTGTCCATCGCAGACTCGTGCCTGGAGGACGCGGAGGCGGAGGAGAGCCAGATGATGAATCAGGAACGCCAAGAAGCGGGTCGTATTGGCCTTGGGCTTTACAGGAAGTATTTCAAGGCTGGCGGTGGTTTCTTCGCCTTCTTCGTGATGATGGGATTCTGTGTGCTGTCACAGGCAATGGCATCGTTGGGCGACTACTTCCTCTCTTACTGGTAAGCCGCTGCCAGGATATGGCTTGTGTGACATTTATAATTTTAATTATTCTCGTTATTAGGGTCACCAAAAAGGGAAACGTGGCTGCCCAAGCAGTTAATAACACACTCAGTTCTGACGCTATCGAGTCGCACCTTTCGCTTTGGATGCGAGATCTGGGCTGGTCGGTCGACGCTGAAATGCTGGACACTTATATATTCACGTTGATTACAATATTAACCATTGTGGTGACTGTGGCGCGGTCGTTTCTGTTCTTCAACCTGGCCATGAAGGCTTCCATCCAACTGCATAACTACATGTTCCGCGGCATCACCCGAGCGGCCATGTACTTCTTTAACACGAATCCATCTGGTCGAATCCTTAATCGCTTTTCAAAAGACATGGGACAAGTGGACGAAATATTGCCTGCTGTAATGATGGACGTCATTCAGATCTTCCTGTCACTGGCTGGCATTGTCATCGTCATAGCCTTGGTTAATCCACTATTTCTAATCCCGACCCTCGTCCTGGGCATAATTTTCTATCAGCTGAGAACCTTTTATTTGAAGACCTCGCGGGATGTGAAGCGCTTGGAGGCAATAAGTAAATGCCAATCCCTTTTCTTTGGTGAAAAATGTATTGCTGAACTAAACTGTTTTTTTAATTTTGTCCATAGCTCGCTCTCCGGTGTATTCGCATTTGGCAGCGTCGCTCACAGGCCTCTCCACAATTCGGGCTTTTGGTGCTCAACGGGTATTGGAGGCGGAGTTTGATAATTACCAGGACATGCACAGCTCCGCGTTTTACATGTTTATAAGTACCTCGAGGGCTTTTGGCTATTGGCTGGACTGTTTCTGTGTGATTTATATAGCCATTATTACGCTCAGTTTCTTTGTCTTTCCACCGGCAAACGGCGGCGATGTTGGTCTGGCAATAACGCAGGTGGGTTAACATTCTATTAGCTTTTTGGATTATGTTTACAAAAGAGAGTATTCCCAATATTTTTCAGGCCATGGGCATGACCGGCATGGTACAGTGGGGAATGCGACAGTCCGCCGAGCTGGAGAACACAATGACTGCCGTAGAACGTGTGGTTGAGTACGAGGACATCGAGCCAGAGGGAGAATTGGACGCGCCACTGGATAAGAAGCCCCCCAAGTCATGGCCAGAGCATGGCAAAATTGTATTCGATGAGCTAAGCTTGCGCTACGTTCCAAACCCCAAGGCGGACTATGTACTGAAGTCACTCAATTTTGTGATAAAGCCAAGGGAAAAGGTCGGAATCGTTGGACGCACTGGAGCAGGAAAATCTTCGCTAATCAATGCCCTCTTCCGACTGTCCTACAACGATGGATCCATTCTCATTGATAAGCGGGATACGAACGATATGGGTCTCCACGATTTGCGCAGCAAGATCTCGATTATTCCCCAGGAACCTGTGCTCTTCTCCGGCACAATGCGATACAATCTGGATCCATTCGACGAGTATAGTGATGACAAGCTGTGGCGCAGTCTGGAGGAGGTAAAGCTCAAGGAGGTGGTGGCAGATCTGCCCAATGGATTGCAGAGCAAAATCACAGAAGGCGGAACCAACTTCAGCGTGGGTCAGCGCCAGTTGGTGTGCTTGGCACGAGCCATTCTGCGCGAGAATCGCATTCTGGTAATGGATGAGGCCACAGCTAATGTGGATCCACAGACGGATAGCCTCATCCAGGCCACCATCCGGAACAAGTTCAAGGAGTGCACTGTGCTGACGATAGCCCATCGCCTGCACACAATCATGGACTCCGACAAGGTGCTGGTTATGGACGCTGGACGAGCTGTGGAGTTCGGTACGCCGTATGAGCTGTTAACAAAGGCGGATTCCCAGGTATTCCACGGCATGGTGAAGCAGACGGGGCAATCTACCTACGAAGGACTGCTAAAAATCGCACAAAAGGTTTGGCATTCACATAAGCTGTAATTAATCAACCAACTAAAAATGCGAATTTCCATTTCAGGCCTTTGAGGACAGCCAGGGACAGAGTCTGCGCCGATCCTCATAAGACTCAGGGCATATGGAACAAAATATGTCGGGATTGAGATGAATAATTAGCCGGTTATATTTAGCTAGTTTAACTAATGTTATTTTGCTTTGAATGTGTGTTATTTCGTGTGAGTGTACATATATGTTTGAACGTGCGTATGTTTACTGGTTTTTGTAACTGAAACACTATATGGTTAACCATTGCCTAATTTTCTATTTGTATTTAAATCTAACTAAGTGCAAAGAAGTGCCTCTCAAAATAAACAAAATATTTCTACTTAAACATTTCAATGGTTTCATTGGGTGATAAAAACATAGCTGAAATAAAGTGTCCAATCCTGTTCCTGCTCCAGTTCAGTGTCCTTCCTTTCCTTCCTATTTTCTGGCTTATTAAAGCGTTAATAGCCGATGCCATCAAGCATCGTTTACGGAACGTGGCTTTGTATTATGCGTTTCTTTTTTTATTTGTGAATAACATTATAAGAAAATTATAAAAAAAATACTGTTTAAAAATATTGCGGCAAAGTGACCAGCACCACCAAAACCTTTATCCGATACTCGATGTTTTTCGATGATGTCTATCGATACCATATCATTCGATACATTACTTATAAAAACGAACGGCCCGAAAGTTTCGGCAGCAATACAGCTCACAAAGCAAAGCCAAAACAAAGCGAAAAACATAAACAATTGTCAAGTGACATCGAGCAAACTGAAAAGCAAAAAACGCCCTAGTGATACACATTCGTAGGGGCAGTGTATGATACAATAAGTGTCTAAATTTAAAGTGTGACTCTGTGAAACCAGTGAATTTTGGCAGCAAAGCAAGAAGAATCCACAGAAAGCAGCAGCAACAACAACTAGAAAAGAATTCGGGCAATGTCATTGGAGGATCTCAAGTCCCAGTTGCGCCGTCATCCAAAGCTTGTGGGCCTGGGCGGAGTGGGCCTGCTGACCGCGTAAGTAAATCCAAATCACGCCATATACACGCCATATGTATACGAAAAACCACAACAAATCCCGTTATTCAAGCAGCTGCTACAGGTCGCACAAACACAGCCAAACAAATATAACCTTCCATTAAAAGTATGAAAAACCTTTTAAGAAAACCCTGTCCTAATTTTTTGGGGGCTCGTCCCCAACACGTTTCAAATGGCGCCACATGGCCTTAGAATAAGTCGTACGATCTCTGAATACTATATATCCCGAGATATTTATACTATAAATATCGTGCAAAACATTAGCAACAACATCAACAGCAGATCTTGTTTTCCGCATTCTTTATACTAAACAGACGTTGTCCCACATGTGACGTCATTTGTTTACAACAAATTACGCGATGATTAATCAGGCTATAGGCACAGATACTTATTTGAAAATGTGGCCACAAACTAAAAGGTGTTTTTGTTTGCTTTTGCCTGAAGTGAAAGTTGATAACGAAATTGGATTAATAAAGGAAATTCTGGAGAATTCGTTTTACTTCTAGATTAATTTAATTATTAATTAAAAGAGATATCGTATAATTTCTTTATCAGTTCTAAGCCAAATATTATAAATCAAATAAATAAAAGATTTAGATTTAGATTTAATAATAAATTCATAGATATGAGGTGCTATTATCATTATAACTAACCATTTTGTAATGTATCGAACTAGTCGCCTTTTACTCTTTTATTTACTCTGCAAAAGACGATCAAAACAAAACGTACGATTTTGAAAAAGTGAGATAGCAAGCTTTGGGGGCTGTGGAGTTGTTTTTGGTTTTCCTTCCTTACTCTTTCGCTTCTGCTAGGTTGACGTGTGCGTTAACAGCTGTTCAAGGCCCCCAAAACGCATACACTTAAAAAAGCGATGGGGTGTTGGTGTGTTTGCCAAAACTATCATGGCGCCATATTAGTGCGCAGTTTAAATTTCGTTTTCTCGGACCCCCCGCGAACTTATAGTTCTCTCCTTATCGCCGGATGGGATTCTCGGATTGTTGTTTGGCGCGTGTTGGGTACTTTGGGGTTTTGTTTTTGTATTCGGAGGTGACGTGCCCACTTTTTCAGAATAAACAACAACAAGTTTATCTCACGTTTATCTCAATAACAAATAGTTGGCAGCGATAATTGTTGTTGTTATTTAAGGTCAATAAAAAAAGAATAAAAAAAACTAGAACAACCAGCTAGGGAAATACAAAACGGAAGTTGGTTTTAAAATTTAAAAGCTTCTTTGATAAGAAATATTTTTTAATAAATTCGTTTGGTAGCTACGATTTGTTGAAGATTGATTAAAATAAAAGATAATACAAGAAATATAAATATAAAGCAATAGTTAAATTTAATGACATTTATATAAATAAACATTTATCATATCAATTCAAAACCAAATTACAAACAACAATCTATAAATAAATGTTTATTTCACTTTTATCCCAAAAACAAATTGTTGGCAGCGGTAATTGTTTTGGTTCAAGAATGATTATTAAACAAAAACAAATACACATACCTATTTTAAGATGACACACACATTTAAATAACATTAAATTAGTGAAAGCATTAAAAAATATTTAAATACTTTAGAAATAAAGGATAGTGATCGCTTCCAACATAATCTTATCAATAAAACTTTCCTTTATCTTCCCAATTTCAGGGCCGGTTTCTTGCTGTACGAGTCGCCACAGGTGCGCCGTTTCATTTCTCGCTATGTGGACACCAAGACACCGGAGCCGGATAAGCGGCGCTCCGAGTACATCTACATCAAGTACCACATCTATCGCGAGTCCATGCGCAAGCTGATGCAGAAGCAGGAGGACGAGAAGAAGTGGATCAGCGTGATCATCAATCCCATTGGCAAGTGGTGGAAGACGGCCAAGCATTCGGTGGCCTGGCGACTTCTTAACATCGCCCAAAATGGTACTCAACCGGAGCGGCTAAAGGCGGTGCAGCAGCTCGTCTGCATGGATCACCTCAAGGACTGGGACTTTCGACATTTGGCACAGATTTGCGATGCCCGTACGGCCGTCTCTCTGGCAAGATGTGGTGCCGATACGCGCTGGTTTATGCCCGTCCATCGGCACGGTTGCATCAAGAATCCCAAGATGCTCTTATCGGAGTTGCATGTAATGCTCAACCGGCTGCGACCCATGGCCTGCGTGGATCACTTCTTCAGCAAATACTTTCCCGAACAGGATCCAATTGTAAGTGAACTCTCACTTAAATTTACTTTAAACCCGGAAAATTATAATAATTTTATGATTTTAGGAGGACCTTCACGAATACATGACCCAGGAGCAGACCATTCTTCTGTCCACGGCTGACACAGATTTACTTAAGGAAATTATCTCGTTTCTGCATCACATCAGCAAGGATCCCCAGGTCTCGGCGAATATAATAAAGGATGGCGGCCTCGTGCATCTCATGGAGCTGAGAAAGATATTTAGCGACGACAACGAGACCCTGTCGACCCTTTGCAAAGTTCTGGCCAACATATCCGTGGTGCCCGATGCCGTGGAGCACTTTTTCGCTTCCGGCTGGATTGGAGTGTTGGCCGAATGGCAGCAGTGTCCGGATCTTCGGCTGCAAGTGATCTCGGCCAAGACGATGGCCAATCTGGATCATGACGATCCAAATCAGTGCACGTATCCGCCGAACGTTTATCCACTGCATCCGCGTGTGCGCACCCGCAGAAAGCCCAAGGCAGACATCGTTTTCGTTCATGGACTCCTGGGTGGTGTGTTCATCACGTGGCGGCAGCGTGATAAGAAGCAGCCCACGGAGCTGGGCCTTTACGGAAAGAATGCATTCTACACCAGCGAAACGGACGATGTGTTCCTGGTCGGTGAGCAAAGGCGTATGAATGGCAACAAACAGCGCACGCAGCAGGTTCCCTCACAGGCCAACGACCAGACGGAAGCCATAAAAGGTAAATGAAAAGAGGCATTTGGTATGATCATATCTTCTAATCCTCGATCATTATTTTCGCTTCAGATCCTGTCTTGAAGGCCAGCAAGAAAGTGGAGGAACGTCGTCTGAGCATTAGCGATGATGCTACCAAAGAATTCGTTGAGACACTAAGAAGCGAAGCTGAATTGGAATCCGATTGGGAGGTAGTCCATCCCGATGTGCCTCTCAATGCCAACGAGAACTGTGCTGGAGACTTCAGTGTGTCGGGCAACGAGTGGCGTAACCAGGACACCAGCGACGAGTACACCAACTGCTGGCCAATGGAGTGGCTACCAGATGACTATCCCGATTCCAGAATTATTGGAATCGATTATACGTCAGCGGTCACAGAGTGGTCGGCGAATTTTACAAAATACTGCCCGTGTGAGAAGGGCCAGGGTCACATCGACGTGAGAGCCACCACACTGCTAGAGAGGATTGTTGCTTCGGATGTCGGCAACGGTCGACCGATCGTCTGGATCGGACATTCCATGGGCGGCTTGCTCACCAAGCTAATGCTGCTCAAGTCGGTGGACTCACAGGAGCCCAAGGTCCAACAGTTGGCCAAGAACACCAAGGGCATCGTCTTCCTGGGCACACCGCACAGAGGCTCACCCATTGCCAAATGGAAGCAGCATATGCAGATGATACTCTCGCCCTCCATTGAGGTCAAGGAGATGGAGGAGAACTCGCCAAAACTGCTCGAAATGCACCGTCGTTTCATGGGCTGCCTGCACACTTTTCTGCGCGATGTTAAGGTTGTCAGCGTAGCCGAAGGAACGCCCACAATGCTCACCACATTCAAGTTTCCGCTGCGTATCGTCACGGAGGAATCCGCACGGATAGATTTCGGAGACTTCTATCTAATGAAGGATGACCACCTGAGCCTCTCCAAGCCGATCTACAGGCAATCGTTCCTGTACCAACGGCTATTGCATGTGATCCAAGAGGCCGTCAGGGACAAATCGGATCCGAGGGATCAGGATGCCCAGTCGCAATCCGCTCCAAATCAAGAAGCGGTACTTACCAACATTGTTGCCGCTCTGCTGAAGGGAGCCAAGGGCCTGTTCGAGTCGCTGCCTATCGTCGCCCTCAGATTTAGCACTTAGGGGATGAGGCTTTCTTGAAAAGAAGCCAAAAAAATCGCGCCTGTACCTTAATAGTATCCCAGCTTAGTCTCTAAGGACGCATGTTAAGTATTAAATCTCACCACCCCACATCACAAACAACCGTGTCAAAATTTAGTTGTATATACGACGCTCGCACCCATGTAGCATTTTACGATCCACGAATCCTAATTTATTTACTAAAGTCAACGACTCAAAATGATTTAATAAAAACGTCCATGTTTACACTAAGTTTGACTTTTACGAGAGTTCCTACTGATATGGGGAGAATGTTTGTCATGCCGATGGGTATCCAGGCAGTGGTCCTGGTATTCCTACAACTTTCAATGACCAATATTACAAACAAATATTAAGTTACGCCATTTTAAAAACAAAAGCTGTATATTTCGGCTTAAATATCTTAAATGCTAACTATTTAATAGGAGTTCTTAGCTGACATTTCCTTGCTGTTGCTTAGTTTTGAGTCTCTCCTGCGCCAACCGCCTGTTTTCTGCAATCCTGGCCATTTGTTCGTTGGATAGTTTTTTGGCCGAGGGCGTTGGAGGCTGCGAAGGCGGCAACGGCTGGCCATAATCGCTGATGTCCAAGGAAGTCAACCGAGCTGAGCCTAAGGGAGCACCGTTTCGATCAAAGCTAGGCCCAGCATTTCCCGCGGCTGAGTACGGCGTGGACATGACAGCATTGCCGCTAGAGAAGGAGGGAGTGACCAAAGTGCTGTTGGTGCCACTTGAGGAAGCAGTGGACATTTTCCTTTGATGGGGGGTGCGAGGTGGAGCCAACTTTGACATGGCTATCTGTTCGCCCAGCAGGGCATCAAACTCATCAAAGGGCTCGTCTCCGGCTCCGCCTTCCAGCTGATCGTCCTGTGCTTCTTCCATGGCCTCCGCTTCATGGACACGCATATCTTCCAGATGGCCCAAACGATATCGAGTCATGTGCACCTGCAGCGGCTTCTTCTTGCCCAGCCGTTCGATGTTATTCAGCACATCGTCAAAGGTGTATGTGGGATACATCCGATGCCCCCAGTGCTGCAGGCGACGCAGTATCTCATCGAGATCAGTTTTCTCATGTCCGCGACCCTTGAATTTTACGTCTTTGTAGTAGTCCTCAATGGTCTGGATGCCGCGAGGACCACGCAGTGTGTCCACGGTGAGACGGGGCCGGGGATTCCGAACCGCTCGCTTCTTTGGCTCGACTTTCTCGCCTTTTTCTTCTCCAGGTTCTCCAGCATTTTCATTGTTTTCCTCATCGTCGGCGAAGAGTTTCTCGCCCTCGCCATCGCTGGGCAACTGGTCCTGGTCCATTGGCAGGTTGTCGTTAAACAGGTCGTCCACACCATCGTCGCCAAATAAGGATGCCATCGCTAACAGTCCTAGCCACCGAAATCCGCAGAACCTGGATCACAACAAAGAAATCTAATAAAATTTTGCCGCCATTTTCTTCCTCTTCCCAGTTTCCATTCCCAGGAAACGCCTGCAAAAGTTCGCGCTGCCAACCGACGGGCGAATGGAAATTGCTTTGTTCTGTCACTTTCTTGTTACATAACTAATTGCAGGCCAATTTTCATGGACCTATTTGGGTGATTAAATGCATAATTTCATATGTGGGCGGTAAAAAAAAGTTGCATATTCAGAGGCCCGGTGCTGGACTGGTGGCAGACGGTAGAGGTGACAGCGTGACTCGTGAAGAATTTTCCAGACACGAGAAAACTCCGTGAAGAACATTTACTTTTCATCGTTCATTTCATATTCATTAAAATCTCATTTAAAGGCAATTATTGGGACACACAATTTGTTTACTAAATCACATTATTTTTTCATAACAAATAATTAACATATTTATATAATCTAGTTTTACTAAATAATACATTTTAATTAGTAAACCCTGGATTAATGTATCAACATTTATAAATATTTTTAAGGCATTTTGGCATTCCGTTGATATAACTAATATATTTCTTATTTTTCATATTATTTATTTAGATTTATTAGATGGAAAGATTTACCATTAAATATTTGTCATAATTTAATTTATTTAGCTCCGAGCCCAACAAACCTAAATTTGTTCCATGAAATTTGACTAAAATGTAAGATTGGCTTTAAATATTGTGAAATTTTAATTATAATTCAAAATAAAAGAAACTTTAATAGTACAGTTGCGCTGAATAATTTATATTTACTCAGTGCTCGTGTCTTGCATGCCCAAAAATGTGGCACGACCAACTGCCACCTCTACAACGAAATGCAACCGTGGTCGTTCCTGGCCTGGCAACGCCACCAAAACGCCATACTTCCAAGAGCATTTTTCGGGCGAGTTTACAATTTGCGGATATTCGTGGAAAAAGCGGTGAAAGAACGTGCGAACACGGCCCCCAAAACGAACCGTAAAATTTGGTGGCTAAATGTGGTCACTACGTGCAATAGCAGCGCCACGCACTCATTGCTAAGGACCTAAATTCCGGGAAAAAAGGCTGTGAGAGGGCGAGAAAGAAAAATTAAGTGTGGTGGGAATCGGGATTCTACTTCTACGCATTGTATCGCGCCGTATCAGCTGCCGAAAGAAGAGCGTCAAGCGTGTTGGTGGTGGCGATATCGGAGCGCCAAGAAAGGCGCAGCAAACAAAACAAAACAAACGAAACACGGCGGCGAACTATGAGATCTCAGGTCTGACGGCAGCTCAATACTCCTCGCCATGGACAAGCGATTCAAGTGGCCGCACAATCAGAAGGCCAACTGCTCGGATCCGCCCTATCACCACAACTCGTCGCGTGGCTACTACCCCAATAATCAGCACCCGCACTCGCATCCGCATCCTCATGGTCCTGTCTATCCGCCGCACAACAAGAAGACCTACTTGCGGCAACAGCATGGCTATAGCAACCAGAAGGAAACTAGGAGCTATTACAAGCCACCTCTGCCGCCGCAGGAGCGTGGCTACCAGAAGGAAACCAGTAACTACTATAAGCCGCAACCGTTACCGCCGCCGACAGAGCGTAGCGGCGGCGGGGCGATGGCTCCGCCTTCGTCGGGCGGAACAGCTAGCTCCGATGTGGTTACGCTCATCGTGGAGAACAACAACCTGAAGCGAATGATTATGCTGCACCTGAACCTCATGCAGGAGCAGACGGACAGTTTGGAGGCCAAGGACAAAGAGCTGGACGAGCAGAATACCAAGCTGGGCCAGGTTCTGGTGCAGAATCAGGACTTGAAGCTGGCCAACGCCAAGCTGGAGGCCACCATCGAGGAGCTGCGCAAGCAGTTGCGGAAAAAGAACAAGCGGACGAATGATGACGACGACGATGATCACTCACTGCCACCATCCGCTGGCCCGCAGCAGAAGCTTCTCATGCATGCCGAAACGCAGACTGAGCTGGTGAAGAGCGCCCCCCAGCACTTTCAACCAACGGAGGAGACGGATCCTCAGCAGGAGCAGCTGCCGAGGATCAGGATGAAGGAGGAGCAGGAGCCACAATTGTCACATAAGGCGGGTCACAAGGTTGCCGGCACACCGAATCTTCCTCCTGCAAGCAAGCCCTTGGAGAGCAAACCCCGCGGCGAGTTTAATGGCAAGAAGGTGAGCACTATTTTCCTGCATCGTGTGAATCAGGACTCCAGCCTCACGTCTAGCAAGTACCACGTCCACGAAGAAAGGCAGCAAACGGAGGAGGAACAGCAGCAGGCGAACCTTGAGGAGGAGCAGCTGCAGCTACAGCTGCAGGAGAAGCTGGAGGCAGAGCACAAGCTGAAGACTGACCACTTTCGGTTTGAGCTGTCGCTGCAGGAGCAGGATCAGAGTGTCGTGGAAGAAGTTGTTGAAGAAGAGATATTTCACGATGCTCTGGAACCCCACGAGGTTGAGGTGGCAGCCGAAACCATTGTGGGAGCAGAGGAGGAGGTTCTCGGAGAGGATAATGCACTCTGCGTGGACGCCAATGGCCATATGGAGGAGCAGGAGGAGTCTGATGACGATAGCGAGGAGGAGGAGGAGGAGGAATGGAGTGAGGACGAAAGCAGTGAAGAGGAGGAGGACGAGGTGGAGGCTGTGGACAGTCCACTGGTTAACAACGCTGAGGCACTCTCTGCCCCAGAAGAAGATCTCTGGCCAAGTCAGGTATGTTTTTCTATTGTGATTTGTCCATAAAACTATGATTTGGAACTAACCCTATTGTTGCAGATGACTCCCATGGACTTGGACATTGCTGAGGAGAAACCGATGGCGCCGTCCGCTCACTCTACGCCGAATCACCGACAGAAATCGATGTCGCAGGAGGAGGTCAACAGCGATCCGGAGCAAGAGCAGGAAGGAGAGGAGAGTCTGAAGAGACCGGATCTGGATTTAGAAGAAAGAGCTGAGAACGAGGCGCAGCTTGAGCTGGAAACCGTGGAGATCTTCACCGAGGAAATTGTCAGCGCAGAGACGGCGACGATGGAGTTTGAAATGCACACGCAGCAGGTAGTGACTATGCGTAGTCATGGCAAGGAGGCCGAACTTGAGCCTAAGGTGGCCGCCATTACGGAATCGGAAGCACTCAATAAACAGGATGAAGCCCTCAAAGAGCAGGAAGACACCGACCAGGAGCAGCATGATGTGCTTAATGAGCTGCCAAAAGCATCAAAAGCAAAGGAGGCATCCCATGAGCTGCAGGAAACACCAAAAGGGGATCATAAAGATGTCCCAACGAAGCAACATGAAGTGGTCAAGGAGCAGGCAGCATCTAAGGAGTTTCGAAAGGAATCCAGGGAGCTGAGGGATGAATTCAAGGAGCGCAAAACTTCAAAGGACCGATCAGCATCCAGAGAGCATCGCAAAGAATCCAAGGACCAGCGAAAATCATCCAAGGAACGGAAGGCACCCAAGGAGCAGCAGCATCCAGCCGTCAAGGAGCAGGAAGAAACATTCAAGGATCATCAGAAGGCTCACAAGGAGAAGCAAAAAGCTTCTAAGGATTTGCCGCATAAGCTGCTGCCTCAGGAGACTTCAAAGGAAGTGACGCTCAAAGCGGTGGCGCTCAAGGCGGTTGCACCTAAGACAGTGGCTGCCGTTCCGAATGCCCTGCCTCCAGTCTCTGCTACCAGCCTGCCCAAGGCAAATTCAGCGGCCGTTGTGGCGTCTCCAAAAGTCACAGGGGCAACTGTGAATGCTTCCTCTCCCGCTAAGAATATGACGAACATGTCGAGCCATCAGTCCGCCAAAACGCAAACGGAGCCGGTTAAGAAACATCGTCTGCAAGTCAAGATCCGGCAGCACGGCATGTTCATTGACAAGAAGACCAGTAGCAGTTCCTCCTCCTCCTCTTCGCCAGCAAAAACGGCTCCGGCTATTATCACCGATCATCGTGGGGACCAGGAGCTGCAGGAACCGCAGGTGAAGATCAAGAAGATGACGTTGCTCAATGATAAACCCATGTCCCGGGACCAGGATCAAGACACGGATCCCGACACCGAGGAGACCATTGAAGAGCGCGGAGAGCGGTTGCGACTCCGGCTGCTAGAACATCTAAATAAGGAGCACCGCCGCCAGAGTCAGAGCATGAAGCAGAAGCCGAGCAAGGAGAGCGTCGCGACAAATCTAATCTTTCCGCCCACGGCACCTCCCATAATCACACCGGCGACGACGCCCACCACAACGCCATCGTCGACGCCGGCATCTACACCACAGCCCACGCCTACATCCTCATCCTCCCAGGAGCCGATCGCCAGTCCATCGACAAAGTCGAAATCCAAGACGACAACACTAGCAGCAGCTCCACTAACCCCGCAATCCATCAGCAGTGTGAGCAGCAGTAATTCCTCATCGGCACCAACCAGAAAGGCGACGGTTGTCACCAACAACAACTGTAGCCCGCACACGTATAGCAAGGCCACGGCGAGATCGGGAAGGTCCAAATCCCGTTTCCGTACAGCCACCTTTCCGTACACTACACGTTCGTGGGAGGATCAGGAGTTCCACTGCGATAATGAGTTCTTTTTGGAGGAGGCCGACGAGCTGCTGGCGGACAATCCCAGTCTGGAGATACCCAAATGGCGCGACGTTCCCGTAACACCCAGTTCGGATAAACGGAAGACGGAACCGCTCAGTGATGCGGACTTCGAGCGTCGTCATAGCAAGTATGTGAAGGACGAGATCGATCGCAAGTGCCGGGATGCGCGTTACATGAAGGAACAGGTGCGGATCGAGAGTCTACGCATGCGCCACAACCAGGACGAGGTGCTGGTCTCGCTGGATCCCCTGCCCACGTCCACATTCTACCCGCTGCCCGAGGATATCGAGGGCATTCAGTTCGTCAACGAGGTTCCGGTTCAGGCTTTTGGCGAGAATATGGTCAACATGGAGGCGCGCGACGACTTTAGCCTGCCGTGGATCGATGCGCGCCAAGCACTAACATCCATTGCCAAGTCGAAGGCGCAGGCAGTGCCGGTGGCAACGTTGGCCAGCAAAAAGCTACCCACCACGCCGGCAGAAGCCAGGCATCAGGAGAAGAATTCCTCGTACGTGTTCCTCAAGCGGCGCAAGCGTCCGAGGCGACGTTAGCCGCCGAATGGTTCCACCAGAGGGAGCGTCTCATTCTATGGGAGCTGAGCGGACGGATTGCAGGACGGAGGTCGACGTTGCGTTTTTTCTATTGCTTTGTTTTAGGCAAGTGGCTATTGCTTGCGAAATATTTAAGAGAGCAGAGAGTGTAGTCCCCCAGAGTTAACGTAAAAGTCCTCCTAGGAATCATTGTCAATCCAGGCCAGGCGATGTCGAGTGTATATATGTATATCGTCCCAAAAAGTGGTCCGTTGTTAATGCAATTCAATTAAGGTGCAATAGTGATGAGCATATATGATATGATTATTTTCTTTTAAAAACTAGAGCTTCTGCTTTTAAAATCCCGGAGAAGTAGCTTTTTTTACTTCATATTGTTTAGTTTATTTTTTGTAGAGTATTTTTTGCTCAGTCTTTTATCAGAATTGAGCGCTTAATTGTTTAAACTTTCCAAAGAATTCGTTTTATTTCCATTTTGTGACAAAGCCTAGAATTTTCTAAAAATACCAAACGCATCTGGAAAGGGAGAGTGAGAGTAGTCCCTGATAACCGTCGCCTGGCCCGGCATTGAGATTGAGTTTTCAATTTAGTTGGCAATCAAAGGAAAAACTCTAAAGAGTTTTCCGTTCCAGCTTTTTTCTCCGTTAAAAATGTAAACAAAAACCGCATCTCAGCTTTATCTGCTTTATCAATTTTAAGATCGATCGCCCGCACTAAAGTGATAAACAAAACCCAGCAAGGATATATAATAATGGGCTGTTCCTTTGGCCTAACAAAATGAAATTCGTAGACTTTTATTTTAAATCTTTTTTTTCTAGCGTAGTATGTACCTTTATATCTTTTTTTTGTCTTTATTTATACTATGTTATTGTCGTTCGTTTCGAGACGTCCTAAGCCCCCAGGCGGCGAAGCGTGTGTTACTCTCAGGTATAAATCTCTGATGATATTTTTTCTTTTTTTTTTTTTTGAGCTTTTAATTGTGTGTGCGAATGAGTTGAGTCGCCAGCTGTGGGCCTAGAGGCGTCGGAATTTTATAAATGTATATTTAACATATTGTTTTATTTTATTAACTTCTTTTAAACCCTGCTTCATTTTGTACCAAAAAAGTAAAGAAGCAAAGAGAGAGTCGTAACAAGATTTACAAAATAAATAAACTTGATTCCCAAGCTGTAAACACTGGTGGCACCTTATATTATATTATATATACACTTATATATGTATGTTCATATAGCAGCGCGTCTTCTGTTTCGACCTCCTGCTCTGTCTTTGCCCTGATAAGGAGGAGCGAACCGCCTGCCAGCGTGTCCCAGAGTGGCGTGGCGCCTTCTTTTGTACATTTCAGTAGGTGTTAAGTCTAGTCTTAAGTAGTAAGCGGATAGATCCTCGAAAACCCTACGATGATACTTTGTATATTTGGCCAGGAGGATGTGCGGACCCCTTTACATCCATTCAATGTAATTAGCGTTAATTAGTTCAATTTAATGGCAGCTTCTTCAGCTGAGAGTATCAAGATTTGAAATTAATTGCCACCACTTGTAGTAGAGCCCAAAAAATAAAAGATCACCTACCACTAAATCTAAATGTAAGCAAAGAAAATGTACTACATACAATGTATTTGTATTTGTTTAACAAGTTTTATTGTAAATGATAAAGATAATAATAATATACCAGATAAAGTAATATTTAAAAACAAATGCAATCAATACTTGAAACTACTTTCTTTTTTGAACAGGCGTAGGGAAGATACAGCATGATATATTCCACTTAATATCATATCGAAAATATCGCAATTTTTGATAATTATCATATTTAACGTTTAAATATCGTTGGCTGAAAATGTTTTGTAATTTATCATAGTTGTCTTTTGATTATATTGCACCGTTAATATATATTTATATATCGACGACTTTCGCATCAAACAGTAGATACAGTATCGAAATATTAATTTACAATCCCTAAACAGGAGATATGTTTGCATCTGAAATTCTATTTATAATTGACAATTGGTTCTATAATTGGTTTTTAAAGAGGCCTCCTTCGATTTTCTATTAAATTTTTTATTGTGGACCAAATATGTAGCTGCACACAGACTTAGATTAGATTATTTACAGGATTTTTATATCCTTGAAAAAACCGGACTTTTAATAATACATTTTACTTTTCTATTGAATAATGTAATCACATTTTGATATGATTTTTACCAGAAAATCGAAAGAAGCCCTGGGATTTTGATTTTATTTATTGCTCTGCGTCAAATACTGGTGACCTGTGGTCGCCCACAGCTCATCCACATTCTCCAGACTCTCGCGCCACAGCTTCTGAAGCAGTGTCCAGCCCTGCTCCTGGGTAACCAGCAGGTAGTCGTTATTGGGATGCAGTGTGTGCGTGTAGAGGCCCATAACCAAGCTCTGGACTAGTCGGGCGGCAACGCAGTACTTGAGGAGACCAAGTTCGGTGCTGCCAAGCGGAATGCCGCTGGTATAGCCGGCCAAGAAGACTCCTCCGCTGGCCAGATCCTTGGCCTGCAGAATCATGTAGGTGAGGGCGATGCCTACCTCGAAGAGCAGCGGGGATTTGCTAGTGTCTCCGAAATCAATGACTCCCTTGATGGTGTACTCGCCGCTTTGGTTGGGCGACTGCTCCACCACTATGTTCTGTTCGTTAAAGTCGCCGTGGATGATCTGGTGCTCCAGAGTGGGCAGCAGACTGAGAACCTTGGCCTCGAAGGCATCGATTACTTCCTCGCAGATCTGTCGGCGCTCCTCGTCCTTCACCGCATACAGGAACTGCCTCAAGTCCGGTACACTCTGCAGCATCCACATAGTTTTGTGCGTTTCGTAGGCTTGGTGGGTGAAGCTCTTCAAGGATCGATCTAACCTGGCCAGATACTCGCCGCTCTGGTATAGCAAATGCTTCGTAATAGGTGCCTGGTGGAAGATCTCTCCCGGTATGAATTCCAGAAGTCGCACCACATTCGAGTTGCCATTGAGACGCTCCACGGAATAGTACTTGCCGCTGGCATTGGCTATTGGTCGGGGACACTTGACACTTTGTTTTGCTAAAAAAAAAGCAATTAATAAATTGAATGCTAAGAAATGTGATTTTTATTTACCCAAACAGAGCAGCAACTGATTTTGAGCATCCACAAAGTCCTCTTTCTTGGAGTCCAGCGAGTTGAGGATTTTCAGGACGTAGCCATTCGGGCAATGGGAGACAATGAGGGGGTTCTTGACGTTGCTATAAGAAATGTTTTAAATTTTTAATTATAATATAATAATGCTTTTTTACTGTTCTTAAAAATATTCTCTCTGAACTTTCAAAATATGAGATTAAAAAAAGATTTAAATATATTTTAATTTAATTTAATTTATTTAAATTCACTTTTTTAATATAAGCTAATTAAGCTAAAGAGCTAATTATTATTTAAATTATTTTTTATATTTAAAATATTAAAACATTTAAAAAGCAGTGTGAGTAAACATTAAAAAAAATGGTTTTGTGTGAATGGCAACGGGTACTTTTCCGTGGCTGCTTTGGTCATACCGCGGCAATTTTTGGCGCTAAAAGCCGCAGTTTTATTGATTGTTTTTCCGTGTTTACTTTATGTTTTGATTGTTTGTTAATATTTCCGCACCATGGGCATTACGGGCCTAATCCCCTTCGTGGGCAAGGCCTCCTCGCCCTTGCAACTGAAAAATATCCGCGGCAGCACGGTGGCAGTGGACACATATTGTTGGCTGCACAAGGGAGTTTTTGGCTGCGCTGAGAAGTTGGCCCGCGGCGAGGATACGGATATATATGTTCAGTACTGCCTGAAATACGTCCAAATGCTGCTCTCGTACGACATCAAGCCGATTCTGGTTTTCGACGGGCAGCATCTACCGGCCAAGGCCCTGACTGAGAAGCGACGTCGGGACTCGAGAAAGCAGAGCAAGGAGCGGGCAGCGGAACTACTGCGACTGGGACGCATAGAGGAGGCCCGCTCGCATATGCGTCGTTGCGTGGACGTCACCCATGACATGGCGCTGCGGTTGATCCGCGAATGCCGTAATCGGAATGTGGACTGCATTGTGGCGCCGTACGAAGCGGATGCCCAGATGGCTTGGCTCAATAAGATGGATGTGGCGCAGTACATCATCACCGAAGACTCCGATTTGACGCTCTTCGGCGCCAAGAAGATCATTTTCAAGCTGGATCTAAACGGCACCGGGCTGCTTGTGGAGGCGGACAAGCTGCACCTGGCCATGGGGTGCAGAGAGGAAAAATATCACTTTGACAAGTTCCGGCGCATGTGCATCTTGTCCGGCTGCGACTACCTGGACTCGCTGCCGGGCATTGGACTGGCCAAGGCCTGCAAGTTCATACTTAAAACGGAACAGGACGATATGCGAATAGCACTGAAAAAGATACCGAGTTACCTCAACATGCGAAATCTGGAGGTGAGTATTGTGTGGCAACTGGAGGGCCGTATCCAAAATCTAAGATTCCCTTCCCTTCCAGGTGGACGACGACTACATTGAGAACTTTCTGAAGGCGGAGGCCACCTTTAAGCACATGTACATCTACAATCCTCTGCAGCGTCGCATGGAGCGACTTTGTCCACTAGAGGATTATGCCACCGATGAGCGTTATTGCAGCAATGCTGGTACCTTGCTGGCGGATAGCGATCAGGCCTTGCATTTGGCTCTTGGCAACCTAAATCCCTTCTCCCTAAAGCGACTGGACAGCTGGACGCCAGAAAAGGCATCGCCACCTCCGAAGAATGTGAAACGAGCCACGCACAAGAGCATTTGGGAGGGGAACTTCGAAAAGGACGAGCATCGACAGACAGCAAAGAAGAAGGAAGCTACGTGTGCATTGTTCTTCAAAAAGGTCGACTTTGTGAGCAAGACTGTGGACGAAGAGATCGAGACGAATCAGCGTTTGGAGGAGGCCAAGAAAACGGAGGCTCAGGTATTTACAATGTATAGTTTTAAGGCAAAACGTCGGCGGAGTCCCAGCAGGGAGGGATCTCTGGATAGAGAGGCAACACCTCCGCCTTCTCCGATCCAGACCCGAAGCCGACACAATCCCTTTGCCAAAGAGCGCTCTGCCCAAGATCCCCTCCAGCGATCGCCGGTGGTGTGTGAGAATGCCTCTCTGCTCCGTCTGCTCAGTCCCAAGAAGGCCAGTCCCTTGGGAGAGGGAGCTGATGGAAAACGGGTGAACTCCCTCAAAAGAAGCATTTTTGCCAAGGAGTCTGTTGAGGTGCGAAGTCGTTTCTTTTCCACACAAGCTGAGCAACAGACAAGGCTGCCAAAGGAGCAGCCAAGCCAGCAAGAAGATGATAAAGACGAGAAGCTGAGCTCAAGTTCTAGCCACAAGAAATTAAGACTTTCAATAGAAGACACTCCAGAAAGACAAGGCTCCAACTCGCCAGTCAACAAAACGGAAACTGAAGCCCAAGACAAGCCTGCCATGGAAGAGCCTGCCAATTCTTTGATAGAAACTCCTAAAGCCTACACAAAGACTGACACAAAAATACGTATGAAACCCCTTGAGCAACTGCTAGATCCCACCGATTCCGACAGCAATAACAACGAGGCCATCATACTCCTCTCCGATGACAGCTGCAGTTCCGAGATGAATCCATCCAGCAGCCAGGAGGCAGCCTCTTCAGCCTCATCATCCATCATCCTCCAACGACAGAATTCCCTGCCCATGGGCAGGCGAAGAGTGGGCCTCAGTAAGCCCGCGATCACTGCCAACAAAAAGGGAACACCCAAGACCAAGACGAACGGCAAGCTGGGCGCCGTGAGTGATAATCAGACTAAGCTCAGCATGTTTGGCTTCCAGAAGAGACCTGTGCTCAAATAGCTCGCCATTTCTTGACTCTGTAACCGTAGATTAATCTAATTTATTAAAGTGAACAAAAGAACTGAACTGAACTGATTGTATATCTGTGCGCTGACTGCCATGAATCCATCAAGATAGCATTTGTGATGCTGGCAAGGTGACTATGGCCAGTTGCGTCACACCCAGCTGCCGCGACTAACAACTTTAATTAAACGGCTATAAATAGATACTGTGTGTGTATGTGTGTTGTGCCTACCCCACCCACCCATCGCATCCATTTCTCCAGCCTCAGCGGGAGGCATTTATCATTTGTTTTCGTGTGGCACTGCCATAATTGCGGTCGGAAAAACAGTACTGGGAGTTAAGACTTATTTTCATGTTAAATACTAAACCACGCTCTCAAATTAAGCCAAGGTATGGACTCATATCGAAGAATATTTGAAATATAAACAAAATATAGCAAAACATTAATTTAAACTTCTCCCTCCCAGCTCTTATTCTGACCGCAACTGTATTGCATATTTAAGAATGTGACCCCAGATAAAGCTGCGGATGTGCTGCTGGGACGGAGTAAGGATTTCTACGCAGTACTTTATTCGCTCGCTTACCTATCCTCCTTGACGAAGAAGTTGCGATCATCGTAGGCGATAATTTCCTTGACCTCGCTTATTGTGATCCCGTAAAGGCGTCGCAGCAAGCTCTCCACATCGTCGGGCTCCACCTTCGGCTTCACATCCGATCCTGGCTGGAGCAGATCACTGCTGCTATCTGGCGCTGCCCCTGCTGGTGGCTGCTTCTCCGAAATCGTTCCATTACCATTCGAGGATGGCTGCGTGTTCTCCTTGTTCAACTTTGCGGCAGCATCGTAGTCATGATTCAGGGTATATGACTTTTTTGACATATTCGTCAGCTCCACATTATTCCACTGCTCCATTTTTGGTAAGGGGCTCGGGCTCGGTTTCGGGCTCTCTTACTGGAGACGCAAATAAGAAATAAAAACAAAGGCCAGAGACCCGAATGTAAACAAATACCAATTAGAAGGCGATTCGAATGCGAGGCGAGGCGGAAAATGTTTTCGGTTGCGCGTTCTCCAGAGGAATGAATTGTGTTTCACAGTTTCGGTTTTGAGTCTCAATTGAAACGAGTTCGTCGACGTCTTCTTCATATCTTATTCGCCAATGTGTGTGTGTGTATCTGAACACTAAGTGACAGTACAGTGAATTGTGTGTAATTCAGAACTTTAAAGTAGGTTTTATATGAGGCTTCGAAAACGTGCTCAAAATTGAATTATTGAATTTTTAAAATGTGTATTAAGTATCTCTAAAGTTGACCAATTTTGTTCCTAAACAAATAATATAAACAAAACAAAACCGCCTAGGATACCCCTTAATTGATTAATATGTGCTCTTGTGCTATCTGTGCTTCTAGCTTAACAATCGAGATCCAACCCGGTTTTTAGAGTTTCACAAATTATTCCCTATTAATTGTTCCTCTTATGTAAGCTCCACTGTATCTGTTTTTTAATTCACCTGTCCCGTGAGTTTAATTATGTGGGGGTGAATGTGTGAGCCCCTGTCGCCACTTGTTGCAGCGTTAATTTGGATATTTGCTCAACTTCTTAAAGCCAGAGCTCTGTTTGCATTTTGATTGTGATTTCACAGCAGTGTTGCACTGCCAGTCTTGCCTGCTTTTTTTATTTTGTTTATTTCTTTGCCTTATCGGGGCAGCAAAGCAGCGGAGCAGCCGCAGTGGTTGCCCAACCTTTGCAAAGCAAACTCTGTCAGTCGTGATCGGTTTTTATTAACGTTCCACATCAATTATCTAAAATCACAATAAATCCAACTTTGATTTGGGAGATAAGTTAAACTAATAATGGGAAAGCGGGGTCCCATGCCGGGCAAACCTAATAAATTTAAACAAAAATCAACATACCTGCCAGTGGAAAGATTGTAGAAAATAAACAGCAGGAACTATAAGTGGGTTGGTGTTTTTAAGAGTCTAATCAAGGGCTTTGTCTATAAGTTCTCTTAACAAAGACTGACCTATATTTCTCTTATAATATTTTAATTCTAAAGAATTTGTATTGTATTTGATATTTAGTTATTTTAGATTTTTGGGAATTATTTTAGAAGTATTTATTAGTTGTATTTAAATGTTTAAAGGCATGCCTGTGGCTATAGTAATTGTAATTTACCCAATGACTAGATAACAAGCTCTATAAATGATATCTATAATTTTTTTTAAAGTTATAGAAAAAACATACTTTTGGCTTTTATTGTTTTAAATAAATAAATCCAAACGTGTATTTAAACTGAAAGTAAATCAATAGAAGCGAAATACTCTAAAGTTTTCGGAATACTCGAAATCAAAAGCCAATTGTTGCTAGTTTTGTGGCCTTGACTCAATTGCAGTTTATTGCTCATACGCAGCGTTGTACGTAATAACTACGATTTTCCATTCGCTGGGCTCACACACACCGGCGCACACCCATCACTCACACACGCACATGCGGGGGAGGGGTAATTAAGAGCCAAATATACAATATTATATTCTAAATATACAAAAGGCAAATATGCACAGATGACTTCTAATCAGACTTATAAACAAATGTGCCGCAAAATAATACACACATAAACGCATCTACACCTTATACATACATACATATATAAAACCGCGTTCTTATTTACCTTTGCACAAAACAAAATAAAAAAAAAACAACGCACCTGTGCTAAACTGGACTTGGCAAACCGAAATGAAATGCAACCCAGTCCGCGTACCTGAGAAACCGTCACTAACCGTGCACTTTAGCAGCTGCTTTATCTCACCTGTGCGGCGTTGATTGCGTAAACGTTGTTAACTAAGTTGGATGGAAACAATTGTTTAAAACTGAGGACAATAATAAAAGTAAAACGAACACATTCAAAAATTCAAAGAAATGTGCTGGCAAGTCGACATGAGAATGGCGATTGTTTATTATTATGGTTGCTCTCTGCCAGCAGCTGTTTTTTATCGACATTTCCACAAAATATTTCCAACACTATATGGAGGGAGTTTTTTAAACAATAAATATATATTTATTCTTTTTAAAATTTATTTATAAATATATTTATAAGGACCACAACACCATCATAATCTTCAAAAGTAAAGTCCAAGATATATATTTATACAAAAATAAGGAGAAAGTATTATTCATATACATATTTATTCCGGCACTAAAATGCACATTTAAACAGGGATAAAAACAGTGTGATTAAAAAAAAGTCTTCCAACAAAACAATTGTCATTAAATACAAACAAATTTTATATATATTTATAAGTCGTTAAAAATAAATCACTCTATGGTCAAAATAAAAATAAAGAATCGACCATTGGTAACTTTTCTATTATTTTCAAAAAAAAGAAATATAAAAATCATTTTTAAAAAAAAGTTCATTATTATTAAAAAAAAAATAATAAAAATAAAGAAACATATAAAGAAAAATAAGTTAGCAACAACTAAGAAATAAAAGATCTGAGAGCTATAATCCCTTTGTTAACGTTTCAAGCGTGTCAGTCCCGTCAATAATGTCAAGGACTTACTGTACTGTAAACAAAAATATTAAAATAAAATCAAAAATTTTAGAAAATAAAAATTGAAATAAAAGCAAACACCAGAGGGACTCTGCCCCACTAAGGCAAAGCGACAAACTGATGGCTGATAAGGTTATATACATGGCCTACCGAGCTCGATTCTAATATTAAAGTAGAAAATTCTAGGCTGCTCAAATAATAGTTTCAAATGTGACACTGAACACTAAACAAACAAACACATACCAAAAAAATATTATGAAAAATGGCTAATAATATTAGAAGAAGTCTGATTCTTGCTGATGCTGATGCTGATGCTGATGCAGAGACTGAATCTTCAACTCCAGACGACGACCAGTATGATATTCTGTTTCCATTGCCCGATATTGATCCCTCCATGTGTCGTGATGAGTTTATCAAGAAGTTTGTGCATGAGGAGGAGGTGAGGATCAGTGGGCTAAAGCCCAGAGTAACGGAACCTCCGAGGTTCATGTCCGAGGTTGAAGAGCCACTGAGATGGGGCCCCGAAAACTACCCGCCCGAGTCAAGGCTCCTTGCGAGCATTATCCGCAGGTGGTTTGAATATACTCGTTCTGGAAAACGCACGAGTAGACAAACGACGAGGCAATCTACGCGCGGTTCGATATGGCTTCCCCAGTATATAAATCTCTATAAACAATGCCAGAAGGCGTCCATCGAGTTCATGTCGGTGCGCCTTATCCGGCAGCTGCGTGTTTTCTCCAACCCCTGGCCCGGCAAGCTGGACGATATGCCGTACCGTCTGTTTAGCTGGTCGCTGGATAACTTCTTACGTCGACTTGAGCACAACCAGATGTACCTTGACGTGATAAATAGGGAGCGGACCACACAGGATCTCGACTGCCTTAAGTTCAGGACGGATTTACATGAAATAATGCTCTTAATTTACGAAATCAGAGAGGACTTTAGCTTCGATATAAATCTCTGCGAAAATAGTATGCTCATGCTGCGGTATGTGGTTACATTTTATATTCTCTTTTTTCCTTCTTTAATGAATGTTTACTTTTTTCATTTTAGTGAAGCCAGCTACAACTTGAATGGTTCTTGGATTCAGGGCCTCGTTGATAATCGCCAGATAAGGGACAAATTAAAAACGTCTCTTCACCTTGATACGTCCAGCAGTGTTAACCTCAAAAACACTCGTCTGACGGAGGTCCTCGGTCAGGTCGAGAACGTGAGCGGTGAGTAAGACGCTCTCGAAATCTAGAAAATATTTACTATATCTTGGAAATCCTTAAAAACCCGATCTTAGCTACGGATCCCATTGAGTTGCGCTACCGATTCAACTGGCTGAACAGCTGCGCGGACCAGCGGCTGATGCGCCTTAATGGACGCGAGCAGGAGCTGGAGAAGCAACTCAAGGACCTGGAGGAAACCGTCTACAAGGATGAATTGGTTCAAAACCATTCGGAGAACATTTACTCCATCCAAGTGGATGGTCTGCGGGACAAGCTCAATGAGTGGCAGTCGCGTTTCGAAAACGATCTGGAAAATGCCGAGGTGGAGTCCACTGTGGCACGACTTGCCCTGCAGAAGGTCATTGATGATTACAAGTTCTACACGGATCTGGCGGAAATGTACAAGCGGCGAATTGCTGAGGAGCGGGAAATAATGGCAACGGAGGAGAAAATAAGACAGGAAAAACAGGTGGGAAGGAAACCAAGCTTTTTCCTCTGAACTGTCTTTAGCATTTAAATCACGTTGCTCGGATTTAAATTCAATACAGTTCTATGTATATAGATTTTATTAACAAATAACATTATTTTTCCAGGCTAAAGCTGATCAAGCCGTCGTAGATGTGGAGGCCACGGTGAAGGTCATAGAGGCTGTCTATAAGCCAATGGAACCGTCTAAGAAAAAGAAGAAACCAAACAAATTCTAAATCTCATCATCGATATTCGACAAAATGTATTTATGTTGGCAACCCAAACAAAATAATCAAATCACTCTGTGTAATTCCTGATGAACTTAACCCCCAAAGGGTTCATTTTGTTGTTATTGTTGCTGCCCTCAAAGTCACTGTCAAAGGATCAAGGTATTGGGAGTAGTAAGGGAATGGGGGCGTAGCGAACCGAACTTAAGGCAAACATTTACCATATTCATTATTATTTTGTTTATTTTGTTTGTTTGGAGACAAATGAAATTACAGCGGAACGATGGTGAGAGGTGGGGGCTTTCCGTGGAAATTGCAGTTTAGAAAATCGAATTACATGCACTCCACGTCACCCTAGTAACTCCCACACCAACCAGGAACGACGCGCCATCCGTGCATAGTTATTTTATGCGCCGTGGCAACCACCTGAAAGTCGCCGCATAACTTTGCCTATTTGCTCGTTATTTTTTATCCGCTGCCTAGAAAATAGAGAGTGTAGAAATTCCTCATCGGCAGTTAGAGGCGGATCGAGTTTGTACCCAGATTAAATCCTTTGGAATGCCGGTCAATCTGCGTCCCACGACCAATGGCAATGCCGCGGAGGATTGGCAAGTGTTTGAGGCTTTGTGCGGTTCGGAAAATGTCACAAAAATCAGTCCACGAATCATGATGACCACAGTGTCATCCCCCATTCCTACATACCACCAGGTAAGCCATGGCTGTTTCCAACTGCCTAAAATTAGACTCGCGGAATCGTGTGCCAAATGGCCATATTCAAGGTACATAGACATCATCATATCAGGCTAGATTTATGTGATTTCGCAATTGAATAACGACTTTTGTTCGTCGCTTTTTTATGTTTCAAATTTATGCGGTTGTTAGGGGAACTCTAATGATGTTTTTCGTCTGATGGGGGGCGCGGTAGAGGATTTGCATAGAATTCGGTGGGATCGGTTGGGGTTACAGTGGTTGGGATTGTTGTTAAATAATTTGTCAAAGGGTGCATATAATCAGAGAATGAGGTCTTAGTCAGGGAGAGACACATATAATTTAAGGACTTATTTAGGAATTTTGTATTAGTTTTTGATATGTTTTTGGTAGGGTAATCTTTGCACAGTATTTGTTTATAGTAAAAACTACAAATATATGGGAATTCAGGAAATTCTAGGCCCAATTCAGACTTTATAACATAAAAAGAACACTTTTGATTGATCCTTAAATTGAATAAACTTGTAGATATATTTACTAATAAGTTAAAAAGAACTTTAACACATATTATACATCTAACAAAGAAATCTTTTATTTTGGCATTTAAAAACCTCTTTTATTAAACCTTTTGCAACATTTTCTCACCAAAAACAATTTCAATTTCCTTTCGAAACCAAACTCAATTGGCTGCATAATTAACTTCGGGGCCAGCTTATCGAATGCTCAGCACATTTTCAGTTCCCATTTGTCTTCTTTCCCCTTTGGAAAGTGCAGACAATTTGGCCAAAAACTTGCACACCTCATTTTCCGTTTCCGGCCTACAGAGTGCAAAATTTTCACCGTAGAAACCATCCAACCACCGTTACCTCAGCCCCGACCTCATCCGCATTTGCGTGCGTGAGTCCGTTGTGGATATTGCATTGGATACTCCTCGCTCGTACGTTTACGTACTTCGCCACTTGGCGCCATGTGAATGACCCAAATAATCCAAACAAACTGCAAAGTTACCCCGATGTGTAAATGTGGCTATAGTTCCACGCTTTCTCTGCTCCCCTTACTCATGCTGCTGCTACTGCTCCTTCTCCTGTTCTTACTCCTGCCACTTGGGCTTCCTCTCCTGCTTCTGCTACACCTGCTCCTGCCATTGAGCTCGTTTTCACTTGGAGCATAAACTCGAGCATTGTGTGATGTTATGTTGGAGTAAATTCCTCGGTGCCAGGCAGAGGTTGTTAGGCCCACGGCCAGGAGTTTACGCCGCCACTACGGTCTCAGTTCATCGGCGGCAACGGCGGAGAACGGTTAAGTCTGCGAGCCGCTGCTTTTTGGGGTGCTTCGAAAATGCCCAGTGATAATCATTTGCATCATCACCACCTGGGACACGGTGCTGGTCTGTCGCCACATCATCATCATTTGGTAGGAGAAAGAACAGTTTTGGAGAAAGTTTTAATTTAAAGAGGATTTGTGAGAAATTTATTCAAAATTTTCAGGGATTTAGTAATTATAATTAAATAAATAACAATTCAAATAAACACATAAATAAATAAATTCTTAAGGAGTTCAGTTAGTTTTGTTTTTGAAAAGTTTAGTGTCTGTTTTTATTTTAAACAGTTTTTTTAAATTCGAAATACGAAATAAAAATTAATTTTTTAATGTTATTTATTTCTTTAAAAGTTGGACACATCCTGTGGCAGTGCGGGAATCACTGTTACCGAGCATCATCATGGCCTGGATATGACCACCACACTGCGCAGCGAACTGGCTGCGTTATCCTACAAAAAGGAGAGACTTACGGGAGAGGTAATAAAGTACAAAATATTTTATTAAATATATAGAGGAACGAGCTAAGTTTAGTAGCCGATAACATAGTAAAATTCTACATGAAAGTGCTTAAAAAAGTATAAAAAATTAATTATTTCTGAGACAATATTAAACGAATCTTCTCAAAACTCTATTTTAAAGCTCGCTGAAACCCGCACCGCCCTGTGCAGCAAGGATGCGGACATTGAGAACCTTCGGGCGCAGGCTGCTCGGCAAACGGCACTCATTGGATCCCTGCAGAGTCGCCTCCAGAATGCCGAGAGTCGAGAGCAATCGGTGCAGGCCAGATGCGATTCCACCATTAGTACTGTGCAGCGGGAGAAGCGCAGCTCGGATGAGCGCAACAAGGAGCTGATTTGCAAGATCCAGCATCTGGAGACCCATGTGGCCAGTGAGGAGTCCCAAAAGGAGCAGGCCAAGTCGCAGCTACACGATCTCCTGCGTCGCCTTAGCATTGGACTGGGAATGGATGTGTGCGATGGCAACCAGAATTCACATGCCACGCCCGAGTGCATTGTGTCCCGGGCCGAGGAGGTGATGGTGGAACTGCAACGGGCCAAGGCCAAGGTCAGCTCCACCTGTGACACTCTCAGCTCCTGTGAGAATGAGCTGCTCAATTTGAAGTCCTTGGCCAATATAGAGAAGCAGCGACTGACGGCCCAACTGGACGGAGCTGGGAATCACAATCACGAGCTGGAAGGACGCTGTCGTCAGTACGAAAGGGATCTGCAGATCCAAAGAGATCGCCTGACTGAATCCGAAATAAATGGTGAAAAGCTTAAGGAGGAGCTAAGGGGCTTCGAGTCCAGATGTCATCGCTTGCAGAATAATTTGGATAGAATTCAGGGCGATCGTCTGCAGTTCTTGCGGGGATTGAGTAATCTTTTAAATGTCCCAGAGCCCTGCGAGACGCTCATAAAGGATAAGTTAAGGGAGACCTTGGCAGAGAATCAGGCCATGCATGCGGTGGGTTAAAAAAATATATTTAAATCTGAGTTATTACTATTTAATCTTTATATTTTTCTTGTAGCAAATGCACTCCCTTCGCGATCAGCTGAACGCCGAGCACGAAAAGCTAAAAGAGACCCAGCAGACCACCGAGTGTCGCCTCCGTTCCGGCGAGGCCCAAAAGTGTGAGCTATCCGATCGACTGGAGAAGTGCCATGCGGAGATCCATACGCTGCGCAAGGATCACATGGGACTGTCGGAGTTCCTGCAGCGTTTGGCCAATGCCATGAACTGGAGCGAGTGCTCTGCCCCGCCGGCTCTCGGAACCGACACAAATCTGATGGCTGAAAATCTGCTGGAACGCGCCGAGAGACTTACCGCTCACTGTGAGCACGAGGTGGCCGCTGCCCACCATCATCATCATCATCATTCACACAGCCCCGAGAAGGGCTGCTGCGATGGTCATGGTCATGGCAAGCTGCGCCGGGAGAGATCCTGTCACGATATTCCTCTGAAGGACAGCAGCAGTGTCTATAATCTGCAGCGCAGGGTTCGGGTCCTACGAGAGCAAGTGCAGCGCAGGGATCTCCATTTGGAGCTGCTGCGTCGTAAGTTGGCCATCATAGAGGATGGTGCCAGGGGCAAGTGCATGTTGCAAGGGGAACGAGATGATGCTGTTTGCAGGGCCAAAAAGGCATCCAAGCAGGTGGACAAGCTGAGTGCCCAACTGGCGGATGCCCGATCCCAGATAGCGGAGGTCAAGGCCCAACTGGCTGAGGCTGTGGAGTACAAGATCACTTCACTGGAGCGCGCTAGGAAGATTGATGAGCTGACCACGCAAATATGCGATCTGGAGGATGAGAAGACGCGGCTACTGTCGCAAATGAGTGCCCTAAAGGAGCGCTTAAAGTCCTCCTGCGAGTCCAATCAGAATCGCAGGTGTCGCGATGAGGCCTTGATTAATGTGAGTTGAACGAGTAAAGAAAAAAACTGAATTATAGCAATTAATTATTTATTTATCTTCCAATTACCAGTCTATGCGCGACGATGTCAATCGCCTGAGTTCCCAGCTCTCTGATGCCAATCAGCGGCTCTCCCATCTGCAATCCTTCCGCACTTCGGTGGCCAGGACCTTGCATCTTCGCGATTTACCCGAGACCGATCTTCTGCACCGCCTCCAGGCCTTGTGCTCTGCCCATCAGGAGTTCACGTTGCTCTCGAAACGCTATGAAACCGCCTCACCCGTGGGTGATCATCCATGTCCGCGTTACGATGATCCCATACCGCCGTCCAGTCACTGCCGCCCGCCCAGGGAACTTAGTCCGCCGTCGTCCTTTCACCACAAGGCCTCTATTCATCATCCACCGCCGTCGGAGCATCATCATAATCACCATGGGGGATCTCACGGTCATGGAAGTAATGGCCATGGCGGACATGGTCATGGCCATGCAGCCCATTCGCGGCGACAGCGCAGCAAGAGCAGGGATAAACGCCTCCATGACGAATGTTTCGACTCGGATGTCCATCGATTGCATCACGGCTGCAAGGAGGAGCTACTGGCCACCGGATCCGAGGACGATTACGAATTCAAAAGTAAATACTGCTAGGACAAGGAGGCTCTGGGAGAAAAACATTTATATATTTTATAAATGCATTTATACATTTTATTTATATTTTTCCTAATAATAAAGTGCAAATTAAATATGGTTTTAATTTTGTTTCGGAAATGTGGTTTTATAATTAGAAGATAATGAACATAAGTTGTATTCACTTAAAAATAGATTTGTAGAGAATCAAAAACTTTAAATTTGTAATTTAGTTTACTGGTTTATTTATGAACTTGAAATTTTAATTCCTTTAAAATTTATTTTAAATTATAAATTTATACATTTTCTGGCTACTATTTAGTCCTTTTTTTAAATTAAAATGTACAACCTTATTAAATCTTGTAGCATATTTTATGGAAATGCCAAAAAAAAAAATATAATTGGTCCAAAAACTCTTTATTATTATTTCTAATAATAAATTAAGCAGTTTTCATTATTTATTATGAAAGTTAAATATTTTTCATGTAAAATGTTCTTAAATTTACCTTTCTTTACATGTAGTTTACCAAAACAGCCGCCAGTCTTTAAGGCGCTGCTTATCTCTAGTTCAGAAAATACCCAACAGCAGTCTGTAAATATTCGCAGCCTTTGTGGCTGGAAGGAAGCCTTTTTAAAAAACTCTTTTCAAACCAATTTTATGATGATTTCTTCACATAAAATTTGTCATAACTTCTCAGATAATACCAATTTCAAAACACATAAAAAATTAAGACTTTGTAGTTGCTGTAAACACATTTATAGAGGTTACTCACCTGCTTTTCACCTGGACACGCATAGCCCGTGCCTCTTTAATGCGTTTTTCGATTGACTTTCGTCAGCGCGGAAATTATGCAAATAGAAAAAGTGTCAAACGCATTGTGCCGGGCGGCTGTCAAATAAATCAAAGATTGTAACCTGTTTTTCCGGCCAAGTTCAGTTGGCCCAGGGCACAACCGATTATGGTGGCGCCTGGAAATGTGCAATTAATCAAAAGTTCAGTAAACGCTTTTAATGGGAGTCAGGCAAGGCAGTTGTCTCAGTGAAGAGTCCATGCCAATCAAGATGCATATTTTTGCATGTTCGCAATTACACAACACGTCCACGTGAGCCGCTGGTGGAGGAGACGCCCAGACTCGCCACAGACGACACCCAGAGCAATGAACTTGGACTGCAAAGAAGATCGCCTCGCTTGACTTACCCCGGATTCGCCGGATGGGAATGGTAAGGAGGAATCTCTGGGCGGAGGCAGAACGACAAGCACTTGACAAAAAACATTGGTAATACTATCAATTTTAACACTTTTTGGGAGTGTTTGAATTTTCAAGAATCAGTATTGTGTATCCTCTTTATTAAGTTAAATAAAATGTTAATAATTTGGTAATATATAATATATAATAATATAATATAATATAATATATAATTTGGTAAGTATTAAATATTTAACAAGTCTTTTAAAAACTCCTTTTTGCAGTGCAACAGAAGCAAACACATCCAGAAAACATGTTTATGAGAGGGGCTCTGATTGCCACATGTGTGTGTTTTTGGTCGATCTTGCCACATGAGCCGGCCAGCCACATAAGGATGAGCTGCTAACAGCGGGGAGCGCATTTCGTTTAGTTTTGCAATTGAGTTCCTTCTTCCCCAACAGGTTTGGCTTTTCCAGCTCTTTGATCTGTACACCTTCTTTGCTCCTGCTCCTCCTCTGGCGACTTTTGATCTTTCGCTGGGGAGAAGGTGGAGTTGGAGTAGGAGTAGGAGATGCGGCTATTAGAGCTGCAGTCACTCAGGTGTGGTTACTAGGTGTATAAACCTTGCAAGAGAAGCCAGACTATTGAAGGGAAGAGGAAGATGGAAAACAGACAGTCGGAAGACATTATTAATATCGTTGAGAATTTGATTTAACACTTGTGGACTTTAAACAAATTGCTGGCAAGTCAGGGAGTTAATTAAGTAATAGGTAGAGGTATTCAGGGATAAAATATAGCTTGAAAAAATATAGAGAGAAATTTTGTATTAATTCTATTATTTATTAAAATAAATTCATCCATCCCTTTACCTTAACTATCCCCCAAATAAACTTATTCATTTAAAGTCTCATAGCTCTTCCACTAATCCATTTTTGTAATCAAAATAGCAAAAACCAATCCCAGAAAGAATTGAAAGCCAATAAAAACACTGCCAAACATTGATGAAAAATGCGGATTAAAATTGTAACCAATTCAAATTAAATTGGCAATTTATGCTTACTTTCATAGGTCAGTTTTCTACATCTATTTTGGCCAGCAACAAATGCAAAAAAGGGTCAACTTATGTGTGGATTTTGGTTTTATTTGTCCACAGGAATCCCTCAATCCCCCAATCCCTATCCCCCTCCAGGGCATGCCGGACCAGAACTAGGACAGTAACTATGGAAATGCGAGCAAGTTTAAGTCCGTAAAGCCAAACACGATGTGTTGATGGGTTGTTGTGCAGGCCCCTGAATAAATATGTGTGCCCCGGAGCCCCCAAAAGGTTGAGTGAAAGGCAGAAGAAAGGCGGCGAGTGCGAGGGAAGGTCACAAGTGCCTTTGGTGTCACTCGCCAAATTGTTTACAAATACAGAACACGCGTTGAAAAGCTGAGGAAGAAATGGATCTGGGACCTGTGGCAACGCCTTACCTTGGAGCAAGCCTTCGTCTACTTTTTCTTTTGCAACTTAATGCCTTTTTTCGAGGACAAAAGATCCAGCAGCATAGCCCATCATCATCATCTGCTGGGCGCCTGACTGGCATCTGAGATGATTTTAATGCTGTTGACTGTGGGCTTGCATTGGCATTTCTGTCAACTTCTCAACATCGCCCATCTTCCATCTCCCTCGCAGTTTGTCGAGATTTGTTAAAGCCACAAGCTTCCGCTTATTGTTTGTTGGTAACAATTAAGCCGCACTTTTGCTTCAGTCAACTAAAATAATCAAAATGTTTGCGGCCTAACCCAACAGGCACCCACAATCGCACACAGATATAGGAATTTGTGCACAGAACAAAAGTTTATTATGGTAAATACTCATAAAATTTATTTTTATATAGTTTAAAAACATAATAACACTTGTATTGCTTCTTTATTAAATTAATATTTTAGAAAAAATAAACTAAAACAATTGAAATTGTGACCCAAGGTATGAAATTTTAGTTTAAAGAATGTGCTCTCTGAATCTTACATAAATTATTTGGAAATGACAAAATATATTTGTAAATAAAGATATTAATACGTTGTTTAATTTAAAATAAACAAAGGGACAAAGGGTAGGTAAGAAACTATTTCTTGAGCTCAGAACCAATACTAATCCGTGAGATACTTTTGTCATTTTAATCGATTTGCTTTTTTTAACATATATGAGTTTTAGTTTATTATTTATTCATTAATTTATTTATTTTATTTATAGTTGGTATTATATTATTTATTATTTTCTTTTACTTTTTTTCATGTGCATATTTTTGTGTGTGGGTGTTAAACCTCTATGTCGAAACCGAAAGCAAATGCAATTTCTGAATTTTTCCACAGAGTTGAGAGTTGAATCAGGGAATGGCTTTGTCCATGAATTTGCATGTTTTGGCAGGGATCAGTTCTCTGTTAGATATGGGGAAATGGGGATTGCTTTGCCATTAGCCCCGGTTGCTCCGAGGGCGGACAATGGCAACTGCAGCAGGAGCAGAGAGAGAGCAGGCTTTGGGCCCCATCAAAAATGCAGGCAAAGTATTGGCCATTACACATACACACACACACACAACCTCGCACAACCACATCATATGGCTATGCAACAACGTTGAATGCCAAAAACTGAATTTTTCGGAGCTTAGCAAGTTTTTGATTAAAACGCTTTGGTGTGCATTTGAGGGAACGAAAATTGGATATAAGCTGAAAGTGGCTAGAAATGCACTTGGCTAACAAAGTCTATTAATTTTTCAAGTGCCGGGAGTTAATAGGGTTCCGAGAGGAAATTGGAAACTGAAAGTTAGCTCATTATATACCAGAATTATATAAACAAAATAATTTAAATATATATATTTGAATAAAAAAATGAGGAAGTTCCTATAGCAACAAATATATTTAGAATAACGTTTTATCGGCAGTAACAATTATTTTTTTTTTTAATATTTCTAAAAAATAGCCGAACAACATGTTTACATATTGTATTAATTTTTTTAATTCTGTTTTATTCTTAATCTCTTTCAATATTTTTTTTTACCCAAAGCCATTTTTTAAATATATTAATTTTCCAAGAGGAGACCCCCTTGATAGTTCTCATATAACTCTCTGCGAGTTGACCCATAAAACCACTTCTTAATCCAGACACATTGGCTTCCTTCCCTCACTCCAGGGCTTAACCCATTTCTCCCGGCTTTTGTTGCTGCAAATTCCGCGGCATTGTTTGCACTTAATCAAGGTCGCTGCTGCCAGATAATTCGACTTTCTGCTGTGGGAATTCAAGTACTCGCAGACACAATTGCGTTTGCATTGCATCAGCGAGATGGATGGCTTTGAGTGAGTGAGTGTTGGCCAAGTCAACAGATAACTGCACATTATTCAACGGCGACAAACAAAAATTGTAGGTTTTAATTGTCGGACATGAAATAATAAATGCGCAGCATAATAGCATTAATATAACAATAAAACGAGAGACGACCATTAAATGCAAGCCAGGCCGCAGAAAGAGATTGTGTCCACTCCTGACAGCCGCTCGATGTGTCTTAATTAGCATAAATGTGCATCCCATAGCACTGCATCGAGAGGGGGGTAGTGGGTTGGTTGTGCAACTCTGGCCAAAAGAGGAGCGCTCAGAGTGGGCCAAAAGGAGAGAAGCCGGCGTCAAATGTACGAAAGAGGTGACAAAATATTTGCAATTATTAAATGATAAATAACAATATATTTTTTTTAATTTTGAATAAAAATTAAAATTTTAAAAATTCATAACATTGTCAAAAAATTTTTAAATTTAATTCGGCTAGCTTTTCTGTGCTAGTTTTTATTAGATTTATAAATCTGCATCTGCACAAAAGTTAAAATTTTTAAGAATTCAAATATTTTTTCAATTTTTAACTATTTTAATGATGTAACCCCTTTCATAATTTTCAAAAATTGAGAAAATTTTAAGAATTTTGTTTGTGATTATTTTTTGTTAAATGAATTAAGATTTTTATGGCGAATTGGCATTTTATGGTTTCAGAAAGTCTTGAAATATTTGCACTTTTTATATCAAAATGTAGGGAAATATTTAAATAATAATTTAACAGAATTCAAATTGAAATCCATGTTCACCTCTAGCTTACGAAATATTTTTAACAGCCATCGGTCAGTCAGAATCAGAGTTCCCGTTTCGGTCCAGCTCTCTGGGATATACCATAAGTGGGTCTGTTGTGCATATACATATCCCCTGCTATTGGCATTATCATGCGGGCTCACTTCTCTCCACTTGTAATGGCTTTAATTGTTAGTGTAATTGGTAGTGCACTCAATGGTAAATAATTGAGTCATGGGGGTAAAATGATTGAGGTTTGATATGCTCCTAGATTATGTCATTGAATGTGCAAGAGGTTACTTACAACAGGAATTGAATGAAGCATTTTATATCAATAAACGATTCTCTGGTCAATTAATAAAATGAAAGCGTAGAATTTAAAGAGGTAAATGTTTCACTACAAGAAGTTCTTTCTAATTTAAAAACATTTTAAATTGTTTATTTTTCATATCTGTCACTTTTAGTAATCAGATTAATTAAGCAATTAATGCGTGACAACTACAAAATAAATAGCAATAAATTCATAAATAGAATTATAATTTTAAAACACAACATTTTGTTTTTTTTTTTCTCTCAGCTTTTATTTGTTTTTCTCGTGTTCTTTTTTTGCACAGGCAAATATATATATGAAGTTCGGAGATATACAGACAAGTGGCTATGATGTCATGCTTAGAGCTACATATAATATATAGATATAGGTGTAATATATAGCATATAGATGCATGTATATAATTATGATACAGAGAGTTTTAAAAAAACACTTTGTTAATAGTTTTTCTCTTTTTTTTCTGATTTTTATCTGGGCTTAGGCATAGTCGAATAAGAAAACAAGCTTTTTAGGTATCAAAAAACATTTGCAGCGACTGCAAATGGGACATATATAGCTTAATCGATAGATATATGTTATATATATCATTATGCATTAGAGTGTTATGTGTCTATGTGTGATATTAGAAAAGGACTTACAAAACTTTCGGACTTACTGATTATAATATTATATATATGTATATGTATTGTAATAACTTGGAAAACTTGTTGTTTAATTTTCTATTTTTGTTTTAAAAATTTTCTTTATCAAATTTGTTGTTGTTGTTGTTTCAGTTACCTTTTCTAAATTATAGACGCCTAAAATGTATCACAGATAAATGTGTCAACCGCGGGGGACACATTGGCATAACTTAGGCCTATAACAAAGGGATTTAGCTGGAGTCACACAGATATTTCTAGAGGTTTTTAACTATAATATGCCTTCAAATCTCTAAAGATATATTCGGGACCCCTTAATTCTATAAATAATCCTACAAACTATGGGTTTATAGCTGGATCTCTATAGTTTTTTGGGGGGGGGGCTTTGCAGTTTTTAGTTCTGCCACCAAAGGGCGCTCGTGTTCCAGATCCACGCGCCCGACCCTACTCAACGATGCTGCTGGGGATTCGGGGGCCCAAAAGCCTGCATGCTGTAGTACCGCTCGCTGTCCTCCTTCACCACACTGGTCACGTGGTGGAATTGGCACGGATGCGAAATCTGCGACTTGGGCGGCAGTGGAGCCGGCTTGACGCGCTTCTGTTTCTTCTGCTTCTTGGTTCCGGGAACGGTCAAGGCTATATTCTCCGGATCACTGACCAGCTGCTCCACATGGTGCCAGAGCTCACGGGCCGCGTCCGTGGAATCGAAGCTGAAGCCGATCATCTGCTGGTGATTGGTCGACAGGCACATGGTGTGGAACGAGGGACCCGCAATCCGGTAGTTTGAGAGATTGTCAATGCGATCCGACCAGAGCGAGAAGCAGGAGCCCCTCTCGGCCAGCACAAGGGTTACCCTGGGTATGGCCCTGGCCCGGCAGTTACCCTTGTCGTGTAGGATCACTGGAATGCCGGTGAAGACCAGCCGCCAGTCGCCATCCTTGCCAGTTCCCTCGTACAGATTCGCCAGGGCGCCGCTCACATATATCTCGGTGCCCAGGCCCCCAAAGAAGCTCTCCACCTGACCCCTCTCGTAGTCCGACAGATTGGTGTTGCTCGTGGTGTCCGTGCTAATGGTGTCCGCATCGATGTCCGAGGCATTGTACGAGAATGTGGTCCCATGGACGCTGCTCCGCTGTGCCGAGGACTGGGAGTGTGCCGACCAGTCCTGGTGCAAAATCAACTCGTCCCGCGGCTCCGAAGAGGAGCCGGTGCCCTCACTGGACTCCGATGGTGGCGCCGAATCGCTGACGGAGCCCAAGCGGCGACGTGTCTGCTGCAGTTGATGCGACATCTGCAAAAAAGGGGAAAAGAGCAGAGAAGGGGGGAGCGTTAGTGCGAAATTAGATTTCTGTGGCAAAAGCTTTTCGGCTGCGGTTTCGCTTCGAGTGGAGTTAATGCAATTCTCCTTTGCCATCCGTCGGCACCTCGCCAAAGTTGGCAGCCGAAAATGAAAACAATTCAGACTCTAAAGTTAAACCATGAGACCCATGGGATGCCCTGTATTTATAGGAATTTAAACTACTTATTAGTAGGCTTTAATGGCAATCCATAGATTGAATCTTTTTTCGTAAGTAAACAATCTCCAATATCTTAGAGTTAAACAAAGACAAGATGCATACTATTTTTCTTGTTAATAAACCATCAAATTTCCCTCTTTTACCCTTTAAACTCGTTCCTCAAAAATATACCCTTTAAAACACCATCTACAGGATACAACAATTCCCATTCCCAACACGCGCTTACACTTTTCAGTTTTTCAGTTTCAGTTTTTGGCTTTTCCCTCTCTCTCTCTTGTTCCCTAATTTGTTATTTACTTTGTTTCACTGCTGCAATTGCTGCCAAGTAAAAACAACCGACAAAAAATATACTATACACACATTTCCATTGTGGTCGCTCTGCTGGAAATTAAATACAATCAATTTCCGCTCCAGAAACTGCAAATCGTCAACAAACAATAAAATCCGCATATTTATGCTCAGCGAGCAATTTGCCAAATTTCATTTACTTAACCAATTCAGAAAATGTTTAAATAATCATTGACAATGCATGGGTAATTGCTCATTCAAATAATTTATTAAAAATATATATATATTTATGGAAGTACTTAATGATTTGGCTTCAGTTTTGAGAGGATTAATTGCTTAGAAGCAAAATAAAATAAATAGTTTGCGTTTTGATAAGTAAGGAATTAAGCAATAAATAAACTGGTATTTGGAGAACAAAAGAAAGCATTTTAGAGCTATACAAATAGACCTGCTAATATTTGATTTAAATTTAATTTATCAAATTCGGAAAATAAGCTAAAAGCAATTAGGGATTCCAGCTCACAGACACTGTGATACATTCCCAGGCCCACGTGGATAAATCTCCATATCAAAGCACTCACGTCCCATGCAAATGCCTTACACAAAAAGGAAAATAAGGAAAAAGTTTAACTAAAAACTACGTGTATTTACAGGCAAAACAAACTCATCGTAGGCGGACGAGGCAAAGCGCATAACTAATGAATATAGAGCGTTAAAATTTCGTTAGCTTCTCCAGCTCAAATACCAGAAAAGTTAGTCGAGGCACGTGGACATTGGCACGTTTTAATTAGCGCCGCAAATTGCAGGTCACGACGTAATTAAATTATTTAAATTGCTAATTTTTCCACGCTGCCCCCGGAAAACGAAAAAATCGAACCTTAAGTGCTAAAATGGAAAGTGCTTTAAAGTTGCCAGCAGACAGCATTTTGCCATAAATAATAATCAACAAATATTTGCTTGAGCAGCGTCCAAGAATTCCAAAAAGGACAGCCAGCAGGATGTTGCTGTGGAAATGTATCTCGCATCCGTCGTGGCATACCTTCAGGCCAAAAACTTCCGTCAACAACTTTGTTTGTTTTGGGGCCAAGAATATATTTTTGGGGGGAAGAGAAATCTAGGGCGCTGCAACATTAACACGGTTATCTATAATTTACACGCACCGGGGGAAAATAAGAGGGAGTGGAGGAGCGGAGGAGAGGAGGAGAGGAGGATCTGAGGAGCCTCTCCTTAACAACCGTGATTTCTGACTGCCCGTTGCACATTTATTGTGCCATTACTTTTGTGGCCTGTAGATGTCCCCTGCCCATGCCCATCCCCAATTCGTATCTTAACATCCGCATCCGTATCTGGCTCCGCATCCCCAAAAGTCAGGCGAGCTTCCTCCCTTGAGTGTTTTTTTACGTGTCCTCCGTTGGCAGGCGAAAAAAGTTGATAGCGACAAGTATGGCAGGATGAATAGGATGTGTTAATGATTGCTTATTAAAAAATAAACAGGTACTAATTTATTTATAAAGTGTTATAGTTTATATATTTAAAAATATATTCTGAGAAATGGTTAAATTTTTGGAGGCTAAACGAATTCTACTTGGAGTTTGGTAAAAGAACACCTTATAGATAAAGGGCTTATTTAAAAACATATTTAAAAAAATATATAGTGGTTTGTTTATTTTTGGTCCTTTTATTTAAGAGAATATTCATGTCATTCGACTTAATAACAAATAAAATTTCCTATAGTTTCTGTCAGAAAAATATACTTAAAAAATTACTGATAATCCGGCATCATTTTACTATATAAATATATTCTTAAAATTGTAATTAAATTAATCTAGTATAATTTTAATCACCTTTAAAACCAAGTATACAAATTTAAATATGCTTAGCAAATTATATTATTTTGTAGCCAACTCTCTGCTATTATTTTTCCTTGGACTGTAGATATATCAACTTCTATATATCTCACAGCGAAAGATTAATTGCCTCACTTCGCCTTTTGGGGCTCTGGGCTCCAGAAACTTGGCAAATATATTTAGTGCCGAGATTTATGTGGCTTCATTACGAGCCCCCCACCAAAAGGGCCACCCCCAAAGGACCCCACACTCCTCAGGGGAACACCAAAGAGACTCTCTGTACATACATACATATATCGAACGTTTTGGTCAAACAATTAAAAACATTGTGCCTGTTGGAGCCACTTTTTATTGTCGTCATGGCAGCCGTCGCCTGCCAAATGAATATTTAATGCCTCCTCTAAGCTCCACCCCCCCAAATGCACCCAAAATGGCCTTCGGGATATCGAACGGAGAGCAGAGAACGCCAAGTTCAATGTCAAGTTTGTCCCGTACCATGTGGCGTATGCGTAATATTTGTCGTGCATGCTAGCCCCAAGTTCGACGCTTATTTATGGCCTCGTCTTGTGTATTTTGAGCCAATAATCGAGAAAAATCAACAGAGGACAAAGTAGGGAAGCAGCCAAAGGCTTGCTTTTATTTATGGCAATTATATTTACCCATAAAAATTGGCCAATTAATTGAAATTTGTGGTGTGCCTGTGCATGTGGTGGTTTTAAATATTTATTTTGCGGCAAAATGGAAAAAATCTGCTCTGGAAAGTTTAAAGAGTTAAAAAAAGAGAGTAATAAAATACAAATTGATGGGAAATAAATGTTTTCTCTAAAAAAAAGAGACAAAAAGGTTTTAAGCAAATAAATTTATTAATTTACATTTGAATTTTAGGCGTTTATAAAAACTAAGCTGCTTTTATTATTTATTTTATTATTTTTTAGAAGCTCCGACAAATCTATATATACAAATTCTAGCAAATCTACAATACATTTAAAAATGTTTAAAGATTTCGCGTTGACAGAACAAAAGTCCCAAAAATCATTTGCAGGTCAAGCGAAAACACGCTCCTTTTTTTTCCTTTTTAAGAGCAACTGTCACAAATTTTCATTTTTCATTTTCCATTTTATTTGTGTCAGTTGACAAATGTTGTGAAATTGACAGCCACAAGAAATGAAATGAAACACGAAATAAATTTTGTTGGGGAGAGATGTAGAAGTTTCAAGGCTTTTGTAGCAAAAATGATTTAAAATATGGTTTCAAATATCAAAACTCAGATAAAGAAATTGACACGCATGGAAACTAGGTAGCAAGAAGGCATCCTTCATGTTTATCTCTAAGTTAAGGTTAAATGTTTATATTTATCAGTAAAGCACTTCAAAAAATTACCACGGAAAAATACACTTTATAATTATTAATGATTCTTTGAAGTTTTCCATTTATTTTCAACCTTTTGTTATCTTCTAAGCAAAGATATAAAATTACAAATTGTCAAAGCAATAAAATAGCAATCAAAAAATCAAGTTGAAACCAATTTAATTACTTTATTTTTATGTTTAAGTGTTTACTTGACCTTTCCACATTTTTAAATTATTGTAAGCCCAACAAAAACACTCAAACTTGTATTTAAAGGCTTTTAAAAATATAAAATATTTTGTACAGTGCCCCAAAGAAGGTCGGAAAATGCCCAGCAAATTGCGCTTTGTATTTTTCCATGGGGCAGGTCAGTGTGAGAAAATGTGCTGGACATGTCAAGGGGGAAAGGGGGCTGCGGGAAATCAAACAAATTGCCGGGCATGTACAACAATTGAAACCGTTAGCTTTGTGGGGGAGTTGTGGGCGTGGCTGCCTCTAACAATGCCTCTGCATTGGAAAAAAATATCAACAGATACAGGTTGGGTTTGACTTCTGAGGCCTTTATGTTAATTTTTGATTCAGTTTATAGTTTCATTTTCCCCTCCCTCAGATCTGCGCTTTATGGAAACGCACTCAAGTGCAACCCAGCATGGAGACGTGGGGGTATGGTGGCGGGGGGAGACGGAACGTGCTGTGATTTAATTTTTTTCCTGTGACTCCAGCGGAAAGGGGAAAAATTCAATTAAAATTCACAAAAGCCTCTCGTTTCGCCTGACCTCTGATTTTATTTATACATATATATTTTTTCTGCTTTTCCTTCCTTGCGAGGACAAGCAATTATCGTGGCCGCGCGTATGTGGATCAAAAACTGCTTCAAGTTAAATTGAATTTGTTATAAAAAAAGAAGAAAAAATTAAGAAAAAAATACAGAAATTTCATATGCAGAGCAGAGATCCTTCAGCTCAATTTCAAATGCAGACTTAACGCTTAACTTGACGCTGCCGCAAATCGCGAATTCCATTTTCCCTTTCCACTAAGCAGAGACACTAGGGATGGCTGGAAATTATGATATATGTATTAATAAATTTATATATTAACGTAGAGATATAAATTTATATTTAATTATATATCTAAACAACATATTCGGAAAAGAAAGTTAAATAAATTTACTACCAATTCTCTCCTATTTTTCCTTAAGTTCTGACATTAAATCCTATATTTGTAATTAGTTAAAATCGCAATATATTATATTTACAATATTTTCCATATTATATATCAAAATTTCTCTCTCGATTGACATCCCTAGCTTTCACACACAAGAAAAGCGAGACATTTTTCCTTACCAACTCAATATTTTTTCGCATAAACATGCAAATTTGTCAGTCAAACTCAGGAATTGCCCTCGACACTGCACTCACTCATCTTCTCAATGAGTAATTTGCATGTAAATATATATACTCACGTATATAGTATTTTTCCTGTTTGCTTTTTTAGCATTTGTTCATGAACTTCAACAAAAAACAACCGACAAACTGTCATACAAAGCTTTGGCATTGTTCAAGGGAATTTTCGCCGGAAGATAGAGGCAAGTTTTGGGTGGGTTTCGGAAGGGAACAGCAGACGACTATTGCCTTTCAACTGACTGACTAACAAGTTTCGTTTTTCTTGTACACCTACAAAAATAGTTGATTAAAATTCTAGAAAAAATTAAATTAATATTTGTACACGAGGAATACATTTTTTCTAATTGTTAATTTTACAATTTATTGTAAAGAAAGCTAACTTTGAAAAGTCGAAAGAAGTCTCTAACTGCTTTGAAATCTCCTGTTTAATAATTTAAAACCTTGTAAGGATATCCAAAGACTATTCACTACTTTTTCTTAACCTGCATCAAGCTTCTCTCTCAAATTTCACTGCGTTTAGGGGTCCCCGTTTTGATTTATGACTAAATGGAAATGGCATACCAAGTATTTACATAATATTTCTGTGGAAAAACGCATAGAATTCTACCGTATTTAGCCAAGGAAATATATACGCGGCATTATCTATGTACACAAGTCGTGGAATAATTAGATTTTATATGTGGGAACCTGAACAGTATATGAAAGTGAGTCGACACGTGTTTCCCTGCCAGAAATAATGCAAAACAAATGCTTTATGACTTCATAAATACGAATATTGTATATAATGAATCACTGGGCATTATTGCCAGTTGTTCATTTAGGTGACTAAAAAGCAATAAATTCATTAAAAGTATCACCGCATGAGTGGGCGGACACTTAAATATGAAATATGGATAAAATATAATTGAAAAGTGTTGGTAATAAGTTAGGTAAAGGGGTTAGGTAAGCCGCTTAACCTGATTTCTGGGAATTGAAGGGGAATTTGTTTCGATTTTATTTTAATTTTTTTATGATATCTGCTAGTTTTCTTGCTTCAGCTGAAATGTTTAACTGAGACAACTTGGTAATATATATTTTAAAAGGTTATATTTAAGCCTAATTAAATTATTAATGTTTTATTTCAATTAATTCCCTAATTATTTCTCTATTAAAAAATGTATTTAATTATTTTTGCATTTACTTTGGAAAAGTAGTAGCCATTCTCCACTAAACCCCTTTTTAAATGCATTTATTTTCTTGTTTATTTGCAGATGCAATTTAAAGTCACTTGTGGATGAAAACGTCATGACTTTGGGAGAGTTCTTAGCCATTTTTGAATAATTATATGCCAACAATACGTTTTGCAGCTCCTACAGGATCTGTCAAGTCATTCGTGGAGAAGAGAAGAAGCCTCTGCTGACTATATATATGAATTTGCCAACTTTATTCAATTTCTGGCATGACTTGCTGATACTTCTGTTGCCAATGTTGTGGCTGATGGGCCATGGCAACAAGCTGTTGCTGCTGCTGCCGTGAGTTGGCAAAACGGCTTTGGAGGAATAAAGCAATATTGAAATTGCTCTTGGCAAACACTCAATTGAAAAGAACCAATTGAGGGGACTACAACAAGGAACCCAATGAACTTCTAGGCCAACCTACCATATAAATGTGGGAAATTGTCTGGAATAACTGCATATATGGCATAAAACGTAAATAAATAAATATCAGGCTATATATATGTAAGCAGATACTCGGGGTTCATTTAAATCAAATTCCCACAGGCAACGGCATCAATTATGTGGAGCAGCAGCAGCAGCAGCAACAAGTGGTTACCTTTCCCCCCTTCCTTTATGTGGAGCGCACTGGAAAATTGCCTCCGGTGCTGCAATTTTTTGTCTCTACACAATTTACATTTTTTGCCAACTTTGGCATGCAATGGGCGTGATTAACAACTTCCCTTTTTGGCCCCGACCAGGGATTTTGCCTTCATTCACTTGGTTAGGCATTGAAATTGACACTTTCGAGGCAAAACGTGGCTAAAACGATAATTAACACCGGCAAATGTCAAAGTAAAAGAGAGTAATGGAAATACTGATTGGCCAAGAGATTGTCATAAAAACCTCTGGCTGCTAACGTGGAAACTCAAGTCAAAGATTGCATCATGGTTAAATGGAAGGAAACGAAGTCACTTGTGGGGCTTTTCTTTGATTGATTTCCATGCTTCCAATCATTGAGACAGTTCAGGGATTTCATAGCTCTGCTTAAAGATATTTAATTGTATTTTCAGGGATGCAAAATGCAGCTATGCAAACCTGAAACTTTCCATTTCATTTAATCTGTTGCCAAGTGCCTTGTCATTGTTCTACCCGGAGATGCGTAACCGCGTCTTGGTTCCTATAATTCCATTGATTAAGATTCTCAATCCGAATCTATTCAAGCGTGTCTCATGACGCAGCGGTTTTCATATAAATAAATAACCAAATGCTGGCCAGTGTTCTTATCAACAAAAACAATAAATCAGGGAGTGTGTTTTCCAGAGAGTAAAATGAGTTGCAGAGAGATGGAATCCAGAATCAAGAACGTTGCAGTGGCAGCTTTATAAACAAAACTAAGATTGGAAATACTACAACTTAAAGGCACAGACTAGTGAATGCTTTTAATAAAAGTTTATAAAGAGTTTGGAATTATTAAAAATGGAAATAGAGAAGAAAAGTTTTAATATTTATAGGAAATAATATTTATTATTATGTTTGTCATATTTTTAAGCCACATATTTAGCTACCAAGCTGTTCATTTAAAGGAACTTTACTCATTCCTTCCCTTTTTTTATAAAACATATATTTCCAGGACATCTAAGAGAACCGTATACCCCATATTCTTTATACTTAGGGTACTTTTTAGTCACAAAAACTTGCCCAGACTTTGATAATGACATGGTACAGCCGCTGCTGTATAAATTACTATCAGGACGCTTGGGGCACAGCCATAAAAAGAGGCCGAAAGAGAGAGATAACTGAAACATTGTGTGATAGTATGCCCGGTATTTTTTCCAATATATATACTGTTTTTTTTTTCTCCCATATTTTCGATTTTTATTCCCAGTTTTTGCCTTTGTTATTATACTTTTTGGTCAGACAAGATTGACTTGCAGTTGTCAGTTGGCAGACGAGCGGCCAAGAAGAGCAGCGCGCGTCGATCGCGACTTTCGATTTCGTTGGGCAGGCATCGTCGTCGCTGCCGTCATTATCATTCCCATCCAGGCAACTCTCAGTAATTATCTCCCAGGGCAGACGTCCTCAGAATCGGCTTTAGTTTTAGGTTTTGCTTTCGGTTTCAGTATCAGTCTTCCAGCTCCCGTCGACGTCGCAACATCATCATCATCAACACCATCATGTGGCTGCTGCTGCCTATTCTGCTCTACTCGGTGGTCTTCCTCTCCGTGCGTCACATTTACAGCCACTGGCGACGCAGGGGATTCCCCTCGGAAAAGGTCGGCATCTCTTGGAGTTTCCTGCATCAGGCCTATCGCCGGGAATTCCGGCATGTGGAGGCCATCTGTGAGGCCTATCAATCCGGCAGGGAGCGGCTGCTCGGTATCTACTGCTTCTTCAGGCCCGTCCTGCTCGTCCGCAGCGTGGAGCTGGCCCAGACGATACTGCAGCAATCGAATGGCCATTTTAACGAACTCAAGTGGGACTATGTCAAGGGTTATCGCCGATTCAATCTGCTGGAGAAGCTGGCGCCAATGTTTGGGGCCAAGAGATTGCACGAGATGTTCGGGCAGGTCCAAAAAGTGGGAGATCATCTGGTTCAGCACTTGATGGAGCTGGAACAAGCCCAGGGCGGAGTTCTCGAGACGGATCTGCAGCAAATACTGAGAGTGTAAGGAGCTACTTCTAACTCTAAATAGTTTTAAATTTATTTATTAATTTAAATTAATTTATTTCTTGTTAATTCCTTCCCTAGTTATTCCATCAACATCATAGGAAATCTCATTTACGGCTTGGATATCAACAACTTTGAGCAAAAGGATCACATTTTCACCAGCTACCTAAAGCAGAGTCAGGTCACTATTCAATCCTTGTAAGTAGGATTACTTTAAGTTGAATTTCCTTTTAATATTTGTTATAAAATCTCAGCACCTTGGGTCGCCTGCCCCAGAAATCATCGTTTACCTACCGCCTCAGAGATCTCATCAAGCAGAGTGTGGAACTAAGAGAGGATCATGGACTGATACGCAAGGATATTTTACAATTACTAGTCAGATTTAGAAATGGCAATGAATTATGTGGCGATAAGTGGCAGCTGGAAATTAAGAATGGTAACTTTACAAATTTATTTTGTTATCAAAATAATAATTATTTATTTATTTAATTATTTTTCCAGATCAAGAGAAATTTGTGTCCATCAAACGTCTGGCCAAAGTGGCTGAAGATCTCCTTAAAGCATCCCTAGATGCCGTGGCCTCTACTACAACTTTAACCCTCTTTGAAATCCTGCAAGAACCCTTGATTGTGGAGAAACTTCAGGCGGAAATCAAGGAGCTCAGCATTGAGAATGGTCAGCTCCAGTTTGAGCAGCTGGAAGGTCTTAAGTATATGGATATGTGCCTGAAAGGTGAGCTGATATAAAGGAAAGCCATTCAAATGTTATGAATTAATTGTATTTAATTTAAATTCCCCCAGAAACTGTTCGCAAATATCCGCCTTTGCCCATCATTGAACGCATTTGCCGCAAAAGTTACTCGCTGCCCAACAGCAAGTATACCATAGACGAGGGCAAGACCCTGATGATTCCTCTGCTGGCTATACACAGAGATGAAAAGTATTTCAGTGAACCCCTGAAATATAAACCCATTCGATTCCTGCATTCCCCCCGATCAGAAGATAATTTGGATCAGTGCCCCGAGAAAAGTAAGAACAATGCCTTTATAGGTTTCGGCATGGGAGGAGCACAGTGTGTGGGTAAGTTACTGCTGCAAGTTCACCTTAAACAATATAATTAAGTGTTTCCTACCCCCCTTGAATTACAGGTCAAAACTTTGCCAAGATGGTAATTAAGGTGGCGCTGATCAAACTCCTGCACAACTTCCACCTGGAATTGGATGCCAACCTGGCCGAGGCCATGGAAGTTACGCACCAACCTGCCCCATTTATACACACAAAAGACGGTCTGAAAGTTAGGTTGAGGAGACGCGAAATAAAACCCAAACATTATCACTAAACTAAGTTTGGTTTAGGGTTAGGTACACTCTCTCTCTTTATTTCTTTAAGCTGCCAAGTTCTTTAATTTAAGCTGCTTTTTCAACACTTTGTCGTCTTCTGTGCGCGACACCTGGAATTATGCTATAAATAAAATTCGGTATATTATGGCTGTTGCTCCTGCTCCTGCTCCTATGCTTGTTTTTGTTTCTGTCTGTCCTTGTTTGCTCTGTTCGCTTCGTTAACTTTTGCAAAATGCCAAAGGGTCCTCCTCGGGGCACACGGTGCGTATACGTAACAACGCCGTTGTCGTCACCAAACGCGACGCATTAAATTAGTCATTCCAATGTCTTTGTTGTTGTTTACGCCAACACAGGGCTCATGGATATACCATATATATATGATGAGAGAGACCCGATTTAAGGATGGCAGGCTCTTCGTATCGCATCTCGAGCGGAAAAGACATGTGCTTCCATTTGAGTTTATCATTAAATTTGATTTGCTTTGTTGCCAATCCAACATGACAGACGTCCGCATGGCATTGGCCACGCCTCTTCTTCTCCTACCAAAAAAATATGCAAAAGTCAAGTCTGTTTGTCCGTTTCGAAGTACACATCTCATCTGGATTACACTGAGCTGAATTATAAGGTAGTTGGAGTAGGAGTTTTATAAGGAAACTATTTGTAAGCTAAATTTTATGCTCTCATTTATAATCTATTTGATTTTCTTTAATGAAAATAAGTTTATTTTATTTTGCGCTCATAATTTAATATAATTAAATTTTATTGTTAATCATAAATAAGATTTCTTTAAATTAAAATAGATATTTAATAAGTTTGACGTTGTATTTAACATTTTAAATATTTTGTATGTATTCCTTTATGACAAAAGTTACTTTACATTTAAAATTTTATTTTATTATTTAAATTCAAAGAAAATTATTTAGTTTAGTAAAGTTTTTTAAGCCTATTTCCCCCTCAATATTTTGTAGTAATCAAAGCTTGACAAATATAAATTCCTCAGCTGATCATTAATATTTTTCTCTGAGTGTGCCAATCCACTTGGAGTGTGTGCTCCATGAGAGGGACAATCAGGGCTAGGAGGCGCCTCTAATGATGCCGCAATTAGGCCGCATTATGGACACATTTATCATCCGCAGGGCGAGTCGGAGAAAAACGGCAAGATAGAGAGATAGAGATGGAGATGTCACAAACAAACGACTCTAATGAGTGCGTAAAGTGTTTTACATTAATGAAAACTTTTTGGCCAGAGCCCCTGTCCCTGCCCCTGCCTCTGCCTTTGCCTTACCCAAAAAACTCATCAAATTAATTGAGAAGCCCAGCTGAAGAGCTAAGCTTTTGGGGATAAATGACCTGGAAAGTGTCCGAAATCGACGGCAAACTTTACGACTCTTGCCCCGACCGAAGGCATAAAAATTGAAATTCAATCAAACGAACTCGGCCATGGGATGTTGTCGGGTTACAGGAGCAACCACGGGAGCGGAGCAGCCAAAGCAATTTAAAGCTCTGGCTACGAGAATAGATATAGATATAGATATAGGAATCAACAGCGACGAGAGGGGACGACGACATCAACAGGAGCAGCAAGTGGAGCTCTTCACATGTTCTGACCCAGTTCGCGTGGCGTGGCAAGTGTCGAATATAAATTGCATGAGATTCCACCAGGGGAACCGGGGGTTGCGGGTATGCGGGGCAGGAGCGGATCCTGTGGCAAGTCCCTTCGGCACAATCTTCGCTGCCATTGTCCTGGTTACATTTAAACATTACTCATTCCACATTAAGCGGTCAAAATGGCAGGCACGCAGCCCCAAAACTCTCACAAGTCAAATTTAAAAAGAAATACTGCTTAATGCTTGTGTTACGACTATGGCATACCCAGGATGCACATTTCTTGAAGGTGAATTGTTTAAGAATTGCGGTAATAATTAAAGTTTAAGCTTAAATATCACAAAATTAAAATGGTGAACAATTATTAAGCTAATTTCTACGTTTTCTGAAAGCGAAAAATTTAGAATATTTCCTGTAAATTACATAAAATAAACTTTGCCTATCTATCTATCAAATTATATATTATTTTATGTATTAACGATTTGGTAAATTATTTTGAAATTAGATAATAAAAGTAAAAATAAAATAATCTAATTGCTTTATCTATTAAATTGAAAAGTAATTGATTAAAGTCTGTTGAACATTTTTGTCTTTATTCATTTATAACTCTAATGAATGGGCTTTAAATATTTTATATGGCTAATAAAGTATCTGAAATTAAATGTATTTATTTTAAAACAAATAAGTTGTTAACCCTCCAGCATACCCCTTTATTCAACTTTCAAATGCCGGGTATTAAGAGTAAGTACAAAGTTGCTTTCATCGTTATGTTCTGCTTGGTTATAAATTATGCTACGCAGAAAGCATACAATTTTCATTTCTCCTCGCATAAATTATGAAATATTTCACCCATGGGGACAGAAGGGAGAGTAGGAGGAGAGGAGAGACCCTTACTTTCGCGGCGAAATCCTGCTAATTTTCGTGTAAAGTTGTTGCCCAATTAGGCCTATTAACTTACCATAATTTCCAGATTTGTTTTTGGGGGTTAACTGCAATGAAATACAAAAAATTAAATCAATTAATCATGTGTACCATAAATGGTGCTGTGTTATTGAACTTTTGCCTTAGAAATAAAACAAGATTGCAATCGCATTAAAAGCAAACTTGAACTGCAGCAAAAGTGAAAGATAAATTTGTTATACAGCCAAATAAAAAACAAAAAGTAAATCTCAACTTGAGGCTGACACAAAAGGTTATCGTTGTATTGCTACTGCTGCTGCAGTTGCCTTTAATTAGCCAATTGACATATGACTTTTTTGTTTGGCTTTTATTGTTTTTGCCTGCCACTTTGTCCCAGGTCTCGGCTAAAGTTGTGCAACACATTTGGCAGCTTAAATAAAGTCGCTTTAAATGCATTCAAGTGGCTTAACTAGGGGAAATAGAAATTTGAGCGTTTTGTTTTGTTCAAAATGTAAGATATTTGCATGAGAAAAAGCAAAAATTTCTTTGATTTATTTAATTTTGCATGACAAAGATGTTGCCATAAATTATAAAGGTATTATTTAAGCTTAAGGTAGGTAATTTTAAGCAAATTGTAGGGAAAACTTACATAAGTAACTAAGTTTGAGTTTACTTCTACTTAAAATTCATATTTTCAAAGCCAAGTTTACACATATTTTTCCCTGCTGTTTATATAAATTCCTTTTAATGAAATTCTTTTTGTGAAATACCTTTTCTTAAAAACTTTTTCACAATCTTCAAATAATTATTAAGAGTATTATTTCAAGATTATTTATAAAAGAATTCCCCTGTATCTTTGGTGCTGCAATTTTGAAATTGTTCTGCTTATCATCGCGTACATGTAATTCTTGTTTTTGCTGACTCGCTCAATTATCTTCGCTAATTGGATGAGAACTTTGCTCGTCCAAAAATTTTCCCACTTGCAGCGTGGCTAAGAAAACACAACACTTAGTGGCGGCCATCTCATGTGTCTCGTTGTCTCCACTGAATTCATTTGACCAACTGAGCTCGAAAAAATAAGAAAGATAAAACCCCAACTCGAGTAGAAGTAACCGACGACCTCTGAGGGTCAGCAGCTGTAATAAAACCAAATAAATGCTTGGCCTTTAATTGTGCTCTTTCTCTCTTTTCATCTTGAATTTTTTTATGAATATTTGTTTAACAATTAAAGTTAGCTGGGGTGTATGTCTGTCTGTCATGTGTGAAGTTTATAAACATTAAGAGCTGGGCGTCAGCGGAATGACAAATTGTGAGGGCAAATTGCAGTTGAGAGTTTTGTAAAACAGTTTGACTTTGAAGAGTATTTATTTCTTATTTTAAATATTTGTAAAACTAATTGGAATATTATATAGAATCTACCTATACTGCACAAGAAGATATATATTTTATTTTATATTTTTTAATGCAGTTTCCCTGTTAAAGAATCCCCACTGTTGTGTGACGAAAAAGCCATGGTTTTGGCTTATGCTGGGTGGCAGCAACGGGTTCAGAGTTGGTTTACTTTTTCAATTTGTGTGCACTGCATTCCCATAATTGCCGCTTGGAGTTGCATGCCTCAAACTGTGGACGCCTGCACACACTCCTCGGCTGCATCACTTCACATTGTACATATGACGCGCAGCTTCTTTTTATTCCTAGGAGAGATGGGAGGAGGAGGAGAAGGAGGAGTGGGAGGAGGATGTGCTGCTGGTGTTTGCTTGCAGCTGTTTATTGTTGTTATTGGCGGCTCTGGTCTGCAGTTGCTTTAATTATTATTGTCAGCCAAACTGTCGCGGCTGTGGCGGCTCTTTCTTTGCGCTTTTCTTCTCTGCTTGGGCCTCCCTCTTTGCATTATATATATTTTTATATCTGCTTCCGACTTTTAATTAATTTATGTGTCTGTCACACATTTACAGTGCTGCTTAAATAGTGCGTTGAATTCAGGGAGAGATACATAGTGGAGGCGGCACTTGAAATTAATTCATTATCTCACTAAGCATAGTAAAAGGTGACCTGAATTAATTTATATTTCAGCTATATAAAGGTGGGGATTTGTGGGAAATATATATTTGAAAATAAACTTGAACATATACATTTAATGAGCCTTCTTCAAGCCTTGTTTTATCCCTAATCCTCTAAGTAAACCTCTAAGTTTCATGAAAAGGACCCAAAATACCGTCATTACAAACAGGAAATAAATTTTCCTTTTATAATCTATTAAATTTAATCAAAACTCTAAAATGTCTACGAAATGTAACCTTCTTAATGGCCAAAATCATTTAGCCTTCATTTTCAATTACGCAGCGTAACGAAGCGCCGCAAGCGCATTTATCAAAATGCCAAAACTAGATAACTTAATTAAAGCCCCCCCCCGAAAATCAATCTGCATATATAAGTGTATATATATACATATATCTCTATATGCGAGAGAGGAATCGAAATCTGTAAAGCCGCAAAAGCAGCCCCCTTTTGCCACCCACAAACACACAATTGGTGAGCGGCAAACAACAACATCCGGCGCTTATCGCGATAAATCAAAGCCACGAGTGTTGTTAATTTTCCAGGAAATTTTCGGGGTTCCCCCCAAAAAAATCCATATACAAAATAAGGCCGAAAACGTGAGTGAATCTGCCTGAATGCGTCGTAGTAATAAAAACAACTTGAATTTATGTTTTCACGGGGCAAAACAAAAAATTATCTCAAGCCGGAAAACTTCTTCTCCAGTCTTTCATGTGTGTGTCTCATTTTTGTGGCAAGTTGCTAATTCTAATTAAAAGCAACAGTCTCGGGGTCGGAGGCACACTCAAGCAGAAAATTATCAACTCCGCGGAGAGATGTGCAGATGAAGATATGGCGGAGTTAACTAAACTTCTGCTTGGCTAGACCGAAAGATGTTTCTTGAATGGGGAAAACAGGAAAAAAAAATGAGGAAAACCGGAGGGGAAAATGAGCAAACCCCTGGAAGCCCAGGCCAAAATTAAATTGTGCACATTTCCGTGGAGCGGAAATTGCCCCGAGTTTGTCACTTGGAATGAGAGAATCTCAGGGAGAGATGTATGTGTGGCAGCACATAATGGAGAATTCCCCAAAAAGCAGCATGTTTCCCCAAAGCCCACTACCTTCCGCCTTGCCCCCCGCTCCTGCCGGCTCAGTTTCAAAATTGAAATTCACATCATTCACTTTAATGCGAACAGGTGTAAATTATGTGTATTAATTTATGCATTTTCTGGTCCATACACATTAAAGCCTCCCCCGTGGCGGCGATAAAACAAAACGTTTCCATTGCATTTAACCAGAAATTAGCGGATATATTGTGGAAAACTCCTGTGACCCGTGGCCAATTTGGCACTGATAATTAAATTAAATGCCAAATTAATTACCATTAGAGGTGTCTGTGTTCAGCATTCTGCAAGGCTGCAAATGTGCAAAATGTGTAATCCCCACGAACTGTGCACCAAACTTGTATAATTTATGATCGATTATAAATCAAATTACATGCTAAATTATAACAATGCCACACCGGATGACCCAAATGCATAATGCATACAGGTAAATGAAGTCAGATGTAGCTGGAATACTAAATTTGGCACAGGATGAAGTTTAGAATTAGAAAGACTAAATCAAAGCTCAGTTTAAGAGAGTTTATCAAATAGGAATTATGTGGAAAATTATAATAATAACTTCAAATTTAGAGTGCAAATATATTAACACAAATACTTCCTTCTAAGAAATAATTTCTCTTCAAAGTCTTATAAACCTTTCAGCTTTTCTTTTCATCCTCCTCATCAACATTAATTCTCAAGCAACTTCATTTACTGTCTAAATTTACTCTCTTCCTTAGACCCATAAAACCCAGCAGCAGCTGCATAGTCATCAAATTGGCTGCCTCATCGAGCTGAGCACTTCACCAGCCGGATGAACCTTTGACTACCTAACTCCGGTTCTAAGCTATATATACCTCTATTACCCAGGGCAACCTCTGCAGCTGATCCTGTGCCAGGATATATGCACAGCTTCTTCTCTAATTTACTCCTGGCTGGCTGGCACTCATAACTCAATCCCCGTCTTGGCCCATCCGAGATGCATCGCGATGGCCTGCACACGGAAAAAAGTTAAGAAAAATTAACAAATAAAATATAGAATTTTTGGCTAAATTTAAAGTAAATTTTACCTAAAAATAAGTATATTAGTCTTCCAATTTCTAACAGTTCTAAGAGTTGATGAGCAATTATCAACTCTCAGATATATTTTGTGCTACTCCAGAAGTAGTAAGCATATTTTTTCCTGAGTGCATTCGTTGGCAGGAGTTTCTGGCATCTGGCTAACCCTTAAGCCACATCCAGTTGCATTGACAAAATTTCACTTTGGATGTCCCTTGCTGTCTGCTATCTGCCTGCTGCTGTGGATTGCAAATGGCAAAGCTTTAGAGACTGCAGTTGGTTGCATGTTGCATGATTGGGCAGATTGGGCAGAAATGAAGGGTTTTTACAAAGTGTGGAGTTGGCATGAAGCTCTGCCACGTCGCGCTGTCACATGCCACATTCTGGCAACTCTTTTTTATAAAGGGTATGAGGAGAAAAGAAGGGTATATTAAAATATTATATTATATATATTATGTAACTTCTTTTTTCGCTCATTTAAATATATTTTTTAAGCAATATCTTATTCAGTTTCTATATCAACTCTTATTAGAGATCACCTCCTAGTCGACCCCAAACTTTTCTTAATAGTTTTTCCTCAGCTTGTCGGCATGATTTTCGCAATCAGTGGAAAGCAGCTTGAACCGCGCTGCAGTTGCTGCATTTGTTGCCGCTGATGGTTTGGCGTGACATTTGGCTTCCGCGCGAGGAGAGGAATCGGGACCCGGTCTGGAGCTGGGAGTCATCTCCTGTGCAGCATAATTTGGCATAACATAGCTCTATGCCCAAAGCCTTTTTCTGGGTTTCCATGTCACACGGCATGAGGAAGGTGGGAGGGGGGAGGGGGTCTGTGTGTATGTGCCAAATGATGCGCACTTCACAAGTGAAACTAATTTGCGCCACAACAAAGTCAATTTTCCATCGCTGAGGGAAAATCGGGGGCGTGCGGAACCATGTTTATGGCTGTTTCGCCTTAAACTATGTCAAAAGCCGTTCAATTAAGTTTTTCGCTTGCACAATGATAAGGAACCTGAACCTCCACCTCATAACAGAGTGACGCCAAAGGGTATTAACACGGCTCTAGATTGAGGGTTTCCGGGGGAAATCGAGGGTATACATATGGGGCAATATAGAGTGAGAGAGAGAGAGAAGGAGGAGCACGGGTGACAGGGGGATGTGGGGACATCAGATTGATAGCGTCGCTAAACAACACAAAACAGAAAAGACCCCAACGGGCATGTGCAGCTCCGGCTACTCCCTACTTCTAATCAAGCACGTAAATAAAGTTAAGGTTTATGCCTGCGAGGAGGGGCAAACACACAGAAAAGGCACAAAGGGCCAAGCAATTTATTCTGTTAAAATGAAGTGGGGATACCCTAATTTGGCAAAGGGTCTAACCCAAAGTATATTATAAAAAATAAGAATAAAAGGTAATATTCTCAAGGGATACTTGAGGGCTTTACTCCTTTATATCCATAGTTGAAAGGATAGATTTTTTGATGCTTTACATATTATGTCAAATATATTCAACGTATAACTAAATTTATGCTAGAAAAAGTATTGTTTCTAGTTAATTGTTATATTTCTATTAAAGCTAATAAATATCTACATTCCCTGTCTTTTAAAGAACGTTTTCTTTCACAGATTTGTAATATTTTAATCCCATTATTTTAACATTTCCTATATCTCTTCGATTTCCCTATACCATATACCCCACGAGCCCAACAAATTGTTAGAATCTCGCTGGCGGGCTTGCCAGGATTGCCTTTGGGCCAGTCATCATCAGATCAATGGGGTAAACACACACACACACTCACTCGCACACCCAGGCTGGCCTCAACAAAGGCGGCCAAATGACAACCTCAGGTTCTATTCTCTATTCCTCTCTATATATAGAAAAGGCACAAGCATGTGACGGGGGCTGGTAATGGGTTGTTGTTACTGTGTAGAGGAATCCCGGATCCGTTGTTGGTTACTGTTGCTGCCCGGCGGCAAAGTACAATAAAAAAGTGCTCCAACGTTGCATGTAACATTTGATTAGCCCCACGGATGGGCAAGGGAGGTTCCGCTGCGGTTGGATGGCCATCATCATCCCAGGAACTGAGGGGGAGAGGGAAGCCTAAGGAGAAATGAGCAGCATATTGCTGCTCAGTGCACTTGGGGCAATGGCAATTAGAGGTTAACTTGAAGTACTAACTCGGCCACAGCCCAGAGCCAACAACCAAAGTCAACAAAAATTTATATTATAGTAGGAGCTCTTTAGTTTGAACAAATCTATTCAATAGTTGTTTAGTTTTAAAATAAAAAATAGTGAATGAAACATAAGAAATCTGCTAAGAATTATATGAACGTTAATTAAGGGATATTGAGCTTTACTTTTGTACCTATAAACTATCTAAAGGACAAACTATATTTGTCCAGGCTCAACTGTAATGTACTTCCCTCGGAAGTTATGGAAGCGGATGGTTATGGCTTGGTTAATAACGGACAAGTTCGGTTTCGGCCCATTTACAGGCCAAGCACAATGTTAACTTGGTGATACGTTCTCAGCCGTTCTTTGCCACCAAAAACTTCAACTTGGTGTGTGTTCAAGTGCAGTGATGTGTGTGCTGGAAAATGTTAGAAGGGAAACTGGGGGAAGTGCTGAGATTGTGTAGTTTCTGTGGTCACAAGTGAAAACTTTGTGGAGTCTCGTTAAATATATTTGTCAGCCAAGTTTATTGCAGAAGTTTGCCAACTTTAAGCCAGGAGAATGGTTGAATTAATCGCAAGATAAATGGTGGCGAACGTGGAGTGACTACATATTTTAGCTTTTGTGTATATAAAAAAAAATTAGCAATTATAAACACATTAGGAGACTGTAAATAAGTATATGTAATATTGAATAAACATATATACAAATAAATTAAATTAAAAAACCAAACCAAAAGCTTTGAAATCGTTTCTTCTCTATTTTATGACATTTTAAGGCTTTGGAAATCGATTGAAAATCCCATTTATCCTTTGCCAAATCCGTTCATTCAAATCAATAAAACAACACAACCAGGAAGTGCTTTGAGATTTATCCCCAAATATTGCTCCCCCACTCGCCACTTTCAATTTATTCCCGCCAGCTTCTATTTACTCTGACTTTTCCTTCGCCCCATTTATATACACAGATACCGCATCGCAATTTCTCAGGGCAGACGCGGCTCAAGTTTTCCACGTGAAAAATGGCATCATAAGAAAAGTTATTGTCTCTCCGCTGAGTTGCCCAACTTGGATGAACTGCGACTACCATGTTGGACCCTTCTACCAGCTGCAGCCTCAGCCAGTGCCATGCAGCATCATCGGCGGCAGCCTCAAGAGTTTATTATGCAATGGTAAAAATTTACTGCCATTTGTTGTCAACGCGCTGAATGCAACTAAGAGCTGTAAGAGGAAATATTCAGTGGTGGCAAGAGTCTGGGTGCTAAAATTCAGGCTTAATTCGAGCAGGTTTTAGGTTTCATAAAATCTTTAAAATTATATTTTCGCTTCTTTAAAAATAGTAAAAATAAACTGTGTTCTTAAGATCTTATTTACTAATATTATTAGATTTTTATTTATAATTATAATGAATTGCTTAAAGAATTATTAATTTCTCTTAAGGGTCTAAGGAATTATTTATATTATTAATTTATGATTAATAGTTTCTTAGTTCCTTAGTTCAGTTCCAACTCAATAAAGCCTTTGGCATCTCTGAAAAACAATGCCAAAATTCAACGCGGTGGTAAGAGATGGAACTGGTAGGTAGAAGCTGGCTAAGAAGAGGGCTTCGTCTGGGAGCTGACTGTTCACATTTGTGCAGCCATTGTAATGAGTTTCTTGTACGGAAAGAGAGACAATCCTCAGGCAAGTCAACGTCAAATGTTGCAATATGTAAAATTAACATTGCCTTGGCTGGCGGGGGATGTTGCAGTTCCAGTTGAAGTTGAAGTTGAGTTAAACGAGATGAACGCCAGAAGATGAAGAAGTTTGGAACCGAAAAAAAGTTCGGAAGCCGAAAAGTGTCGGCGGAATGGCTGATGATGTTGCATGTGGCATAAACTCCCACTTTTTTCCATTTGCCGCAGAAAAAGAAAAACTGGTTACAAACTGGCTGCTAATTGCCGCCAGGCGAAAAGGCTTTGAAAAACTCATAAAGGCAGCTCGCACGAACGGAAAACAATTTTATTTCGACAATAATTGTTTCATGTGATTGACGACTGACTGATTGATGAACTGGCTAAATTGCTGGACGTGTCACTCGGCTCTGTGTCCAATTAAAGACGAAATCTGTGTTAATCAAAGTCATCAAAATCAAAATCAAATACGAAAAACAAAAGTGAAATTCCATAGGCAGCGGTCCATCTGATCTCTGCGGTTTTGCGTTGTACCTTCTGAGGTTTCTCGAGAGATCGAGGGAGAGAGAGATGGAGAGAAAGATCAATGCTCGGGAAAGAGTGAAAGTCAAGTCCAAACATTATGTTTTATGGACACCGGGCAGCCGTCAACTTGGGACACCTTTTTTTTGCGCCACCTGAGTGTGTTTCTTTGATTTGTGTGTTGTCTATTTTTGTACAAAATTATTCACGCTATGCGTTTGGGGCTTATTTAAATTTTGTAAAAGAAACCACAAACAATTAGCTCCACCCACGACCCGGGGGTAACTTTTGAGGAGAGGTTAGAAATCGGCGGAGGGTGGCACTGGGACTTCAGTTGAAGTTTACATTTTAATTAATTACAGGAATTGTAGGCGAGAGATGGCCAGTCATAGATAAGGCTTTATAAATTAATAAATATTAAATATTACATCTTAATTTGGAATATTTATATTAAAAATTCTGAAAAATATTAATAGATACTTCGTTTCTTTATTTTCCTTTGGTGAATTTGTAAATTATAATCATTTTTCTTTACTTTCCTTTGCGGTATTTGCAATTCTCTATTTAATAAAATCTTCTATAAAAACTGCTACAAATTATAGATTTTCTTTGACAAGGAAATCATTCACCCGATTGATTCTTTAACCCACATTATTCCCCATCTCCTTTCTGCAAATATTTTGCTCTAATAAATTCCATAAAATACTTTAATTAACTTAACAAAACCCCCTCTTGACCGCAAATTGAAGGCTACGCCTTTGGTCTTGATTCAAAAAATAACTTTCTTTTGCCCGCCCCCAAAGGCAGCCTAAAGAAATACAACAAAAATATAAAGAAGCTCGCATTGTGTGGCCTTTGCTGTCACTGTCACTGCAAACATAAAAAACAAAATTATAATACAATATAAAAAGTGTATTTAAATTGGACAATGCAAGTCGCACAATGGCCTATCCCAAGTACAATTAACTTAACTTTTTCTGCCTCTTCAGCTTCAGTTTCAGTTTCAGCTTCAGCTTTGGTTTTAGACCTTCAAAATGTTGAAAGCGAGACTCAAAAATCGCCGAATGTTGAATGCCAAATGCCCAAAAACATTTTGCCGACCATCACAAAAAAACCACCACCACCTCCAGCCATCAAAGAGCTGGAGGCTTTTGGCCCAGTGGGTGTGAACTTATCTCTGTAAAGTTGGCCAAATGTTTGTAAGTCGCTCGAGAGACCTCCGCGTCAATCCATCAATCATTCCGCCGCCAATGCCTAATTAGCATGCAATTCATGGGAACAATTGAATAGTGTTGGTCAGAGATCTTAAATGTCATGCCCAGGCACTTGTTTTCGTGTTCGAGAGGGTCGGGGATTATATTATGTATTATATAGCCATTATATGGACTGTCGGATGACTGCTGTTCAAGGGCCCCGAACCAAATCCCCTCCCGGAACGTGAGACGAATTCCGAGTGCGAAATCACGGTTGCTGCTCTCTCTCTCTCTAAGGTCGAACTTGAATGTTTGTTTTGCAAATGCGGCTTGGAATTAGCATTAATTTTATCATTTTTATTTATCGAACCAATTCGAACTTTCCTTTTAGCAGGTTTGTGTGAACAGGAGAACAAGTTCTCGTTCACCTGCCTCATCTTTATTATCGCAGGAAAGAAAAAATAAACCTGATTTCAGTCGCGTGTTTCCTGTTCGCAGGCCTGAAACAAGTTTCCATTTTTTTGGGGACGGAGGAATCGCATAACTCAAAAGCGGCAGGAAACATTCCTTTACCCCCCCAAAAAAAAGATCTCCAAAAAAATATATAATTAAAAACTCTTGTTTGAGATTTATCAGGAGGGAGGAGGAGAAGCCAATCAGATACTCATGTAACTCGATGATAAGAAAAAGAACGAATAACAAAAGTTTCAATTTACTTTAACAGAAAATCGAAATTCAGCCAAGCCTCAATTTTATTGATGTTGCCATGATAAATATGTATAGGAAACATATGTATATAACTCGTGTATATCGTGTCAACTGCACATGAGGCGGCGAGCAGAAAAATTGAGTTTGACTTTCATCAAATCACGTGACATGTCCTGAATATAGAGCACCCGAAATTTATTCGGCTTCACACATCAACTCCCCCAATCTATGCAAATAAGTCGTGCAAATAGGAATATACTTTTGAAGGCTCCCAGGGGGTGGACATACCAAGATTTATGCGTTTTTCATATTGACAACGCTTAAACAATAGACTCTCCGCTGAAATATTTGCCCTTCTGCCATGGCAACTGTCGTTTATTACACTCTCTGTCTTTGGCCATAAAAAAAGCAAACCATAAACTTTCATTTACCAAACTTAATGAAAGTTCAACAAAAATAGAACAGAGACAGGCTTTAATATCTCTTTTGGAGTTCGATTTTTAAAGTTACCATAAAGCAACTTGTCATCGCCATTAAAAATATAGTACAGCTTCCTTTGAAACAACTTTTTTATTGTCAACATTTGCCGGTCAGCCTAAAGTTTTTTATTAGTTACAAAACTTCTTTGCTGATGACAAAGTTTCCGACTCCTTAAATTTCTTGGCTCAAACTTCGAAATTCATAATTTGTGTTACTTTTTCAGCAGATCTCTCTGCAGATAGTCATACCGAATATAATTTTCACTCTCTGCTCCGTAATTTCAGGTAATTTAAATTGGGTTTCAGCCATAACCTGAACAATTATGCTATAGGCCCAGGTCCGAACCTAATGATAGTCGCCGCAGCGGCACAATGCGGTTCAATTTCGTAGGAAAATCGTGCCAAAGCGGCAATCTTGGCTTTAATTAAGGTTCAAGCCGACCAAAGTTGGGACAACGCCTTAATAATAAAACATAAAAAATAGAAACCAAAAATGTTTATAAAGAAATGTTCGCCGAAACGTTCAAAGACTGGGCCATAGATATGGCTATATATATGGTACAGGCCGCATTCAGTTGGACGACTTTCGCCTTGTTCATGCAATTTGTATAAGCTCTAAATGATTATGGCCAATAAATCTGCACAAAAAACAGCATGTACTGGGAAACTGGTTAGGGTAGAAAGCCAGCAAAAAAAAACCAGGGACACCGCCCAAGCTGACCACTGACCACTGGCCACTGGCCACTTATAGCCGCCGTATCTGCGGATGATATGTAACCCAAGTGGCTGCGATGTACAGGTAAAAGTGATTTGTCTCTCCCCCCAGCAAATATATCCAAATAATCCAATCGTGTTTTGGGTGCTTGTTGCGTGAATTGAGGCGCCGGCTTCCGACAGCTTGTCATGCAAATGAGCTGCTAGTCGATCCTTTCGAGTGGGAAATTGGACAGCAAACATGGCCCACGGAGAAAATATCACCTGTGTTGGCAATCTACATGAATTGAATATGTATGAAATGTTTCTTTGTGGCTTAACAATATGGGAAGAAGCATAGGAAACTTTAAGTTAAGAGCAGCTTGAATTCAGATTGCTTTTCTAGGGAGCTGGCTTATATTTATTAATGTGTTAAATTTTAACAAAAATAAGGTAATGTTTCCTCTATGTTCCTAAATGATATAATATGTATGGTAAATAGTTTCAGTTGGAATCTTTATTCAGTGACATGACAACTTTGTTGTTTATTATTTTATGTTGCCTCTGCAGACAGAATTGCTGGACTTTCTCAGCCCAGTCAGCGATTCTCCCACGTTGACACCTCATCCCAAAAGACAGCAAAGCAAAATAAACAAATTAGTTGTAATGAGATGGGGCAGTGCGGCCACTAGGGCGTCTCAAAAGTAAGTGTAGTCATCAGCATTTGGTCAGCTTTTCCACAGATTTTCACTTTCACGCGCCGGCGAAAATCTTCGACCCACTTGGATTCTTGATTACCGCCGCGACACAGGCCTGCTTTCATTTTCATTGAGCAAAAAGCGAAACAGAAACGGAAAAATAGTGGAAGTGGATCTGGTGACAGATACGCCAATGGAGGAGAGCCACGAATAAAAAAAAAACACCTGGTCTTGCTGGCTGGCCTGTACAGGTTGCTTAACCCAATTTTCAACGATATCTGTTCAGGCCTGTGGGCTAAGCCAACTACGCAACTGTGTTGCTTTTTTGCAAAACAAAACCAACTGCTGGATGATTGCATTAAGGCGGCCTAAACGCATTTCAGAAGAAAAACCAGACTTAAATAAAGTAAAGCAATGCTGCGGTATGAATTGCACCTGTCAGTGGGTATCTGGAAAAATGAATGTTGCATTGCACTTCAACAAAAAAGGGGGTAAGATCAGGAAATACCCATTAAGTGTAGACAGTAAAAACGCCTCGAATTAACTCAATTACAAGGGAGCCTGAACCACATAATTTGAGTTACTTAAAAAACTGTTAAGTAGCTCAAACATTAGTGAAACTGCTACTTATGTTTGATATGCTATTTTAAAATGTGTTATAGCTTGTTTACTTTTTTATAAATACAATTTAAAGACTCCCTATATTGTATAAATAAATAAAACATCATCAAAAAGCTCTGGCAATTTATTTATAGAATACCATTTAAGAATATTTAATAGAGGTTTTGACCCTGCTCCCTCTAATCGAGCCTCGAACTCATCTCTTATAAACATTTAATAATTAAAACTGGCTTTTGTTATACTCTGCTATTTTTAAATAATACATCACCTCTCCTAGAAACCCATCATACCCAAAAAAAAAAAGATAACCAAAAAACGTTTAAATTTTAGAAATGTTTGTGGTCGCTGCCCAGACACGCGTCGTATAATTCAATTTAAGGCCTGTCTGACTGCCATATTAAGCTTAAATAAATTGGTTTTTGGCACACAACAAAAACAAGAAAAATAGCAACACAAAATATATACAATGTTTGTGTTATTTACTAAATCGATAGCTTTTGTTTATAATTTTAAACAAACAGCAGCACAAATTGTGAACAAATAATGCGAAAACCCTTCCTTGCCGCAGGCGAATTGAGGCCACCCAAAAAATAAAATGAATTCAAGCTTCATAAATCAAAGATTAAACGCTTAATTAATCTTGCTCACTCCCAAAGCCCTGCAGAATATGTAATAAATGAAGAGACCAAGTTTAAAATGAGCGTAAAATAAATAAATTAAAATTCAGCAGACTGAACAGCACTCATGATGTCATGGGGAACAGGGAAAAGGGAAAACCAAACAAAGTCTTTAATTCTTAGATAAACAGAAATGGCAAAGCACGAAATAAACACTTGAATAATATGCAACTTGGCGAACAACAATAACGTCATCATCATAATTATTATTTATAGTTCTTTCTCAAATCAATGCAGAGTCTCGTTTCCCACCAAACGATGAGCTATGAGCGATGAGTATCTTCTGGCCAGCTGGAGGTCGCATGTGTATCTCATGGATACCGCGCGATCATCTATTCGAATATCAACGTGACACTAAACTCGAGTCAACTCAACTCATTTACAGTTATTTGCCAATGATTATTGTGCATTATAGTAAGTATCTACAGGTTGGATAACTAGACAGAACGTGTGCGATGTATCTTCCACCTTTTCAGTTGTATAAGCGAGTCAGGATTGACACGTCAAAGCGATTGCATAAAGCGAAGGTTTTGTAATGTAAATTGCAAGGGAAACGAGAATTTCATATGCAATCAGTGGAAAGCAGCACAAAAAAAATATGGAAAAATATTGACAGGGAAAATATATAGTATTGTAAATAGAGCGTTGTGAAGGTGACATGAAAGTGGAAACGATGTGACAATATCAGCTTAATAAACCTTCGTTAATCTCAAAAATCATTGAACATTTGTATATTAAATAGGTGCGATAAATGATTTAATAGTTTATTATGCAATTGTTTTTAATAAATGGCATAAAAAGGCATGTTATTTAGGTTTTAAAATTATTTATATGAATTTCAGATTAATTTAATACATTTTTACAGGTTTATTTGTTATCAAATTCTATCTTTTCAATGTATTTTAAATATATATTTTAAGCTAAATTACCAAACAATCTTCCTGTATCTTTTTCTCATTCAAAAACCACTTCCTTTCAACTGGTTCACACAATTTTCATAACAAACCGCTTACATAAATCAAAGTGGCCCCTTTTTTGGTTTCGAAAAATTCTGCTGCTACTCAATATGCAATTTAAAAATTCCCAGAATTTTCTGCTCTGGCAGGTAGAAGCCAAAAACCAAAACTGCTAAGCAGCAGCAAAAATCCAAAACAAAGAACGACAAACAAAAACGTTGAAGCATCGTAAATTATGTTAGAGTGTTAAACTACAATTAGAGCTCCCACAGAAGGGGGAGAGGCGTGTGCAGACTCATTTGAGGACTTTTAACGAGTTTCCAACCCGTTTGCCGACTAATTATTATTAGAGCCGTAAACGGAATTCAAGATCTTGTGCCTTGAAATCGCAACGATAATGAAAATGAGCAGCACATAAAATTACGCAATGAAACTTTCAAATGGGGTTAAGCACGGCGACAAGTCAAGCGATTTCCTTTGAGAACTCACCGTTTCCGGTCGATAAAAAATTCACGGGAGAAGAATCAACTGCAAAGAAAAGATTATAAAAATACAAAAATTAATATTAATTTAATACAAATTAGTTTGCAACTAATTTTAACTGCGGCGACTGGTACTGAAAAGATTTATCTGGGAGAAATTGCGCATTGTGTGAAAGCGGAAGCCTAGATACGAAATGAACTCAGCTGCTCTCGACTATATAGTATTTTGTGTATTATATTTTCCCGGGCAGCAAACTCAAATCAAATGACGACAATCTCTAGACAAGTTCAAGGTGAAGCCGTCTGCCTCGCTCTCTGTGTTATTTTTTTGTTCAATTTCAATTAAATTCACGGAAAATTTAAGAGTTCGCTGGGAGCAAAATTGAATCGTTTGCGCTCCGTTGGGCTGACCTACCGCAGTCATAACCCGCCCAAGCCCCTGCCCCCGCCCCTCATATTGCAATCTTCTCTGGGTATTAAATTTCCAACTCATTAAAATTTTGCACACTGTCTGGATGGAGTGAGTGGCAGAGGATTGGACGCAGGAACAGAATATGGTTAAGGGTTCTCCTTGTCCCTGGGCTCCCTCTGTTTGCCCTTGCGCTTTTCTCTGGCGAAAAGGAGGAAATAAAGGGGGGAAGGCCAACGGAGATGTGAAGGCTTGTCATTCATAAATGAAGTGTATAAAAATGCCTTCTCGACTGATGTGAGGAACGTGCAGATGGACATTTTTATAAAGAGCCATGAGCCTAGAGATGGGCAGATATGGAGAGAAAATATAGAAGCATTTATTTGAGCAATTTTATAAAATTTAGAATATTTTGCGTAATTCTGTATTCCAAATTAAGTGACACAAAACTATAATAAAATTTGTAGTTCGATTAAAATTAATAGCAAACTTAATTTTGTATTGAGTTTTGTAACCTTTAGAGATTTATTTAACAATAGTCACTCTCCCAATAAATATTTAAAAATATATATATATAAAATATATTCCCTCCCAATTCCAAGCTTAAACTATTTCATTCATAAATCTTAATTCTTGTCATTGTAGCATTCTCTTTTCCTGGCACCCAATTATTCATGTCTGAAGTTAATCAAAACCTTTTGACTTATCAATTAAGAATTCTAGGGTGATTCACTTGCCGCTTTAATTGATATCAATTGTTTAGGTTCCGGAAGGTCGCCCGGCAACGGAAGTAGAAATTATTTACAGAATCTTATCTTATCCGCTCACAATCTGCGTCATATATAGTCGGATTTTATATATTGAAAATTTGGTGGGTTGCTAAAATCGAGAGGTTGCGTCAGTTCGTTTGCTCAACCCACGCGAAGTAAATAATAAACAATGAAACGAATACGATTCCGTATTCGAAACCCAAATTGCGCCAAATTGAGCGGCAAGTGAATGAGAAAGATAGAGATACATTGAGTGGAAAAACCTCATAATTGGACGAGGTTCCTATACAAAAAGGTCAGCCAAGCAATTGGCAAGCCACTCGGACTCAGCAAAAACAAAACACAACAAAACAAGCGAGCTAAGAAAACAAACTGTTGAAAAAATAAAAACAAAAAGCTAGTGACAAAGCGAAGCAATAAAAATTAGAAGTTTGTGGCAAGATTAAACGCTGTCTTGGGTGTGTGCCCTAAGGGGAAAAGGGTATAACCAGATCTCTCAGGAAGTTCGCAATGAGGAAGAAAAGATATCCGGAAAGTGCAGATTATACTTAAACTAAGTTGGGAAAACTAAATCAGGAAGTTTAATGGTATTGCAAATTATATAAGAGATACTTACTAATCTTTCTAAGTGAGTTATAATGGGGTTATTAAATAATTATTTATATTCATTTAAATATTTATTAGAGAGTGCTTTGTTATATTGAAGGTTATCTGAAATAACGTAGTTTATTTTTTGATTAATTTGTCATTTGATTTATAACAAAATATACAATCTGAATTATTACTCATTTAAACCAGCAAATTACTTATAATAATAATACAGATTTATTAAACAGAAATTCAAATAAATTATTTGAGAGAGTATTTCAAATTCTTGTCACATAAAGACCTTCTTATATTTCACTTCCCTTTTCTTCAGTTAGTTTTTCTCAGGTTTTTCCAAGCCATTCTACTTGTTTCGCTTCGTTTTTGGTTTTTTCTGCTTTTTTTTTTTGGAACCACAACATCTACAGCGACGAGGACAAGCCCTTTTTTGCTGTTGTGCGTTTGTTCGACTTGTTCTTCTGGGGCGTTTCTGCAGATTGGGGTGGGAAAACATTTAACTTGGCTAAAAGCGGCATTAGTGCTATGTATGGGGCGTGTTCCGGCCCCGAAGGGAAGGCGGCCAATTAATTTTTTAATGGCTTAGACGAAATGACTGACTTTGGGGGTTATTACAAAAGGAAACGACAAGCCGAGCACGAGGCGGAAAAAGTTTTTCTTTGGATGGGTTTAGAAATTGTCAATTAGCAAAGTGCCTGCCAAGAATTGGCAATTTTTAAACTCCTTCGGGCCACGCCCACCTCGACCATTTCTCGGCATCATGGAATCTGTAATTGACTGGGACTTACATTTTTATGATGTTTAATCTAATTTCTGTTTAACGATCTGAGCATTTTTTATGCCGGTCGTTTGCCTAACGACCCAAACTCACTGAAATAAGTTAACCGCAAAAAGATTTTTCCCCTGGGCTTGGTCCAGCAGGGTTTGTGGTAGGTACGAGTGTATATTTTCTTTTTTTTTTATTATTTTTATTTATTTAAGAGCGGCGCACCACAGGGCAGCAGCCGCGGCGACGGCTCTGACCAGAGCAATTTGTTTTGATTGAATGAAATATCAAAAACGTGACCTGGCCCCATGCTCTTTCAAGCAAACCGGCAAACCAAAGGCAAAAGAAACCAATATATATATAAAATTCAGGTAATAATTCAGGTGGGGAGACAGCTCCATATAAATATATATAAAGTCAGAGATAGATGGATGGAAATGCAGAGCAAAATTCACCGACTTAATGAAATGTATGCAAATTGAGCGTGAATAACCACTTTAACCTCCCAGCACGTGCGAGTGATTGAGCTGATGCCAAGACAGGGTTAGAGGGGCTAAAAAGAGAGGGGTAAAGTGGTTGGAAAGAAAGGGGTAGAGTGGCTAGAAAGCATAGATAATTTCCCGCTTATCTATTTGAGACCAATGTTCATTGCCCGATAAGTACTCAATGATTAGTAATCGAAATGCTTCTCAATAACTCACTCACTTCAGCTATCTCTATCCAAGACCCTGTAGCTGTCTCTCTCATTCGCACATAATCGTGTTCAAGTGGCCAGTTAATCCTGCCGCTTCCTGTGGCAAGGAGTACGAGTGCCCGCTTTGAATACTTCATCATATTCATGACTTTTACATGCATTGCACTTCCGTGAGTGCCTGCTGCTTATCAACGAGGGTTGTGCGAGGAGTTTTTATTATATATTTTACAAAATTTAAGAAAATTTGTACAATATTTTATAGACAATTTATAAACAAAATATTAAGCAATTCAAATAAATTTCCTATTAAATAAAGTAACTCAAAGTAAATCAATTTATCTATTCCCTATTTTGAGTATGATTTGTTTCTGTCTTCTATTAATCTCTTATAATTTATAATCTTTTCTTTTAATCTCCACAAAAAACCCCTATTAAAATGCACCCACTCAAAACCCAATTTATCTTGCCATATCTCTCTGTCGTGTTTATCGACGATAATCTACATCCTTTGGCTGTCCACAGGTTATGCCAAACACTTGGCCAAATTTATTCATCTCCAACAATGATAACTTCATCGAACCTCCCACGCAGCCTCAACCAAAGCTAGTCGTTCCCCCATTTTTTCTCCTTATTTTTTTTTTGTATTTTTTGCTAAGCTCTTATGGAATGCTTTTGCCAACGCCATAACTTAACCCAAAACACCATCGCTCCAATCTTCCCCCTTTAAGGTCTGACCCATCTGTGTTGGCCACATTGTTTGGTTCTCTAGCGCGGTTTTTCCTTGACGTTATTTGATACACCGAAGAAAATATTTAAAATAATAAAAATAATATTTAGACTGGGAACTATGGCAAATATTTATATCAAAATTACTTCATAATATTCCTGGAAATACTATACAAGTTTATTAATATTTCTTCCTGTGTACAGGGTCGCAGCTGTGGTCGCACACAACAGCAAACGAAATCTTTAGCCGCTGCCACAATTGGCAGCCAGTTGGAAGTCCGGGAGCGGTTCGGGCTTAGCGGATTGCGGATTGGGGTTTGGGTTTGGGGTTTGGTGCTTGCGGTAGTGGGGGATTGAAGAACCGAAGGCGTAGCCATTGGAGGAGGCCACTTGGTCGCGAGACCACAGAAGTGACTTAACTCGTTTTAAGCCTTCTCATATGTGGTGCTCCGCGAGTCTCTTTTTCTGTTCCATTCAACCAGCCGAGTTGCCTGCATCTATTTCATTTCAGACTCCACTAGACATGCCACAACGATGACACTTGACTGAATATTTATGGCCACAAATGGAGCGAAAATAAAATCGCCAAGTCACGGCGGCCAGAGGGGGCATGAAGGAAAAAAAAAATATAACAGATGGAGCGCAAAAAAGTGGACACACATGGCGATGATTTTTAGATGCGGATGGAAGATGCTTGCGACCACGGAGAGACCATGCCCTTTTTTGGGCTTGCCGTTAGTTCGACCGACTAAAGCGGCTAGTAAAGACTTATAAGACCCTGTCTGCATCCGACTTAAAAGCGGGACTTTATACAGCGATTTGGGTTCCAAATCTGATTCTTACACGTGGAAAATTAATATTTAAAAACATGAAGGTTTTGAAATGGTTTGAAAATTATTAAGGAGAGTTTAAGATAATTTTATATATATATTTTAATTTAAAAATATTTAAGGGTAAGAAGACTTTCTAATAAATTTTTATGATTATTAAGATCACTTTTATTTGAGACTTCTCAGACAGCAAACCTAGATCATTCTTTGATAAAAACCAAACCCTTCTCCGAACTATTTTTATAACAAATACATTGACCCCTTAACCCTCCTCAAGATCACCATGTTGACCATAGAAAGTCCCATTTTGTTCACTGTCCCAACCTGGCCCGAATATTTGTTCCGCTGGAGTTGCCTTTTGGCGATCTCTATCTTTATCTGCTCCTACAAGTATGTCTGCTCTCTGGTTGCCTGTCTCAAATATTTGCGTTTATTTATGTTGCTTTTGTTTTATCAGCTTGTTTATTCAATGATTATGGTGGCGTTGTTTTTTTGTAATTTTTTTTTCGTTTTATTTTTATATTTTTTTTTGGCTGAGTCGACGAAAAGCGGGTTCGACTACCGTGTTTGGTTAGGTTTTCGGATTGTTGCCAGGAGGAGAAGCGAAGTACTTGGGCTTTAAGCCTATCTGTATGACCGCCATGTACTCGCCCCGGCAAATATGTAATGAAGCATAAGCAATTATGATAATGTCGCTATGGGTTTGTGTTGTTGTGCTGCTCGGCTGCTTATCATCATCGGGAGCAGCGGCATACTCAGATGCTCCGATGGGTGGTGGGGCGGTGGCTGTGTGACATTAACGGCCTCCAAAAATGTTGACAAAAAAATTACAAAAGGGCTGGCTTTAAGCGAAAAATAAATACTGCCAAGGGTGACCTTTAAGAAAAAGGGGAAAGCACAGGGAACTGATAAAGAATTTCTAAGAATTTTGTGACTTAAAGGGAAAGATTAGAAGAAAAATAAATCTTGAAAATGTTGTGTATTTATTTGCCCAATCGAAAAACCCACAATAACTTTGTTTATTTTATAAACCAAAATGCAACAAAGCATTTATTCAGGATTCTTGTTTTAATTACATTTTCTTGAATAACAACAAATAAATATTCTAAACATGCCTCTGAGAAATTCTTTGAAATTCAAAGTATCTTTCATTCTCACAAAGAAGAAAACATTGAAGGAAAATCTAAAACGAGAATAAGTGCCTGGCCTGAGTCTGACTCACACAAATTGCGCTTTCATTTATCAATTTTATTCATATTTCTTTAGAAATGTTGTGTTTATTGGACATTTTCTCATGAATGTCACGTTCGCCTGTTGAAGCACAAAAATTGCTGTTCATTTTACGTTTTTTTTTTCGAGGCTTTTCGAGGGATTGAGGTGTGTGTGGACTTTGCCGCAGGTAGAAGCAATTTGAGGCAAAGTTTCGCCAGGAAAAGTTTCTGTGTGGCATGTAGTTTCGAACAGCCAGCGGCAATTTATGCAAATCAAAATGAATCTATCCGAAGCAATAACTCTATCGATGGCACTCGGAAAAGAGGGCCTCGAGCGAGGCCAAATTAAAACTCTCGCTTTGTGGCACTTTTCACCCATTGAACCTCAGATGGATTGACACTCGACACCCGACACCCGACGCCTCTCATGAGCGTTTAACTAAAGTTCAACAACTTATGCAAATAATGCCTGCAGACGGGATTGATTGAACGAGTGTGTGAGTGTGGCATGAGTGGGCTTCAATCAATGCCAATGCCTGGGTCTTGTGTGAGTGCATCTAGAAGCACTTTTATGTGCAGGAATCCTCCTCATTTACCCACTCTTCTTAATGATTATCAAACCGCATTCGTAATTCTCCACGAGTCATCTCAATCTTCTACGATTTCAGTTTCTATTTGCTGTTGGTTCCTCTGCCTTTTCTCTGGATGATTAATATTCTTTACAGCTATGCTCACAGTACATTTTCAAGCGATTAGTCATGAAGGCTGTCAGTCTTTCAGGGTTTTTCTTCTTTCGAACCCGTGACCTGTTGTATGCATAATGAAAATAATGCAACTACCAGACATAAATATATAAAAAATGCTTGTAATCAAATTACATTTTATCCGCTTACATAGAATATTTTAAATTTGATTTTCTTAGAGATTTTCCAGAGTGTAAGCTGTCAGCTTTTCTACCCTTTAAAGTGTCAGAGATTAACGCCAACATTAGGGCTTCAAAAACATTTGATAAAATGATTGTTTGTTTGTTTTGGGAATTGTAAATAAGAAAACATTTAGCAGGCAGCCGGTACCAGTTTATTTGTCAATCGGTACGACATATGTATTTATAAAAGATATAAACCAGAAACAGTATACAAACGTCACACTTTGAAAAACACATGTTGGCCATCAGATTGTTTACTGGGATAACAATAGCTTAGAGACCGGAAAATATATAAAATGGCAAAGTCTCCTAGGAAATCATTTCACCCAAAAATTCCCCTAAAGCAGATAAATCAAAACCAAGAAACTAAACATTTTATCAGAATTTGCTTTTCTGGCGAATTCCTTTATCAAATGCAGACTCCAAATAAAATTGTGTAGAATTACTTACAGCTCCATTAAATGTGGAATATATCACAAAGGCAGCACGTACAGCCACCAAAGCGATAAAAAGCAAGAATAACTCATATATGCTAAGTACAATCAGCTCGAATTAATATTAAATGTTCGCATTAACCCCATAAGGCCTCATTATAAATTGAAGAACACTTGTCTAAATACCGTCGAACAGGCAAATAATTAAACTATAAATAAACAACAGAAACAGACATCAACGAGTGCAATTGCGGTTATAATTCACGCTTGATTATACTTGGAGAGTAATAATAAAAGCATCAAGAAAATCCCACTTTATTTTTAATTGGAAATAATTAGAATAAAGAGGGGAAAATTCTGTTCTGCTGAAAGGCCATAATTATACGTTTTAGATATACATAGAAAATCAGAAAACAAAATGCATTCTAATAATTAAATAAAGCTGAAAACGTAATAGATTTTTCCCACAAAAAGAGAGAGATTTTTCATGGATTAAATGGGTTTAAATAGCATAAATATGAAACATAAAAATGAGCAATCAGTTTATAAGTTCTTAGTATTTATTATATATTTATTGCAGCTTAGAGATTTGTGGAGAAATTGGCTTTTTATAAATAAGAAACTTATCGGTTGGTAATAGTTAATTATAAATTAATTATGTGGAAAGTATTTAATAAGAAAATATTATTTAAACAATTATTATTCAGAAAGATATGAAGAAATATTATTTTCAAATAAATATTTAATCTACAAATTGTAGACACATTGTTTTATTAATTTCCTGTGAAAGACTAGCTTCGGGCATATTAAATATTTACTAAGCTTTATTTTCCATAGATTTTTATTTAAATTTCCCATTCAAAGCAGAACGTGACACCATTGTTACCTATAAAAACAATTAATATAGATTGAACTTGACCTTTTCCTACTAGAAACTGAGCTGCAACTAGATGCACATTGGCCGCTTATGTCACCATCTCGGCACTGAGCACTCAGCATTCAGCAGGCAACATCATTAGCATCGGCTGTGGGACAAAGTCGGTTGCTAAGTAGCTGCTACTAAGCCGCTTACCCCTGACATGCTGATCCCCTTGCCTTGGGGCCTAGTTTTTCCACCAACAAACTACAACAACTGTCTCTCAATTGGTTTCGATTCGCCGGTCTCGTGCCACAAAGCGACCCAATTTTCTTTGGGGCACGTTTCTGGGTTGTGCAACGTCCACGTTCTATTACAACTACTAATTGGATTAATAATGACAGACAAACAATGGGGCAGCGCCATGTGCGAGAAATGCTCAATGGCCAGCGGGATTATGTAAGGCTGCTTTGGCTGTCCGACCGCCAAGAGGCAGGCAGCCAGAGGGGGAGCCGGAGAAAGAGCTGTCAAAATCTAGCCTTTGTTAACTGTTGGCCAGAAATTAGAAAAGCCAACGCGAAAGAGCAGACACGACAAGAAGACAAGACATTTGGCCGCTCAAGTGATCAACTTTCGATAGGGTCTTTGGCCTAATAGGGAAATCTCTTATATCTATTGATTTGATGGAATGCGGAATGAGGCTGATTATGGGAGAGTATTTGGACATTTGGCAAATGAAAGGAGCAAGCAATTGAATATATTTGCATTTTGTTAAGGAACCTGATGTACATCTGAATATAGATTATTATTGGAGATTAAATTATCTAGATTTTCTTATAATTCCCCTAACTTTAGTAAGATAAATACATAAAAGCCAACCCCTTACTTTGGTAAGTGCTTTTCTACTCGGAAAACTTATAAATTAGCCTGTCTCCCCCTCTGCCAAAAAGACAAAAAGACAGTTTTCCACATCCATAGCTCGTAGCAAATTTCATAAAAAAAAAGGGAAACCCCCAACCTTCCCCTCCCTAAAATCTTGTGGCACACAGCTGGCGGCAAGCTCACTTTGTCGTAAATAAAATGCATCCTCTCCCGAACTGAGTTCACGTTGCCAACACTTTCGCCGGAAAGAAGGGTTAGGGAGGGGGAGGGCCAGGCACTGCAGATGTTGGACGAATTTGCCTCATAATTAGCCAAAAACGCCTGAAAGCTGGCTAAAGTGGCCCATAGAAAGAAAGTAACGCTTTGTCGCCTAATGAGCAAAGACAGTAACTGAGAGCGAAGAATGCAGAATGCGAAACTAACTAACTTGGCCAAATGGCATTCCATTATATGGCCACTATATATATTTTAAATACAAACTGCACATATTGCGAAAGGGACTCACTGGCTGACTGACTGACCCAATTTCGGGGGAGACCCTAAGCCGCGCCCCAAAAACTAAACATAATGAACGGCAGCAGCAGCAGCGGCAACCCTCTTCAGGGTTGCCTCTCCTTCTGCACGTGCTGCCAAATATATTATTTTCGAAATGACTCTCCTCCTGCCTCGCCATGTGGGCTCGTCGTTGTGTCTCGGCTGATTCCAAGGGTGTTGTTTTCAGTTTGGTTTAAAAAATTTGGGTCAACGGTGCGTATGATAATTCCTGCATTTGTCTGTGTGTGTGTAAGCCGCTGGCATAACAACAAAAATAACAACAGTGGCAAAAACAAATTCGATTTAAATATGCAGGAAAAAGCAGCGGCAAGTGGTGGATATATATAAATACACAAGTTGGCATTGGTTGCAGGGATGTCTGACATATTTTAAATGCCCTTCTTGAAAGTTAAAATATTACAAATTGTAGAGAAATATAAATTATTTTAGTCCAAAGATTTGTGGAATTTATTGGGACAACTTCATTGAATTATTTTTATTAAAAATCAAATTTCAAAGGTTCAGAAAATATTTTATATTAATTATTAAGCGTATATCCCTACCATTTCCACTTACGCTCATTATTAAATTCCCCAAAAATTACCAAAACTATGCATTGCTCACTTTTATTTCAAAAGAAATACCCCATAATTCGCATTTCCGCTAACCGGAAGTTGACTCTCAACGTTGCCAGGCAAAGTGACAAGCTAAATTCACCTTTTAAAATGTAAGGATATCGCCAGGGAAAGCCAAGGTACGTGCAGCATGTTGACAACGCCATCAGCCGAAACCTGACAGGATAACAAAGGCATAACAGCAGCTACAAAGACAACAATAACAACCAACGAGCAACCACAGTGTGACATGTGACATGCACGTGCGTCAAATTCATCATACGCCATGGTGGCCCAACCCCACAAGAGGCACGGGAGAGAGAAGGCAGGCAAAAAGGTAGCTAAAGCATTAAAACATGAAACAATTGCTCGAAACGCACCCTGCCAAGGTCCACCTTCTGGGGCAATTATGGAATTTGTCTCCATTTGTTTATGCTAATGCAGCAAAGTGTCAAAGTGGAACAACAAAAACAATGCCAGGATAACAAGTAAACTGCATGCGCATAAAACTTCATTCTTCAGGCTCTCCCATATCTTGTCTTTTTTTATCTTGCAGATACTTTAGCCCGCTGCAACTTTAGACGCTTTCAATTTGTTGAAAAACTTTGCGCAAAAGTTTCGCCAGCTTCAAGCAAACACACAAACAATCTGGCACGTGTTGACACTCAGTCACCTCTTATAAACCTCCTTCCCTCCCCTTTTTTTATCTACCTATCTTAATCTTCTGCTCATACTCTAGTATTTTTTTTAAAGAATTTTCCAAGGATTTTAAGCGATTTTTAATTAAAATTTTGGTGCGACCAGCTGACGCGCTCAACTAACTCAAGCCAAACAAACAACAAGAATGAGATATTAAAAGTCGTTCTGGGGGAGGGTAGAAAGAAAAAGGTTTCGAAAGAAGAAAAACACCGTAAGACAATTTTTTATGAGCACAAGAACCCGCTCGATGACATCAAAATGATAAAAGTCGAACGGCAAGGCAGTCGGAGCAACAAAGGCAGCAGCGGAAAGAACAGAACATTAAGGAACTGACTCAGCGAAGAGTCAACAACAAACCGACTGCCTCAACAAATTGCTAAAAAAAAATAAATATAACCAATATGGAAGAGATAAACATGGGGAAAATAAATATATATACACTTGGCAATCGGGAATTGAATATTTAGATTAAAAAATATGTTGAAAATTGCAAAACTAAAAGGCTAACATTTATGGAAGAGGATCAGAAGTGTCAACAGCAGATAATAAAAATGGTTTGTCTATAAGAACTAAGATATTCGCCTTATATACTCTTTATTCTTTAAGAAAATCATTAACAAAACTCGGTAAATATATATAAGATTTTAAAATTAAATTTGATTTACGTTATTACCAATTTTTCATCATGTGTATCTGCCAGATTGCTCTGATAAATCCCTATAAACACAGCTGAGTATTCAAATCGTTAGCGTCAACCTGTCGTAGCCATTGATGAGCTCATAAATTGCGTGGCGAAAATATAAATATAGGGGCACCGAATTTAATCGTATTTCTTTGTATTATTTGGTTTCGAGGGGGATTTGGAATCTTGAGCGGGGCTATTCGATAGGAATTTCTTATTTTGATAGCTTATCTAAAGCAAACACAGAGCCCCACATATTTGACTAGGCCACCGGCTATAGGAATCCACCTCCATTTCCAATTCAATATAGTTCTATTCTTTGGCTGCTAACTGTTCTTTGTGTTGGGCTATTTTCTGCTGATAAAGCAATCTTGTGGTTAATACATATATACATATATAGTGGGTATCAAAAGCAGTTATGGCACACAGTGGAGCATGTTTAGTAATCGGTTTTTGGGGTCAGTAATTTGGTAATTGAAAATCACACTAAGTACATACACCGAGCAAAATGGGTCACCATAAAAATAATAATAATAATACTTCTAATGGAAAAAGAACAACAAACAAAAAGAGCTAGAACTGTTTATTGGAATGCCACAGAATGACAAAGTGAAAGAGATATGATAAAGCGAACCAGAGTGGTGAAGAAATAACAATCAAAGAACCAGACAACACTAAAAAACTTTGCTTAGAAATTGCTTCTTAACAAGTTTCAGACGGCAGTAGAACCGCCAACGAATTTGATTGGACTTAAGATAGTTTTTTGCTTAAAATTTGCAGAAATTGTAAAGATTTTTTCTTGCTTTTATTTAGAAAAGTGTTAGTAGTTTATGATTATGATCTAGATATTTTTTGTTTTGTTTAAAACAATCTATTTATGCAAAAAATTGATTAACTTTCAATGGCTTAACACAAGACTTAACACATAATTTGAGAAACTTTCTCTTGGAAATGATTGAATAATCCAAAACCAATTTTCTGTTAATATTTTTATGGTTTTATATAGCATAGTTTTTGTATATTTTTATTATTTTTTCTGGGCTATTAAATAGCAGAAAGCCTGTTATTAATTTCTAAGAAATAATATGAGTTGTTAAAATAACAAAATCCCCCTCTGTATTTATTCTCTTCCTATTTTATTCATAATCAATATATCTATATGTATCTTTTCATATTAAATGTTATACAATAGGTTTTTCCTCACCCTTTTGCAATGATTTGGAAAATTCATTAATTATTAATTGTCATTTTTCGGACACTTGAGGAAACGCTTTGAGCTGGCGCCTTCTTCCCCTTTTTGAATAATCAATCTCATTGACAACTTGAACGGTTTCCGCCTCCGTGGCGTTGATAGCCCAATGATAACTTCATCACCTCGAACATAATTCATTTCACTTTTCCGTTTTCACAGCCTTTTGCCTTTGCCATGTAAATGATATTTTCGGCGTGTAAGCCATGATAAATGATACGAAGGCTTTCGGGAGGGGGAGATGTATCTTTAAGCCGGCAGAGAGATGTTTACAAAAGTTATCTTTGAGTGGTTGGGCGTGTATGCCTGGCTGGGGCTTGGGAAAGTTGTGTGTTTTTAGCCAAAAGCCCCTCCTTACCTCCCATGGGATTATGCTGATGAGGAACCGATGCGATGCGACTCGGGGTCAGCCCGAAAAGGTTAACGAAAAAAGTTTGGCCGGCAATCAAGAGTTGTGTTATTTTCTGTTTGCCAAACTTTCCATGGGTTATCCGAGATGTGGATCTGAATTGGCATTTAATAAACTGTCATTATTACTTGGCAGTCGTCTTGAAAAGGGATAAAGTATCGGAGGAGTGGCACACCCAAAGAGTTTTTTGACAGTGAAAACGAAAACATTTGCTGCTGTATGCAATTTGTCATTGATAGGCGACACTGAAATCCGATTCCCCGGACCCTCTCCTCCCCCCAGCCATATTGTTTATTTATTCGTCTGAGACTGGGGCCAAACTTCTGGGGAAACAGCTGAGTTGGCCATAAACGAAGGGAACGGAAGCCGCCACACAGCTCACAGTTCGCTTGAAGTTCTCAATCTCAGGCCCGAAAATCAATTTCTGTATCCTCAGTTTTAACACTTCAGCGAACATTGGATCGAAGGCGAACCCAAAGGAATCTAAAACTAATTTAAATAAAAACCAATCTGGCATAATTCGATGCCACGACAAACTTTCAGCCGTAGAACGATTCTCGTTTTTATGGCGACCTTCCATTGCCAGGCTTTCGCTTTCGCTAAACTTGGAGGAGATTAGAGGAGGAAAGGGAGGAGCTGGAGTAGGTGTAGCCATGTGGCTCTCTCATGCTGATGACTATCCGAAAAAAAAGTCCAAAACAGCGAATCCTTAAGCCCCAACACCCATTCAACAGAGACAAAAGCACAGCACAGCACAACACACATAAAAATGTGTAGGCAAAGAGATAAGCAAACATTTTCTTTTCGCCTTTCCTTTATTTTCCTCTGGCACACACTGTTGTGCGCACAATGAAAAGCGAAAGTGGAAAAGTCTGCGAGTGTCTGGGTGGCCGAGGCCTCGGCCTTTTGGATTTAGGCCTCGGAATATGTCCAAGCCACAATAGAATCACTTGTATATAGGTCGAAGTCGCCAGTCGCTAGTTATGGGGCCAAAAAAGAACCATGGCCTGGACCATAAAAAATTACAATAAACAGCAATGGCCATAGACCGCAAAATACAAATAAAAATGGCAGAGAGAACTCGAGGAATTTATATTGCCCGCAAATAAATGGATAGTATGTGTATACAGTGCGTATCAGAGGCCCAGGAATTTTTGTAATAATAATTGCAATTAATCTCAGGCCACTGGATAATGTTAACAAAAGTCATAGAGGGGAAAATCTTAAGAAATTTTGTTGAGAAAATTGAGAAGATTTTCTATGGTATTTCTGGAAAAAATTGTTGATCTTAGGATTGCTTTAAATAAATGGTTTATTATTTTATTTATTGAAAATACAATTTTAAAATTTTTCTTAAATATATATTTTTTTCGGACTTTCCTAAGCTTTTATTTCTTTTTATTAAACATTTATTTTGTTGATCTAACACATCATTTTTCTTATTAAAAAATCTTGCTATTAAAAATACCATTTAAGAATATAAATTTCTCTTAAATATAACTTTTTTCTCGGACTTTTCTTAGCTTGTATTTCTTTTAGTTAAACATTTATTTTTACTAATGAACCGCACTGTTCTTTAATACCTTCTCCTTGTTGATCTAACAGCTACACTCTGTTCAACATCTAACTGCCTGCCTGTCTGTCTGTCTGTTTGTCTGTCGGTGGCTCCTCTCCTTCTTTCCGTCTGAAAATTAATTTGCGGCATTCTATGGTTACGCATTTCCATTTACTTGAATGGAAATTAATTAGCCACGCCGGGCTGTCGAATGCTGGATGCTGGCGGTTGGCCAGCTAATAACCACAGACGTTGCTGACTTGGCCAAGAAATTAGATTCTCCTCGCTGCAAATGAATCTTAATATTTGTTAAAGGTTGCAATTTGTGTGTTGAAGAAAGAGAAATTGATGCCCTTCGAGTTGGTATTAATGGCGCTTGAGTTTCGGTAAATTATACCCAAGTGTGTGTATTAATTTATAGCTTATTTATTAATGCTTTTAAGCTATAATGTTGATTAAGATATTTGGAGTAAAAGTTATCAGGGAATGTAAAAGGGGGTTTGTATTTTTTTTATATTTAATATAACTTTGTTTGCAGTGACTAATTAATCCAACTTAAGTTTATTGTTCCCTGCTGAATTATCTTTGAATTTAATTTGCATCTTCACACCCTTGGATATCTTTATCGAGAGCTCTCCTTCGTTATTGCTCTCAGTGCAACGACCCAACCTCTTTTCGTATTTGCATACAACTCTTATCGGGCTGCGACCAAAGCTCCATACAGAATTGATAAACTGGTCGTTACTTCGCTGAACTCTATAAAACCTTTCGCCAATTTGCAGAAACCACACACACACGCGCAGAACGTATCCTTTGGCATGTCCTCACGCCCTCATAGAGTGAAGCCCAAAAAATGTGGCTGGCATTTGGATCGCCTCGTTTTATGGGCTGATAAAAGGACTTGGCAGCAATCAAAAACCGCAAACATGTTAACCGTTAATGCCCCCAGACACCTATAAGGGTTCCTGCCTTAGTCCCGAGTCCTGAGTCCCTTTTCCGGGGACCCGAGACCCGGAGTCCTGGCCTGGCCATAAATGCGCCAAATATAAATTATATTTAAACAATATAAAGAAGGAAGCAACACCAGAAAGGCACCATCCGGTTACAGGCCGAGTTTTCCACCTCCCTCGCCCACTCCGAGATCTCAATAATTCAAAACAATTTCGTTTTATTGCCGAAAAACTTTTTTCAGAGGGGCTTTTCATTGTTGGGCCTCGCATGTGGCGAGGGGTTGGTGAGTCGCGTAAGTGGTAAGTGGGTGTCGGCTGGCTAAAAGGGGTAGCGGGATTTGTATCCTCCGAGCACAGTTTAACCTCAACAAAAGCATATTGACCCTCGGCACATGGTCAACCCTTTTTAACTGTTGCGAGGGTCGCGTGAAAAGCCAACACATAAAACGAGAGTAGCGGAATTGAAGGTGCTTACTGGGAGAAAAGTTTATATTTTTCTTAGTTTAAAAAGTAAATAAATTCTTTTGAAATTCTATAATTCAAGGAAGCCATTGATATATATTTTTATTTCATAAAATATACTATAATTATCGTGGAAAATTAAAAAAAAGGACATGAATAACCTGCTACTAAACATTATAGATAAATCATAAAATAATATTTACAATTATTATGGGGAAAATTCCATTCTGCCAAAAAATCTTTTTAAGTAATAAATTACCTTAAATAGTTTTAAATAAAAATAAAAATTTCAATTACAGTTTTACTCATTTTCACTTATTTTCTTACAATGCGAAATTAATTAATAAAGATCCCCCATATTTTCTCCAAGTGAAAATCAAAATGGTTCTGGGGAATCCCTGCTAACTTACCGTTATTCGGGCCGCTGCGGGTCTGATGAGGATAAAGATGAACGGGTTCGTAATCCTTTTAGCGCCGGTTTAATGAGAAATTCCTCCACAACAACTGAACACACACCGTAGCACCACACTACACCAGGCGGAAGGACTCTCTCTTCCCAAAAACACAATTCGCCAATTTAATTATCCCAAAAAAAGGCGAGAGGGAGCGAGGGAGTGAGTGTGTGCAAAAAATATCTTTTGGCGGCAGATCAGAAATGTTCAAAAATTACCGCGATGGTCCGGTCCGGCTTAATTATCGCTAATTGCACTGGCTATTATGGCCTTTATTGTGTTTTGCAACTTCGTATTTTAATTCAATCAAAAGTCGTACAGATTCAATTGACACACCGACACTTTGCCATTTAATTAATGGTCACCGTTGATGAGCGATAAAGCGTACTGAGCACAAAGACGTAAAAATCTTGAATTTTGTATCTTGTATCTCACGGATGCGGCCAAACGGTGACGTCCGCACAGCGACAAGTTCGAAACGCGAATGCGAGGCTCAAAGAGAAGCGGCAAAAACAAGCTGGAAATCAAGTATACGCTGTACAGTGAGGCCATTTGAGTTTTTCCATAGTAAAAAATAGAATATAAAGAAATATATATATGAAATTATATAGAATTTAAAATAATAATATAGAAGTACTGATCTGATAAAGAAAATATTTGATCAATTAATTTGTTGTGGTTTAAAAACAAAATATTCAGCTTATTCAATTAAAATATTTTCAGAGATTACGAAATTTGGGATTTTTCCAGAGCTATTTGTTGTAGAGAATAAAATATCAGCAACAATTATTTCTTTCGTTTTAATTTGTTATTCACTGTTCGAATTTTGATTCACTGTTCGCTTGCTCTCTCAGAGCGCTCTTTTGTATCTCAAAGTCGCATAGTACGAGAGAAAATGCGTAAAGAGAGTGGAAATCGTTTGAATGGAAGGCATGGGCGGCGTTCAAGGGGAAAACCATTTGGTTGTGGCGCAGGAAAAGATGAGGCAATGCAAAACATTATAAATGAAGATGGGAAAATAACTAATAAGCTAAAAAATATGCTTTCATTAAAAAAATCGTATCTTTTTTAAAAGTTTAGATATATTTTTTTAAAAAGATACATATCTTCAAGATGGTATTTTATTTATTTAACCCCTTCATCTTAATCTTTGTAATCTTGTAATTTTAAAATTATCTCATACCAGCATGAAAATATTTATCTTGCATTTTTCGTAATCTTTTCCATACCATTTCCATTGGTTTTAAACCCATTATGGCTTAAGGATCAACTTAAGAAAAACCTATATCGGAATTTATAGTTATCTCAAAGAAAATACCCACATATGCCCATATCCTCCCCAATTTCAGCCTCATTCTATAGCCGGCGGCGCCTCATGTTAATGAAAACCTATTTAGTTAAGCCTTTCGCAGACCCTTTTTGAAGAACCTACAAAATTGTACACATCCATTAATGAATTCGCCGCCATAAACCTTAAACAGGAGCTACAAATTATTTAAATGGACTCGGGCCAGTGATTGAAAATCGGTTCAGAATTGAATGTAATTAAAACCCTTGGCGTGAAACAAAGGACAGACCTCTACAGCTGTAAATGTTTTCGCAGGCCAAAAAGGATATGACAATAGCAACCAGCCAAAAAACAACAAATGGCAAGCAATGCACAGGGAAATATTTTTTGTAAATTTGTATTATTTCATATATACTTACTTCTTCAATAAACATATAAACCTTATAAAATTTTGTGGGTAAATAAATATAAATAAAATTTACCTAAATCAATTTAAAGAAGCGAAAAAATATAGGGTTCTTACAAGATTATTTCAAAATAAATAAAATGAGTTATAAATATGAACCTAAATAATCCGAATATTTTATGTAAATTTTATTTAGCATATTTATGGTTATTTCTTCCTGTGTAAAGGACTTTACAGCGTTGTCAAGACAACCACATTGCCATCGACACCGACAATGGCCAAAGCAATTGACAACTTTTACAACAGCAGGTAAGCAGGGAAAAGCAGCCAAAACAAAACGGAAAACGCAGAGAAAAACCCAATATTTCGGCATAAAGAAATATTCGCGGCAGAGAAAGGAAACAAGGACGACACCTCGGCACCTGCAAAAGGAGCGGAAAATTGCAAGACAAGTGCTGTGCGGATTTTCGCGGAAAACCAGGAAGTGGGCAGGAAGAGGAAGAAGGACCAGAAAGGAACTGAATAGCTCGAGAGTACACTCGCAGCTGGAGAGCTATTTTGAATCTGAATCCTGGGCAGCTGGCCATGAACTTCTACGACGAGGAGATCACAATCAACGGACCCGACTCCAAGCACCTCAGCAGTGTCCAAATGGAGCCGCGCAATGGTATCCCAGGTGGCGGAAGAGGTGGTGCCACAGGAGGCGCCGATGGAGGAGGTGCCGCTGGTGGTTCGCAAAGAGCAGCCGCGGGCAGGCATCGTCGAATGGTGAGTGCTTTTGTCGCAGTTGAGTCAGACAAATAAATAAAAAAAATACAAATAAATAATACGAAAATAATATAAATCGACAACTACTTTAATAAAAATCCCTAAATATTATTCTCCTTTCAGCAATTTCAAAACAACTCCACGGATGACGATGGCCTCCTGCAGGACATCATTGATCACGATGACGAGGCGGAGGACAGCGACGATGACGATGACAGCGAGATGCAGTTGCCACAAGGCATGACCATGGGCGTAGGGATGACGGGTCTGGTGCCAGGACCACGAACCCAAAAGCGACCAGATAGCACTCGCAAATCCAAGCAATCGGAGGATGATCCCATGAGCTCGGGCAGCGATGAGGCAGCCGGAGGTGAAATGGGATCTGGCGGCGCCAGGGGAGGAACAGGAGCAACCCGGTTGCCCCACCAAAAGCTGACCCTACCCATGAGGAGCAGTGCCGGTAGATCCGAGAGGCAAGAGGAGCAGCCCTTTGGCATCAGTCCGGACAAGTGGGAGGATCTGCCGCTGCCTGGAGAACTGAAGGACCTGTTTCCCTATATCCTGAAGTACACACCACAAACGATCGATACTCCGTTCCACCTGCAACCCTTTATCCCTGAATTTGTGCCCGCCGTGGGCGATGTGGATGCACTGTTAAAGGTCCAGGCTCCACCGCTTCTGCAGCCGCAGCGTCAAAGGGAACTCGATGATCACCTGGAGAGATTGGGTTTGTGGCTGCTGGATGAGCCCTCGGGAACTCAATCGGAGCCATCTCTACTGAATATGAAACTGCGATCGGTTCTAAGTGGCAGTATGGGGCGTAATCCCCGACACGCCTCCTCGGCATCCCTGATTCCCACAGCCCGATCGGCCAAGGATATTGATAAATGGATCTCGGAAGTGGAACAGGTGCATATGACTCAGTCAATGTACGATGCTCAGCCTCGAAAGGATATCGATGCCCTCTTGGAGGATTGGCCCAGATCTTACGGCGATGAGGAGACAAAGAGTGCCTTAGATCAGGCCTACAGATCGTGTCTGCAGCTGAATATATCTTTGACGGATTATGTCAAAGTGCTGTGCGAGAGGTTTGGGGTGGAGGGACCCCTGGAATCGCAAGCTGATTATATACACAATGTCCAGACGCTCTTTGCCCTCTACTTGGCAGCGAGTCAGGCGTGGGAGTAGGTATTTTCTAAGGACTAAAATATAATTATATAAAAATGTATACCAAATATATCAAAAAACCATGTCATGTTTATATAAAAAATATTTTTAAATATTTACAAAAATCACAAACACTTAATTATTTGTCTTTTTAATTTTTATATCTCGTAATTTCCCTCAGTGGAGTGGCTATACCTGAGCCCACTAATAACGCTAATGGCTTCGATTAAGTGACAGCCAGACGGCGTTTGTTTGGTCCTCTTCCTCTTTCTCTCTCCCTTTCAAAGGGGATGCCTCGGTTGCCTTTGCTCCTTTTCCTTTATTCCACCTCGCTTTTCCAGGACCACGGCACTAAAGCGCTCGGAAAACGGAAAACGGTCAACCTGGAAAAGCCATAACCTTGTTTGATTTGGCGTCGTTGGGGGGAGGCATACTTAAGGTGAGTGCAGGTGGAAAAAGTACCTCTACAGGCAGGACAAATGTCCTTGTTATTGAGAAAATGAGTAGGCAATCAAACACTTACCAGCATCACATCTGTAAATGTCATAATCAGTAACTAGTGCCGTTCAATTTGTCAAACTTAGTCAAGTGTCCTGTTCAGCAACTATAAATATACTTGGAAAAAATTAACCTTTACTTAAGAAAACAATATAATAATTTTGAAATATTTTTAATGCATTTTTAAAACTTATAAATAAATTACTATTATTATTTACGCCTTTGCCATACCTTAAAAATATTTTTAAATGGGGAATCCCTTTCTATTCAACACCAGAAAATATTATCTCATGACTTTACCCTTTTTATATTATAATTCTAGTTCCAGTTCTTTATGACCCATAAATATACACTCATAAATACTTTAAGCTTACAACCATTCCACCCTCTTTAAATGAAAACTGTGCAAAATTCTTAAACCATATTTCAGACACATTTCCAGTAGTGTGTTTCTGTATCTTTTTAATCTGCCGCTGGCGAAAAAAATTAAATTTATTTCACCATATTTTCCATCATCTCAGTTATTTTCCTTACTTGCCCCCGAGGACAGTCGCGAATGAAATGAAAACCATCTCGAGAACAGCAGACAAATAAGTTGAATGTATTTCGAGTTTAAATTAAAGAAATGGCAGGGAAAATAATATAAAATAATTTAAGAATTATGAAAATGGATTTTAAAAAACTAGAAATAAAGAGTACGACATTTCAGCAACTACTAAATTTAAACCACGATAATGAAGCGTTTGCCAATCCCATAAACCAATCATGCGCATCATCAAACAAGCGTACAACAGCCGCAGAAGCAACTGAACTGTTCGCCGGGGAAGGACCAAACTGGCGGCGGTGCCTAATTAGGCCCGGTTAAGACAACACATTGAGCGGGGCGAGAGGCCAAGTCAAAGGGGGTGCCAGGGTCGAATCTGGCGGCAACGGCCTTAATTATGCGTAAGCCGTAAAGAGCCCATTAATGTCATTTTCGGTGCATCCAACATCGGTTTCTGGTCACAGGAAACTGGACACAGGGTCTTGGGGAGGTCGCGTTTGGACGCATGTTTGATAATCCGACAATTTCGAGCTTCACAAATCCTGCGGATTCTGTTTATGAAGAGCAGGCAGGTAGGACTATTGAAATCTGGACTTTTCTGAAATGATTTTATACTTAAATTTAGATTTTAAATTTATTAAACCTTTAAAAATGTATTTCAATTTTCATTTAAGTAAATTACATAGATGGCGCTTTTTACAGCGCTCCTAGCGCATTTAATAGGTACTATGCCAGGCGGCTTTTCCAGACGTTAAAATATACAAAAGTACAAAGCAAAGGAGGTTCCTTTCAGTTAATTAAATCAGTTAAAAGTAGTTACTAACATAAGATACCTATATCATTATCCTCTTGTTATAACTGACAACAATTGTGGCATTTTTGTTGTATTTTTTATGAGTTGATTTCATTTAGAATATTATTCTCAAAAGTATACCGCCAACCTGTAATTCAAAAATTCAAATTTCGGGGACTAAATATTTTTAATCAGATCTAAACAATTAAAATATGCATTAGTAAAATTATAAATTTATAAAAGAACAGTTATAAGTTTAAATGAAAATATAAGAGGCATATATGACCTAGCTGTTATCTTAGTAAATCAAAGATTCTTAATCTCCTGTGTTTGCACAGATATAAGTATCTTAATGTAGGGGCACACACTTCGTTCAGTCTGAAATCTTCTTTGTTCTAAAAATGTTATCAATGTGTGCATATGTGCGCAATTACGAGAGGATATACATATGCACATCCATATCCATGAGATACATATGTATCTCAAGCGTGCCGTACATGTGCTCAAGAACTCTGAAGATTCATTCGTGTTTATTTCTCTCACTGAAAGGTTCAGCCTCCCATTCCGGCTCCCTTAATTAATTCATTTATAATTTTATTTTGATTTTCATATCAGTGGATACTTAATTTTAACGCAGCAAAGATATGATAACTAAACTCGGTTGGATTTTGTGTACAATATTAATAGCTGGGCACCATGTCTCGATGGTGGCATCGGCTGGTAAGTATTATATATATTTTGATGAGAATGTTGTGTGCTTAAGGGATTACATATAGATTTCATTCTTATCTACATATTTTCTTTGTGAACAAATCCTCTAAAAATTTGATAACAATTAGAGGATTAAAGTAAAAAGTTTTGTGCGATCATCTTTTAATATTTGAAGCACTTATAAATTATCTGAAAACCTTGTCGCACAAGGCTACCTATTATCTATTTATTTTCCACAGAAAATCAAGGCTATACGTAGTACTCTGTTGATTTATATCTTTAGTTGACAGAATGCAAACTTAAAAATAAAAAGAATCAGCGTTAAATATTTTTGTCGACCTTGGGAAAAAAATTTAATCAATTTCAGATTTCAGATGATTAATAAAAATGTATTTATATACATATATTTTATTTATTTACGTATATTTTATTTATTTGTATCTAAATTATAAATATATTTATTATATCTTTTTTCTAGGCGACATTTCGGAATATATTAGAAAATGCTGCATAAGTGGACTTCGCAATGCGCGCATCTCGGCCTCCTGTGCCAGCATGGATATGGCTCCAACGATAATCCCCCAACTCTGGCTGGGATTGTGTCACTCCACCTTCGAGGTGTGCTGCTCCCGGGAATTGGATCATCAGAATTGTGAGCTCGGTCGCTTGGCCGCCTTGGACGGAACGCGTTGCGATGCCGGAGAGAATGTTACGTCCCATGGTGCCTATGCCACATGCTGTCGATCCTGTCAAATAGGATTAGCCGTCAAGGCAAGCAAAGTGAACTGCAAGGATCCCTTGTTCTCCTTTATATCCGAAATCGAATCATACCGCGACTGCTGTTATGAAGGTGGTGCTGCTGCCTCATCGGGTCTGGAATCTAGTTCCATAAAAAGCAATGATACCTCGAATGTGGGCATCGATGATAGTGAAAATAAGGTAATCCCTGAATCAGAATCGGAACAGGACCCAGACGAGGAGGGTACAATTGTGCTAACTGGTGATGGTGAGTGGAAACTGCTATAAAATTGTATTTAAAATCTAATTTAATTAAAATTATCACATTTATAGATGACATTTGTGGCAAAATTCCCAATCTATGCGCGCACATCTGTGAGAATACCTTTGATGCCTATCAGTGCAAGTGTCACGAGGGCTTTAAGCTGGATCCCAACAATGTCACCTGCTCAGCCTTACCTGCTGCTGCCGAGGCCAACAACAAAGTGTGTCCCAGTGGCTACGATCTGGACGAACTCGAAAGCAAATGCATTGACATTGACGAGTGCAAGGAGCTGTCTCACGATTGCAAAATATCTCAATATTGTCACAACACAATCGGCGGCTATCACTGTTTGAATGTGAAGGCAAAGGAATGCCCAGAGGGACAGCATTATGATGGTGAATTGGATGAGTGTAAAGGTAAAACCACATTTATATTTTGCAATTAATTAAATTTGATGGGTTAATCATCATAGTTTCAGTTTCCAAACGTACTTACTCTACAGAAACCCGAAAACAACCATCGTGTGACGATGGATTCAATCTGAAGGATGGCAGCTGCACGGATATAGACGAGTGCGCCAACAACTCTACGAATAATTGTTATAGCAATCCGAATCAGGAGTGCAGGAACACCCTCGGAAGCTATCTCTGTCACTGCAAGGTTGGCTTCAATCTGGATGCCACATCCAATGAGTGCGTGGGTAAGGATTTCAGTTAGTTTAACTTAGTTTCTTGGATTTTGTTCCTAAATTGTACATCTTATATGTAGACATTAATGAATGCTCGATTAACAACCACAACTGCCTGCCAACGCAGAGGTGTGACAACACGATTGGATCATATATATGCACGGTATTTCTTTGATAACATTATACCAAATTGTTCATATTTCTTTTATTCAGGAATGTTTACCTATATATACATAATAGCGCCTTCAAAGTTGCGGCACTGGCTACACGCTGAACGCGGAGACTGGGAACTGTGATGGTGAGAATTCTTGGAAAATATATTAATATAATAAATTTATATATTGTTAAGAGGCAGTTGAACTTAATATTATATTTGTTTTTCGTTTTTTTTTTAGATGACGACGAGTGTGCTTTGAAAACCCACAATTGCCCGTATAACTATGATTGCTACAACACCAAAGGATCGTTTCGTTGTTATAGGAAGACCACCACGACACGTTATACCACTACAACTACATCTACAACAACAACAACTACAGCGAAGCCTTTCTCCTGGGAAAGAAGATATCCTGCTTCCAACTATGGCCCCTCCTCGAGATCCCAATTGGATTGCTCTCCTGGATTTTACCGGGACAGTTATGGAGCTTGTGTTGGTAAAAATTGCAATTTTCAAAGAATAAATAAGGTATATATAATTAATATTATTTTATTTCAGACGTAAATGAGTGCTTAAGAAGCAATCCCTGTGGCAGTCATCAGCGTTGCATCAACACCAACGGACACTTTCGCTGCGAGAGCCTGCTTCAATGTTCGCCAGGATACAAATCCACAGCAGAGGGAACATCTTGTGTTGGTAAATATAAAGAAGGTCCTTAATCTTTTGGCTTCTCCAGAATAATTTCCCCATTCATTAGACATCGATGAGTGCGCAACCGGCGAGCACAATTGCGGCGAAAGGCAAATCTGCCGGAATCGTAACGGTGGCTATGTCTGTGCCTGTCCCTCTGGTCATGAACTTAAGCGTCTCCCAACCGGCAGCAACACCTGTGTGGACATCGATGAGTGTGCCCTTGACCAGCGTGTTTGTCCTTCAAACGCTGAGTGCTTCAATACCCTTGGATCCTTCTATTGCGAGTGCAAGACGGGCTTCCAGAAGCGACCGGACGATGATAATAACACGCAGTGCTTCGATATTGACGAGTGTCGACTGCCGGGGCTGTGTCAGCAGAAGTGCATCAACTTCTGGGGTGGCTACAGGTGTTCCTGCAACTCGGGATACCAATTGGGACAGGATAATCGCACCTGCAACGATATCAACGAGTGTGAAGTTCACAAGGACTACAAGCTGTGCATGGGGTAATGTTTTGGATTATCACTACGACTTTTTGATTATTTTAATTATTATAAATTCCTGCAGGACCTGCATCAATACTCCCGGAACCTATCAATGCTCATGTCCTCGGGGCTATACATTATCAGCAGATGGAAGCACATGTCGCGATATTGACGAGTGTACCACCGATACTGGTAGTCATGTCTGCACTGGCCGGGTGAGTGTATTGTTTCTTAATAAATAAAGGATTTACCATTAATAAAATAAACTAGTTCGGGATCTTTGGGAAAGATTTTTGAAACCCTTTTAAAAATTTGTTTAAGCGCAAAAGAAAATTGAAATAATTTGGGTAATAGTAGAACCCCTATTGGCATTTTTGCTTTGATCTTAAATACTAACTGAACTTTTATTATTCAATTAATTATATTTTCTTGTTTGATTTCCTACAGAATGATATTTGCACCAACACCCGAGGAAGCTACAAGTGTACAACAATTAATTGTCCCCCGGGTTACGCTATTGATCAGGAGCAGAAAAAGTAAGTAAATTAATTAATTAATTAAAAAAAAGTATATTAAAATTATCGTTCTTCTATCGTAGTCGGTGCCGGCAGAATAGTAACTTTTGCGACGGCGAAGATTGCTACACGAAGCCCTCGGCTTACACCTACAATTTCATAACCTTTGTATCCAAGCTGATGATCCCGCCCGAGGGTCGCACCATTTTCACCCTCAGAGGTCCATTGTGGTACGATAACATCGATTTTGACCTCAAAATTGTTCGTATCCAAACAACCAACAATATTCAGAAGGCAACTAATGCAAACTTTGAGTAAGTTTTAATTATAATTTATTAAAAAATCAACATAAATCTAACTTTTATTGCTCTTACAGCACTTTAAAGAACAACAATCAGGTAAATGTCCTGTTAAAGCAATCTCTGGAGGGGCCGCAGGACATTGAGCTGGAACTGAGTATGACAGTTTTCACCAACGGCATGCCACGCGGAAAGAGTGTCGCAAAACTATTCCTATTCGTTTCGCAGCACACATTCTAGTACCTGAACACAATATTTTTGTACATCATCTTTGTATTTAGAACCTTTAATAAATATTGAGATGTACTCAAGACTTTTATTTGACTGAATGTAGTTGTTTAAGGAAATATTTCCCGGATTGAAAAAATTCCCCATTGGTTTTAATGCATTTTATTAGAAATTTCAAAATCCGGGTACAAATAACGTACCTTAAAATGTTTTCAAAAATTTTCTCGTTGGGCGCCTTTTTGTTGGTATTAAAACCAGTCTACGAAGCGTTTTGGTATGCTAAACTGTAAAAAGCGTTGGCCACACTACGTTTTATATTGTCAACAAATGCTCTGCATTGTTTATTTGCGTTATAATTATAATATAAACCGAGAAAATGGATTGCTGCTACTGCGAAACAACTGTGGAGGATGACAACTACCTCGAGTGCCTGGAGTGCCACCGCCAGGTGCACATCAAGTGCCTGCCACACGCGAGCACGCCGGGCGACCTGCTGGGCGACGTCTTCTTCGAGTTCACGTGCGTGAAATGTGTGGAGGAGCAACTGCAGGGAGGGCCCGTGCCCCCTTCCCCTTCCGTCATCAAAGAGCGGTTTATTCGCCAGAGGATTCCCTGGCTGCTGGTGCTAACCCTAACGCTGTACAATCTGTCCATCAAGCAGAAGGGACTGGGCCACCATGGCTTCTTTCACTGGCGCACGCACATCATCAGTTTCGTGGACAAGAACTGGAACTACATCTTTGGAGCGCACGTGTGAGTGACCATAGATTTATTATTATAAATTTATATGAATTTATTAATATATAAACCTTTTACAGCCGCCGTCGCAAGCAGTGGTATGGCTCTGTGTCCGGCGCCCTCTCGCACAACAGCCCGGAGTACTTCCAGTCTGGTTTGGATGTGTTCCAGGAAAACGGCTGGTGGAAGCTGGCAAAGCCCTTCCAAACGCCCCGCAGTGTGCTCAGGGAGTGTGAGTTCTCATTAGAGTTTTATATTTAATTATTTTAAACATCTAAAATTCTTCATTTATTACCAACAGATGAAAAGAAGCAACTGCAGCGCCTGCAACTGCGCAATGAAAAGCGTCTGCCTGCTGTGGATGAGAACAGCTGCAGCAGCGAGATCTCTGTGACCGATCATACCGAAGATAAAACCCAGATAACAAAGCTGGAGGCAGAAGCATACCATCCCGGCGAGGGCTGTGCCCGCACCATGTAAGATTCCCTGACCCATTGTGGAATTATTCATTGATATTCATTCTTCGTTTTGTAGTCCCTATATGGGTCGCCGGCCAAAGTTTCAAACGCCAAATTCGCCAGTAGACCAGACGCCACCTACCATTCCCGCTGGAGCTGCAGTTCCTCAGGAAATCCCAGCCACTCAGGAGGAGGTGGAAGAGGAGCCGCATAATCAGCCCCTGAGCAGTGTTCAGGCCAGTTTAATGGACTTCCTGGCCGAGAGTTTGGGCGGCGATGACCTCAGCATGTTCAACAATCTCCCCGGCATAATGCCACCTCCTCTAATTGGAGCTGGCAAGTCGGATTTTTTTATGACTGAAGCCCTGCTGGAGCGGCCGCCAAGTACGGGAGGCTTCTTTGACATGGACACGAACTTCGTGTTGCCCAGCCTAACGGAGGAGATCCGGGGAACCAAGGATATCAAGGAAGACACCAGCAAGAATCTAACAGGGGAAAGCAGCACAGAGACTGAAGACGAGACCAAGGAAGGGGATGAAAATGGCCAAGTGGAGGAGGAGGAGGAGCAAGACTACAAACCGCGAATTGTGCAGATAACAAACTTCCAGGCGCAGGAACAAAAAATCATTGTCAAGGACGAACCCCTGGAAGAGGAAATGGTTGATGATCCAGGTGACCCTATGCAAGCGGATGACCAGGGCGCGCCAATGGAGCCATGTAAGCCAAGTGGTTTCAAACGGCAGCCACGTAGAAATTGGCCCTGGCTGCAGGAAGCCCTGGATTCCGATGACGTCTCCTCTGCCGGCGGCAATCTCGAGCTAATGAGTGTCTACGAGGAGCAGAAGTTATACCAGCGACTCCACAGGATATTCTCGCTGGAGCAAGAATGCCAGATAACCATTCCCGCCTACGTGCGACGCCTGTACCGAAAGCTAAGCCTGCGCAAGTGGAAGCGTGAGCACAATCGTCCCATATTCAACTTGGATGACCACATCGATCCTATGGCCAGAGCCAGACTGAAGATGCTGGGCCACCAGCAGGCCCAGATACTCGACAGGTACCAACTATTGGCCCATTCGCGTCAGGATGCCAGGAGCTCCTTTCACGCCCGCCTGGCGGGATGCACACAGTACGAGCTTTTCGAATCGCCCTACTCGCAGCGGGTCCTCCATCCGTTCATCTTTCGCAGCGAAACTATGGTTCCGCCGTGGCTAAAACTCATGTGCGAGCTGCAGCATCGCGTGAGTGGCTCCCATCCCACGCGAGCCACCATTGACTTTTGTTTCGTGCGGCCGCAGCACATTCCAGCGGTGAATGCCTTACTGCAGAGCTCCTTCTGGCCAAACATAGATGGTAACTACACAATCCACTATATAATAATGATTTCTATTAATTATTTCTTGATTTCTTTAGTGAGCGAATGCCTTAGCTATCCGGACTACAGCGTAGTGGCTTTATACAGGAAACTAGTGATCGGATGCGGCTTCCTGGTGCCCGATGTGGGCTACAACGAGGCCTACATCTCGTTTATGGCCGTGCGTCCAAATTGGCAGCGCAGCGGCATTGCCAGCTTTATGCTCTACCACCTCATCCAGACGTGCATGACCAAGGATATCACTTTGCACGTCTCCGCCAACAGTTCCGCTGTGATGTTATACCAGAAGTTCGGCTTCAAGATGGAGGAAATCATCCTGGACTTTTACGACAAGTATTTGCCATTGGACTCCAAGCAGAGCAGGAATGCCTTCTTCTTGAGATTACAAAGATGATGGAGAAGCTAAAATAATCCTTGAGGAATAAAACAAAACATCTCCAAAAAGAAATTTTGGCATGCCGAGGCATTGCAGAACCTTTATTAGTTATTTTTACTTATTTTCCTAAAAATGTTTACTTTCCGCCGAAGGGCCAATTTCAGGCGAATATTTTCTCCTCGCGCCGCTTCTTGGTGACCACCGTTCCGGGCTTGTGCTGCGCTTCCGGGTGATTCGTCAGCTCCGGCGGACACACAGACACCGGACTGGCCGTCACGCACTGCTTCAGGTCGTAGAACAGAGCGCTGTCGTCCTTGGTGACGAAGGAAATGGCGCAACCCGTCTTGCCGGCACGACCCGTACGACCGATACGATGCGTGTAGTCCTCAATGGTCTTGGCCATGTCGTAGTTGATGACCAGCGACACGTCCTTGATGTCGATACCACGGCCAGCCACATCGGTGGCCACCAGGATGTCCTTGGCTCCAGATTTGAGAGCGGCAAGAGCGTACTCTCGCTGCTCCTGTCCTTTGCCACCGTGCAATGTGCAGGAGTTGTAGCCCAGCTTCTCCAGACCCTTGGCCAGCACATCGGCGCCCTTCTTCTGGTTGACGAAGATGATGATCGGCGGATCGATCTTGCGCGAGAGGATCTCCATCAGCTTCTTGCGCTTGTCGTTCTCGCCCATCATGTACACGATCTGCTCCGTTCGCTCCGTAGGCTTGCCCACGGATCCAATATAGACGGTAGATGGTCGCCGGAGATACGAACGGGCGAGCCTCTCAACCGCCGGCGGCATCGTCGCCGTAAACATCACCGTTTGTCGGTACTTCTTCTTTGTGTAGAAATTCTCCATCAGCTTGCTTTCGTCCTCGGCCTCCTCGGTGTCGGGCTTGAGATTTGTCACCGGCATGTACTCGAGAATCTTCTGGACATCGGGCTCGAAGCCCATGTCTATCATGCGATCGGCCTCGTCGAGCACAATGTATGTGCACTGGTTGAGCACCAAATAGCGATTCTCCAGCACGTCGATGAGACGTCCCGGTGTGGCGATGACGATCTCACAGCCCAGGCGCAGGCGGAAGCCCTGCTCTTCCCTGGACAAGCCGCCCACCACGACCACCGTGCGTATGCCCAACGGCTGACCGAATTTGGTCGTCTCCTCCTCGATCTGTTGGGCCAATTCACGTGTTGGCGCCATTATAATGGCATATGGACCCTGATCCACATCCTCCAGGCGCTCGATTTTGGGCAGCGACTGGATCCAAGACAGCAGGGGTATGAGGAAGGCCAATGTCTTACCAGAGCCAGTCTCGGCCACGCCAATGATGTCCCTGTTCTGGAGGCCAATGGGAATGGCCTGGCGTTGAATGGGCGTCGGCTCCTTGTAGCCCACCTTGTCAATGATGTCGATGATCTCCTTGGGGAACCCGGACTCGTTCCAGCTGCGGATGGGATTGGGGATCCGGCCACCCTTGATGGTAATGTTGTAGTCCTCGCGAAAGATGCGCCAATCGCGCTCAGTCATCTCGTCGTTGTCCTTCTCGGACCAGTGGCGATCGTCCCACTTCTGCTTGTCCTCCTTGCGCTTCATCTTCTTCAGGCGCACCTTCTCCTGCTCCTTCTCGGCCTCGGTTCGCCGCTTCTCGAGCAGATCGCCATAGAACTTGCTTTGTGTGCGTTTCTGCTCCTTGATGTCGATGCCGGCCACGTTGCCGCGCCCAAAGAACTGCACATGGTGGCGCTCCTTGTAGAGATTGTTGTAGTCTATGGAGGTGTCCTCGCCGGCATCCCAGTCGAACACAAACTTGCGGTCGTTGAGGCGACGCACTCGTCGCTTCTTCTTGATAATTCCCAGATATCGTTCACGAATCGCTTCCAGCTCCTTTTCTTTGTCCTTGTGGGTAAGATCCTCTGCCCGCTTGTCATCTCCGCCACCGCCGCGTTCTCCTCGGTCGTCACGCCCTCCTCTGTCGCCACCGCGATCGCCACGGCCGCCTCCACCACGCTCTCGACGATCTGGCTTGGGTGGCGGCGCCATTATGGGCGGAGGTGCGCCCGAGGCCATAGCCGTGCCCATGGATATGCTGACTTTGCTGGCAGCGGCCATTTGCTCGCGCGCAGCCTCATGGGCAGCTCTTACCCGCTCCACTTCCTCTTGGCGGCGCTTGAGCGCTTCTTGGGCGCGCTGCTCTTTGGTGAGGAAAACGGGCTTGCTCCGGGCCTCCTCCTCGCGCTTTTTCTTATCCAACAGCTCTTCAAGGGAGAGGGGCTCCTTCTTGAGCTTGGCGTCCTTGGTTTCGTCGTTGGTATCATCATCCTGCACAATCAAAGGCTTCGGCGGGGCGCCGTCTCCCCCATCCAGCTTTGGCTTCTTTTCGGCATTTCCTCTTTCCCTGGATCGCTCACGGACATTGTCCCGGGGTCTTTGGCGCTCGGGTGACCTGCGTCTGCCGCGATCCTCCCTGTAAACCACAGTATTAGAAACCTATTTCACCATAATATAAAAAAAAGCTTACCGGGAACGAGACCGCCGCTGGCGTCTGTCCTTCTCCCTATCGTACGGCCTGTCCTGTCGCTCCCTCACGCGCTCTCTGTCCCGCTCCCGGTCCCGAGGATTACCCAGGGCCGGACGGTCGTCCCGATAGCGTTCACGCGATCGCGACCGGCGTTTTTTATCGTTAACCATGGTTTTTTTCCGGAATTAATTTCTGGATTTGTAAACGTTTGTGGAAACAGCTGATAGTGAAAAAACAGTGTGGCCAGATTAAAGTTACGGCTTATTTCTAAAAAATCTCAAAAAGTTTCAATTTCCTGCGAAGAGTCTACCTTTTCCATTTGGTCAAATACACAATTTAATAAAATCGCTTTGCGAGGCGCTCAAAAAAATTAACAAAACAAAAGTTTGGAAGCTAACTTCGGTTCGCCAAATTTTATTTACCCTTGCACTACCTTGAACTACGGCTGGTACGGCTCTCTCTCCCCTCGCCAACAAGCCGTAGTTCAAAATTTGTCCGCTTGGTGGCTTTTTCGGTCTGACGACCCTTTCAAACCATCTTTTAAAATACGTTTTAACACAGGAAAAAATCATATTCGACCTCATAAACCCTATATATTGTTGATCAGAATTAATGGGAGAATCGATCTAGCCAGGTTTTGAAATTAAAAATGGCAAATTGCAACTTTAAAAAATCATATTGTGGCCAAAAAAAACGACATTAATTTCTGAAAGCATTAATTTGTTAGTTTTTTTTCCCTTAAAAAACGTGCAAGCCAAATTTAAGGTTAACATTTTTTTTTTAATTTTTAACAACTTAGGGATAATTCAAAAAACAATTTTTTGTTTATAACAGGACTAAGAAAACAGAAACAAACATAAAACGGCTTTCCGATTTTAAAGTGGCGTATTTTTGGCTAAGAATAATTCTCCTATTAATTCTGATTAAGAATATATAGAGTTTATGGGGTCGAAAATGCCTCCAAACATCTGACTGAAATTATAATACCCTGCAAGGGTTTAATAATGAAATTCTGGACCGGGATTCCAACCCATGCACCATAGGTTGGACGTTCAATGGCTTTAGCCACTAGGGCAAAGCAGGCCTCAGGGCGGTCAGATTCAATGTGGTACTTAAAAAAATTAAATCGTTTGTTTATTGAAAAAGTAAGTATGCAGACTTGTTAGCCTTTTGAAAACTAGCATAGAACAGCTTTCCGATTCAAAATTAGTTTCCTGTTGGCCAAGTTATGATAATTGAAATTCACAAAAATTGAGCCAAAAAAATTTTTCAAATTTTGTAAGGGGTTGCATCGTAAAAATTCAGATTTGTTAGCCTTTTGAAAACTAGCATAGAACAGCTTTCCGATTCAAATTCCAAAATTCCCAAAAATTTAGCCAAAAAAATTTTTCAAATTTTGTAAGGGGTTGCATCGTCAAAATTCAAAAAAATTAAATCGTTTGTTAATTGAAAAAGTAAGTATGCAGACTTGTTAGGCCTTTGAAAACTAGCATAGAACAGCTTTCCGATTCAAAATTAGTTTCCTGTTGGCCAAGTTATGATAAT